>CM035416.1:185704251-186056751 GCA_020310875.1 Ceratopteris richardii
CAGGAATAGAATAGAGAGAACCTTGAAGCTACTTTAGATCAACCAGATATACCCTTGAGTCCTAGTCGTTTCAAAGCTGTCCCCTCCGCATCCATGAAGATATTCTTGGAAGATCATGTCAGACTAGTAGAGGAGTATGACAGTATGAATTTGAATACCAGAAGCTCAAAGAGGAACACAAAATACTACAATTACGCGCACCTATACAACAAGTACCACCTGCTCCTGCGGCCACATCTCTTGAAATCATCGAGGAACTCAACGCTTTATGGGTCCATGTATTGACTCTTCAAACACAGATAGTAGCATACAAAGCACTGCCTAGGCCAGACTCCCCATCGGAACTACCAGCAGAGGAAGAAATAGTGACTATCCTAGTGGAGGACACTTTTGAAGAAGCCTACAAACCCCAACCCATCCCAGGCGGAGGAGTCACAGCTGAAGGCCAAACTACCTTTGAACTTCCTACCTCCACGCAGATGAAGACTATAGAAGAGCTTGGCAAGACCCACTCCGCACGTCTGGAAGCTCAGTTACACACAATGGCTATGATCGAAGAGCGTATACTACAATCCCCTTATTTTGCTCACTTGGCCCCTCACAGGTATACATCTGGGCATGAGCTACAATACAAGCCATATTTTATGTTAATGGTAGAATATCAGTTGGCCATCGAAAAGGAAACAGGCAAGAAACCCTCCCATGCAACTCAGTTTGAGCCTGCTGATTTACCACCAGACGCACAGAGTGAAGAAATATATCAACCAACTTGGCATAAAGATTTATGATAGGAATATCCCAAAATGATGAGCGCATGGGTCAAGGCACCACATGTGAACACCTCAGGATTCGAGCATGGCAATCAAGATTTCGCATATGATATGAGCATGGAACCATCGCTGTGGGTGTGTTATGCCTGGCACTGTCGCATCAAATATTTACAGGTGTGCTATAAAATGACCTTCGAAGAAATGTTCACTATCGGTTTTTGGGAATATCACTCAGAGGTGTTCATAAGCAAGCCTACACATCTACTCCAATTATTTGCCTATGAACAACTACTGTACTCCACACATTACAGACTCCCACCAACAGAGGGACCTCAAACAATCGATTGAGAAAAACTCGAAGCAGATCTTGCAAGAGGTATCCGCATTTCAGAACACACCCTCGCTCATGACCTACTATAGAATTATATCCGACAAACCCCACAACAAGGTTCTGTCGAGGACGACAGAAGCGGGAGGGAGGGGGGTGTTGGGAGTAGCCAGAGGCATAGATGTTGAGGAAGTATGTGAAGACAGAGCACAACGAAGTAGTGGGGAGCTAGACAGATCATTTTTCAAACAATTATGTTTGATAAATACTTTTCAAAAACTCTCAACGGTGATTTTCATCACTCTTGTACCATATGTAGCATAGAACAACCAATTTTGTAAGTCGTAGCTCCATTTTTGCATACCGAGGAGTCCTTGAGCTTGAGGAGCTTAGGTAGAATGAGCCTACCAATTTTGGCTATTTTTGGATCCCATTTACCCTTTCAAATAGCACGTAGAACCTATTTTTTAACTATGCCGGTCACTAGATGTGAAACCGATCAAAACTAGTCTAGAATCTATAAAAAGATCTAGAGAGCTCATTTTTGAGGTTGGTTAGTGTTCGCTAGTGTAGACTTGTATGAGGTAGAGTGAGCTTGAGCTTGTAATTGAGGTCTTGAGTAATAGAGTCTATTTTCCTACCTTCCATTGTGTCTTGCTTGTCTCTTCATTGTGTGTGTGTTGTTGGTGCATTTTACCCAAGCCTACATGCTTGATATTATCCTCATTTGTAAGTCACATGTGTAGTCATGTGAACAACTCTTGTAAAAGAGTACATTTTATCTCTTGTAATTGAAAAAAGAGAAAAGGAAAAGGATGGCTTACCTCATCCATGATGTAAAAGAAAAGTCGTGGCTCTAACTATCTAAAACCACGAATTTTTGAGCTGAGGGAATATCTCCTAACTTTGGGGATCACTTTTAGGTGGAGCCATTTGAATTCGAATTCAAAACTCCCTCCAAGAATAGCTATAAAAAGAGCAAGAAGGAAGAGGCGATAAGCAAGCCTTGTACGTGACCACTTCATGTCATTTTGTAGAGATTGAAGAGCTTACTCCATAGCTCTATCATTTTACTCCCATTGTGCAAATATTCATTGCCAATGTGTTTGTAATCATATGTGAATCTATACATTTATCATTATCTACTTCTCTATTTTGTTCTCTGCTATACTCACTCAGAGCAGTAACTTCAGAAGGTCATATCTCGAGTTCTACTCAACATTTGTCAATGTTTTAACATGCATTCATAGCTCTTACTGTCTACGTTCTTCATACAAATTTTCATTGTCATTGCATTTATACTTTGGGAGATATCTGCATTTTACGGCTCACTGGTCTATCTCTGCAGAGCCCCGAGAATGGTGGGCATGTTTCAGAAATTGATGAATCTTGTTCTCAGTGCTCAATCCATCATTTGAAGTGTTTTAACTTGGATTTGGAAGCTTGCTAAGTCTATCTGCTCTGTACAAAAGGAATTTATCTAATTCCTACCAGCTTGAGAGCACTATTCAGTTTTTCCAGCAGGTGTATGTCCAAAAATAGCAAGTTTTAGGAGCTAGTCATTTCGCAACTAGTCTGTCTTGACTTAAACTTTTGGGATACATGTTCCAAAGTACTTGGCTGATATATTGGTGGATTTAGGAAGCTCAAAGGGTCTACTAATCAACTCTGAATTCTCAGTTGGATGGTGTGAAGCCGGTTGTAGCAGCACCAACTCATCTTTGGATTGCATCCACCATCTCTCTCCATAGTGGTATCAGAGCATAGTCAAGCAACATGGGAGATGGATTTCCATCAACAATTGACAAATTGGATCAAAACAACTACCCGACATGGTCTCTAAGGATGGAGGCTTACCTTCAAGGGAAGAATCTATATGGATTCATATCCGGAGATGAAGCAACGCCAACCATGAGGAACAAAGGGCAACCATCACATGAAGAAGTGGAAGGACTTTCAAATTGGTGTTCTAAGGATGCACTTGCAAGGTCCTATATTCTAAACTCAATCTCTGATTTTCTTTTACCTCATGTCAAGGGATGCAAGACATCAAGAGAGACTTAAGAAAAGCCCGAAGCAAAGTGTGACTGATTATGTCACAAAGATGAAGGAGATTTTTGACCAACTTGGAAGCATTGGAGAGGTAATTGAAGAGAAGCAAATCATTAGACAAATCATAAATGGAATCAAAGCAGACGACAAGTGGGAGTCATTCACAACAGCCATGGATTTATACATGGATATGCATGTACCCGACCTCAACACACTCATGGGCCAACTCTTCACTCATGAAGCAAAGATTAGCAACGGTGGTGAGTCCTCAAGAGGTAATCAAACTTCTGCCTTATATTCTGATAAAGCTAAGTGTTGTAGAGCTAAAGAAAGCACAAGGCAGAGAAAAAGACGGGTCCTAAAAATTTTCCGATTTGGACATTACATCTTTGTATCATAACCATTCTTGTAATTTATTTCCCATTGTAAATGCACTAGAGGAGTCCTCTAGATGCATCCCCACAGAAGATTAGAACCTTACCCATGTAAAATAGTAGGAAATTAGTCTTCCTAGTGAATAAAGTGCCGGTCTCTTATGTGATAGGACCATTTTTAGGGCACAAGTATATAAGTCAATTTGTGACTCTTTGTAAAGACCTTTTGCCATTGTGAGAATAGAGAGCACAGAAATTCGAATTTGTGTCTTCTTCACTCTGTATCTTCTTCTTTGTGAGCTTGTGTGCATGTGTATTGCTTGGAAAGAGTGTTCGGAAGTGTTGCCTATCCATGAAAGTGTTTGTTTGCTGTAGTTAAGGTGTGTGCGAAGTGTAGGAAGTGCTGAAGTGTAGGAAGGTTTTCCCGTGACTCAGTATTTTGCTCATAACTTGTAGTAGGAGTGTCAAAATTGAGTGAAACAACTGCCATTGGATGCATCTTCTCGAGAACTTTGAAGTGCATATGCTATTTGCTATATTTGGAGTTCGGAGCTGAGAGAAAAGTCCAAAATACTGACGGCTGCTGCACCAAGTATCGTGACACCATGACCAACAGTTGAAGCTTGTTTGGATTAGTCTTTGCCTTGATTGCACTCTTTGAGTAGTTCATTTGCATTGATCATCACTTGATTGCATGTCCTCATACACTCGGCTAGGTTTGTATACTCATCGGATTGATAATTAAAGCGTGAATCCCCACTATATGCACTTGAAGGGGATTGAGGTATAGTCTCTTTCTCCACAAGTCCCTAAGTTGGTACTTGGGTCAACACACTTTTTGGCGCAGTTGCCGGGGAGTGTCGAATCAAACCGAGGCATTCGTGTGATGGTAAGTAGCTTTTTTGCATTGAAACAAGAGAAGGAGTGGTGATTTTCTCTTCTTTGGTAAGTCATTTTCAGCCGCACTTGCTACTTCTCATTCTTGGAGTGTGTGTAGTGAGTTGTTAATCTAGGGAAGTGAGTGGAATGAGTAGAGTAGGAGTAGTGAGAGAGTAGATCAAGTCATTAGAGTAGAATTCAATCTTTGTTCTGAAGAGTTTCTTTTTTTTAGGTAAGAGAATGTCAAGTATAAAAGCCAAAAAGAGTCATTTTGTAAGTCACTTGTGTTTCTGAGCAAGTATCGTGGAGAGTGACTGTCGAGTATCACGTTTGAGCAACAAGGCGATCTGGGGCTGCACAGAGGAAGGGGGAGTGATAAAGGAATTGGAATAGCCTCCAAGGTGAGCACATTACTGTTGTGCTGTGATCTCTTACCTGTAAATCAAATATTTAGAACAAACGATCTGTGTCAGGTATCGTTTGGAAGTTACAGGGGTTGAAAAGGTGTGATTTGAATGATACAGAGAGTGAGGAGAGGGGAGAAGAACTAGTAGAACAAGTGTATTGAATCAAACCTTAAAAAATCTCTCAAAAATTTGACAAAGGGTCAAGTATCGCTTTCTCCCGCGGTCGAGTATCGTGATACTTAGCAAGTATCGTGATCTCCTATGGTTGAGTATCGTGATATTTCCCAGGTATCGTATGTCGCGTTCCAAAGATCGCGATACTTTGCAAAGATCATGTATCGTGTTGTCATCGATCGCGATACCTATAGTGTATCGTGATCTATCGATCGCGATACTTGAGAAGTATCGTGTATCGTTTTGTGGGCCAAGTATCGTGTATCGTCTCAGTAAAGATCGCGATACTTAAAAGGTCATGTATCGTTTTAGCCAAGTATCGAGTATCGCTTTCAGCCAAGTATCAAGTATCGTTTCTTCATAGATCGCGATACTTGTTACCGATCGTGTATCGTCTTTTTCGAAGTATCGTGTATCATTTGGTCCAAGTATCATTTCTCTCGAGTATCGTGATAGTCAAGTATTGTATATCGTTTACACAGCGATCGCGATACACATCAAAGATCGTGTGTCGTGTGTCAAGTATCGTTTTAACCCAGGTATCGTGTATCGTTTCAAGATCGCGATACTTGTGAAGTATCATGTATCGTTATAGTTCAAGTATCGTGTATCGTTTGGATCTAAAGATCGAGTATCGTGTAACTTTGAGGACAAGTATCGTGACTTGAAAATTTCATTTTCAGTCTAATCCCAGTCAAGCTTTTCTGGAAGTTTGGTCCATAGTGAAGAGTCCTAGAAGCTAGAGGTTAGCAAGGACTGACCAGAGCTGTGAAGTGGATGAACCTGAGATCCGAAAGGACCCTAGGAAGCCGAAGAAGTGTAATCTCTTCTGTAGGTAGCGTAGCCGAGCCAAGTAGCCCTTTACATTATTCTGAGACCTCCAGTGAGTCAGAGGAAGAAATTCCTATGGCTTCAGAGGATATGCAGAACACAGTACCCATGATTGGCATGATGTCAATCATTGAGGGA
Source organism: Ceratopteris richardii (assembly GCA_020310875.1). NCBI lineage: Eukaryota > Viridiplantae > Streptophyta > Polypodiopsida > Polypodiales > Pteridaceae > Ceratopteris > Ceratopteris richardii. The sequence continues at coordinate 185,710,205 of CM035416.1, forward strand.
GAGTACCGGACCTCTTTGGAGTATGTGAACACCAACCAAAATGAGATCCCTATTTATTTGGATGGTCTAAACAGATCAGTGGCCAGGTTAAAGAAGGCGTCAGAGGCTTACATAGTTCCTAGGCTAGCAGTCAAGTATGTAGGAGGACTTTACATGGATAAAAGAGATATCCAGTACGTTGTCACGGAACACCCAGAAAACATTAATGAACCTGGAGAAGAAAATAATACTTCAAACTTAAATGGAGGAGGGAATGAAGAGCAAGTAACTACACCTAGAGGGAGATCTACTGTAGCTAGGATATGGAGAGGAGACCTGATTCCCCAAGACGACTCCCTAATGGATATATATTTGATCAATGGGATGGAGCATCTTCTTAGAGCACATTCCTCAATATGGGAAGCTGCCCCTAATCCTGTCACCATCTATGAGTTACAAGATCCTGATTTCCCCACCATCATTACATATTTGGATAAACGTCAGAGAAGATATTGGCCCTTAACGGAATTTGAACGAGCTGAGTTGAAATATCAGAATATTCCAATGTTTCCCCCTAGGGACCAAGCCACTACTTCAAGAAACCCACTTGGAACATCCCAGAATGAGTCATATCAACAGTCAGGACAAACACAACAAACACAAATCCCAGTCAGACCAAATGTGCAGTTTGCAACGCCTGCAAATAATCCTAATTACCAACCTCACCCAACTGTTGACCCAAGACATGGAATTCCTGGTCCAGTCAGACCACCGGTAGCAAGAGGACCAGGCATACCCATAGGAAGACCAATTTTCCCAGTAATGCCTAGACCGCCCGAAGCAGGAAGAAGATTAAGGCCAATTCAAGTTGCCAAATGCATGAGAAACCACTATGATGGCTCTAGTGAACCTTACAATCATATAGCCGAATTCAAACAAGTCATCAGAGCCGAACAAGTAGAAGACTTTTTTATCCAATATGAGTCCTTTGGTCTTACTTTGTCAGACACTACGTTAGCATGGTTCCAGCCTTTGGACCCTAATAATTTTCAAAACATGGAACAAGTCTATCAAGAAATGATTGAGGAATTCACTAAGTCTGGAATAAAAAACAATTCATCATCATTGATCCATAGCTTTAAGCAAGCCCCTACCGAATCAGTGAGATTGGATGCAAGAAGATTCAAGCAGTATGTGGACAGATGCCCAGTAGAAGAGAGACCTACCCAAAATAAAATGGTGTCATTATTTTTGGAAGGATTGTTGAACGGATCTTTGAGATCTTTAGTATATGTAAAGAGAGTTCAAACTTTGCAAGAATGCATGAAGGAATGTATAGACCTAGAGGACAACCTAGCGGAAGATTTGAAAATACCTCAAGGTAGTTTGAAAAGTGAAGATTCGGCCAGTAGCACATCAATCCCTAAAAACAATGTAGAGGAAATAGCTGATTTGGTAGCAAAGAAGTTGAGTGTTCAAGGACAAAGGAACTACCCCAATAACCCTATGAGAGTGCCCATGCTCAGAAGATGCATGCAGTGCGGAGGTGATCATCCTTCTCACTTGTGTACTAGGGGGGTAGTCCCACCACCTGCTTATGCTTATAATAGACCCACTGTCCCAGGACCTCTACAATATTGCAGTATAGAACAAAAATATACAAATCACAGTACAGAAAATTGCCCTTACAATAGGCAATCGAGACCAGCACAGCCATATATGAGGCCTTACAGATACCCTTAGAGAGATCAAGGAGGTGAATCCTTTAGATATCCCACTTATCAGCAGCAGGCACCAGTGCCACGACCATATGTGTATCAAGGATACACCCAACCACAACCAGTACTAGGACAACAACCACCCCATCCTCAGAACGTTGTCCCAATGAAGATAGCTCAACCAGAAGAAAACCGAGAGAGAGCAATAGTCCCAGCCACACCATTGGTTAGTAATGAACCATATGACTCATCTTATGACCCTAGTCAAGGAGCATATCCCAATTATGAAAGCTCTATGATAGAATATGGACAACTGTATGAACCATATGCCTATGGCATGGAAGTACCAGATAGTTCATACGGATATGAGCAGGACTATGTGTCATTAATGTACACAGCTCCTAGAGCAACCATACCACCCCGACCCATGAACAGACCGCCTGTACCCAGAGGACCATGTTATAGATGTGGGGGTGATCACTATACCAGAGAATGCACATTGCCAAACCCACCACCACCACAACGAGTTTGGGAAGGCTACTGTAGTGATTGTGGTAAGGAACACCTTTTCAAAGACTGCCCCAAGAACCCCAACTGCATCCAACGTGCAAATCAATGTGATAGAAGTAATCGATTCATCAAGGAGCGATAAGGAATACACTGTACCATTGAAGGCGATAACAAGAGCCAAAGCTAGAGAGACCCCAGAAAAACCTGAAAAACACAATCAAAGTGGCCCAGAGATGAATACACCCACACCTCAGAGAGTGGAAGACTCGGAAGAGCCTGAGAAAAGTGTTGTAAGTAAAAGAACACAAAGATGGAAGAACCGTAGAGATAGGATAAAAGAAAAGAAGTTACTGCAGAAGAAGGAAAATGTGAAGAGTGAACAAAACCCAAAAGAGGAGCAGAAAAATGAAGAAGAAAACAAAAATGGAAAGCATAAAAAAGAGGAGTTAGGATCAGTTTTAGCAGATCCCATGACTGAAGAATTAGCCATGTGGATTCAGGTATACAAGGCACGAATAAGAGCAGGACCGACCATCGAACAACATGAAAGAGAATATCCTAGAGGTGACCTAGAGAAAGAAAGGTTGGAGATCTGCAAAAAATTAATAGAAGTTGCTCAACAGACCTTAGAAAAACCTGCATTGCCATTACCCAAGACCCGAATTCCTGAAAGAGAATTCCAAGAGTGCGTCATCATTCATGACCATGAAAAACCGGAAGTAAGTAAGACACAGAATGGCAATTATTGTGAGGATAAAAGGGAAGGATCCATTGTTCCCGAAGTAGAATGGGAATGGCCTAAAGATTTGTGGGCGAGAGTCCAAGAAGACAGATGGAAGAAAGTGGAAGGAATTGAACCACCCTTTGAAGAACTAGAAGCGGAAAACGAAATAGAGGGTTCAATACCTGAATTAAATTTAGAAGAAATTTTACCAATGGATCCTAGTGACAAAGGAGATGAGGGAGTAAATAAATTGCCCAATTACACAGGGGAGTACGAACATAATTCAGAATTGTATTGCATCCCCTCAATAAGGAAAAAAGAACCGAACCCATCCGTCCAAACATCGGACATCATACAACACCTTAGAAAGGTAAAAATCCCTTGTACCTTAACATTAGAAGAATTGCTGAAGGTCAAACCACATTTGAAGGAGAAATTAACTAGTCAATTGGAGATCAAGACGGAAGAGAAAGAGATATCGGATGAAGTAAACACTGTAAAGATCCCTGTGGATAAGGTAGGAGATTTCAGTGAGGGAGATGAGGGAAATACTTGCCTTCCAATTACTTATAGGGGTTATACCACCACAACCATCTTAGATTCCGGAGCTGGTGTAGGCATTGCGACTAGAGAAATCTGGGAGAAATGGGGAAAACCAGCTTTAAGACCAACGCGTATGAAAATACAAATGGCTAACAGACACATAGAAAGACCCTTGGGATTATTGGAACGAGTAGTTTTCACCACCTGCGGAGTTGAATTTGAACACACCTTAGCAATTTGTCAATTTGAAAGGCCGAGCAATTATGAAATGATACTTGGGAGACCTTTCATGAGACAGTTAAAGGTTGTGCAAGATTGGGGAAAAGATGCAGTATACCTACAACATGAAGGAACCACCACGAGAATAAATCTCCACACTTATACATATCAAGATGTTCCTCCCTTACAATGGAATCAAATTCACAAGGAAGAAGATGATCAATCAATTCACAGCATAGGTTCTAGTGACCAATCTTGGATGAAGGAGGACACTCATCTATGGATGTGCCAAACGGCCAAAAAGGAAGAGGATAGAAGAAAGGGATGGCAGCAAAGGCAAGGAGTAGCTAGTTCTGTACAAGATCCAGCTTACATGCCTCAAGTCTTTTTGGATGAAGATTTTGAACCTCATGGTTGGATGGAGATTTTAGCGACCCTCGATGTATGTGTGAATGAAGAAGTAATAACTATGAATGAATGTATTGATGAGGAAGGATATGACGTTAGTCTATATGTAGTAGTCCTTCAGGAGACTGAAGAAGGAGAAGTGATAGAGAAAGAATGGAAGGAGGACTATGAGAGCATTGAGATGGAGCCAGAACCGATGGAACCAGTGGACGAACATAAAAAAATAGGTACCACAGCTAACGAAAACAACAAGGAACATACACAGGAAGAAGAAATGGAGTTAGATAAAGAGCCGGAAGGTGAAGAAAACCAGCCACAAGATCAGTTTGAAGTGCCAGCCCACTTCAAAAAATATGAAGTAGAAGAGAGAAAAATTGCTATTCAAATGCTTAAAAGAGAGGCACAACCGGGAATAGCTTATGAAAATAAAGAACAAACCAAGAAGATAGTAGTAACGTTAGAAGAAGGAGAAGAACGATGTACTTTCATAGGACAAGATGTCTCAATAGAGGAAGAACAAGAGTTAATACGCCTCATAAGGGAATATCGGGATGTCTTTGCCTGGACCTATAAGGACTTGAAAGGAGTAGATCCATCTATATATGCCCATAGAATTCCAATGACATCCGAAGCCAAACCGTCTAAACAAAGACCATATACATACAATGATGTGTATTCAGCAAAGATAAAGGAAGAGATAGACAAGTTGTTAGATGCTGGATTCATATATGAGATTGAGCACACGGAATGGGTGTCACCTTTGGTGGTTGTACCGAAAAAGAATGGAAACTTAAGAGTGTGCATCAATTTGAAGAAAGTAAATGCTGCAACCATAAGGGATAGTTACCCATTACCCATTACAGATCATCTCTTGGAAAGGGTGGCAGGGAAGGAAGTTTATAGCTTTCTGGATGGCTTTTCAGGGTATAATCAGGTAGCCATTGCTCCTAAGGACCAACATAAAACAGCGTTCGCAACTGGATGGGGAGTATACGCCTTTAGAGTCATGCCCTTTGGTCTGACGAATGCCCCAGCCACTTTCCAAAGATTGATGTGCCATGTATTCAAAGAATTCCTAAGAAAAAGTATGGAGGTATATGTGGACGATCTTTGTACTTACTCGGCTGTATGATCAGAGCACGTCCCTGAACTAGAGAAGATCTTTGCCAAATGTCGACAATATCGAGTATGCCTCAACCCAGAAAAATGTGTCTTCATGGTTAGACAAGGAAAAATTTTAGGACATATTGTCTCTAAAAATGGAATTTCAACTGATGAAGACAAAATCAAAGTAATTCTGGATTTACCAAGGCCTAAGACTGCCAAAGAAGTACAAGCATTTATGGGACATGAAGGATATTATAGAAGATTTATACATATGTATGCCATAATTGCTAGACCTCTCTATGCACTCCTGACTCAATTTAATTGGACCGAAGAATGTGAGAGAGCCTTCAATGAGTTAAAGAATTGATTGAGTTCAACACCAATCCTTCGAGTTCCAAACTGGAATAAACCATTTCACATTCATGTGGATGCTTCCAAGTTTGCCATTGGTTGCATCTTAGCTCAACCTACAGATACAGGAAAGCTAGACCACCCTATAGCCTATGCGAGTAGACAATTGAATCAAGCAGAACGCAATTATACCACCATCGAGAGAGAAGGCCTAGGGATGGTGTACGCAGTGAAAAATTTCAGACATTACCTGTTGGCAAACAAATTCAAATTCTTCATTGCCCTACTGTACTTAGTCAATAAACCTTGCAATACAGGAAGACTTAGTACGATGGTTTTTATTTCTAGTGGAATTTGATTTTGAGGTAGTAGTCAAGAAAGGAAATACCCACATAAGAGCAGATCACTTATCAAGAATGACCCATGGAGAACCACCCATAGGAGTACCAGATGATTTGCCAGATACATACCTTTTTAACCTGGAAGTATGTCCCCAATGGGCAGAAAAGTTGATCCCTATACTTACACATGGACCTAAAGATGGGATCACACCAAACCGAACCCAGGACCTGTGGAAGACTAAAAACCTTCATATCATTGCAGGAAGTTTGTATCACCAAGATTCAAGTGGATTGTTAATGAGATGCGTTGAAGAGGAGGAACAGGAAATGTGGCTTCAGAAAGCACATGTGAATCAATGGAAAACTCATTTGAATGCAAACGGAACATGGTAAACTCTGAGGAGGTTAGGCATATATTGGCCAACCATGCAGAGAGACGCACATAACTATGTATCAGCTTGCCAAATTTGTCAAGAACAAAATCCAGAAGAGAACTCCACTCTATGCTACTCCACAGTAGCACCTAGATGGAGCATGCCTCTGGTAAAGTTCTTAAAGACCCAAGGATATCTAGAAGGAGCCACTATAGCAAGGAAACGTGCACTATTAGAACAAAGTAAGGATTATGCCATTATAGGAAAACAACTTTTTAGGCGAGGGAGAGATAACCAATTACGAATGTGCATTCATGAAGACGAATATCTTTCTGTTTTAGAGATGGCACATACAGGAGCTGCAGGAGGGCACTTCTCTGCAGATAAAACAGCAAAAATGATCCTCTTTGCTGGAATGTGGTGGCCAACTCTACATCAAGATGCCATGACATATGTGCAAAGATGTGATACCTGTCAACGAACAAAATATCCAATTAGAAGAGATGAGCTGCCACTTAGACCCATGATGAGTGCCAGAGCTTTCACCAAATGGGGAATAGACTTCATAGGATCAATTAGTCCACCAGCGAAAGGATCCCATGCCGAATATATAATTGTAGCCACGAACTATCTTACCAAATGGGTTGAAGCCAAAGCAACCAAGAAAAATGACGCAAGAACTACAACCAAGTTTCTCTTTGAGAACGTTTTCACTAGATTTGGACTACCTATAGAACTTGTGAGCGATAGAGGTACGCACTTTGTGAATGAAGTTATAGAAGCCTTGCTGAATGAATTCCTGGTAATTCATAAGAAATCAGCTCCTTATCACCCACAAGCCAATGGACAAGCTGAAAGTTCGAATAAAATTTTGTGTACAGTTCTCACAAAAATTGTTAACAATGGTCGATCGGATTGGGATAACAATTACATCATGCTTTATGGGCATTTCGAGTAGCCTATAAAACCGCCATAGGCACTACTCCTTTTAACTTAGTATATGGACAAAATGCTATTTTGCCAATTGATTTCTTAATTCCCACTCTGAGAGTAGCAACTACTTACGAGTGGACGGGACATGAACTATCAGCTCAATTGGATCAAATAGAAAAGCTTCACGAAACTAGGTTACAAGCAGTAGCAGGCATTTATGCTGCTAAACGACGACAGAAAGCCTACTATGATGCTCACATCAAGGACAAAAATTTGAAGGAAGGAGATTTAGTTTTGGTATATACCTTGAAACAACACGCTAAGAAGTTGCAGAAGAGAGGATATGGCCCATTAATCATCAATCGCATCTCGACAAGTGGAGCCATCAGCTTAGCAACTTTAGATGGGGATGTATTACCAAACTATATCAGTGGATGTCGAGTGAAAAAATACCTAGAACCATTGACAGAAGAAACAATGTCTCGATTAATCAAAGGCAAGAATCGACGTATTGAGGAGGAAAGGATACGAGAAGAAGCGAGACAGGAAGCCCTAGAACGAATTAACAAACGGAAAGAGTGGATGAGAGAGAGAAATGAGAGATATCGAATAGGAGAAGAACTCATCCCAATGGCTAATTTTTGAGCCACTAAAAACCTAGGTTCATAGAGAACGCAACCATATTTAAATTTGGGAGCAGGTAAAACGGAGTACCACTTGGTGGATGCTCTCATTGACACAAGAGCTGCCATAAGCTGTATCAAACTTTCTTTGACCGAGAAACTCAAGGAGGAATTACGTCCATCGAGGGCACAGCTGATAGGAATAGGAGGAACAATTACTCAATGCATAGGTGAAATTACCTTACCTTTGCATCTTGGCAACAACACTATGGAACAAAAGCTATTAGTGTGTCATGATCAGGATTTACTTGAAGATGTTGTATTAGGTCAAGACTAGATTTACGAATATGAGGTGACCATTCAATTGGCTTTAGGATACGTCTCAGCCAGGATTGGACATCGTGAAGTATTCAGTTTGCTAGACGAACGACCAATCAAATCTGTAAGCATAGAGCAAAAAGTTCATTCCAATGAACAAAGTCATGAGTGTATGTTCACTAGCACTATAGAAACCCCTTTCTCAAGTACTTCATGTGAGGACACATTCAACTCTGCTTGCATACCATCTTCTAGTCTAGCAAGTCACAAGAGTGTCCATCAATCTGAAACCCACCTCAGTGAAGCACCATGCACAAGAGAGTCCAGCCCTCTGAGTAATTCAAAATCTGTACCTATTAAAATATACCCAATTCCGTACACTCAACAAGCTTGGATAAGGAAAGATCAAGCGAAGGAATATCTTCGACGACAGAAGCACTATCGACATCGGAGCAACCAATCAAATAACAAAGCAAATCATTCTGAGCACCAAAGTCAACAACGAAGTACTACAATATGGATCCCAAAGAAAGTAGTAGCCGCTTGTTGGCATACAAAGCAACAGAGGAGTCATGCACAATACGGCAACAAGGCCAAATCATTTTTTCCCATGGATTATGTACAACTCAAGTGATTTTAATCACTACACAAACATTGTAAATCCCGTTTTTGGTAGAATAGACTCCATTTTGTGCAAGCCGAGGAGTCCTCGAGCTTGAGGAGTATTAAAAGTACCATCGTACCAATTTTCATAATTTTTAGACTTCGTTTGAGCCCTCAAATAAGCCCTGGAACCTAATTTTTAACTAGGCCGGACACTAGGTCTGGAGAGGGCCAAAACTAGTCAAAAAACTATAAAAAGAGCTAGAGAGCTCATTTTGGGGGTTAGATTGTTTATGAATTGAGCTTATGTAAGAGACCTTTTGATTAATGCAAAGAACTCCATTGTTCCTCTCCTTGTTCTTGCTTGTGTGCGCGTGTGTGTGTATGTGTGTGCATGCTTGTGTGCTTCTCACTCACTCACTTGTGCCTTCACTTGCTGTTGGCATACAAAGCAACAGAGGAGTCATGCACAATACGGCAACAAGGCCAGATCATTTTTTCCATGGATTATGTACAACTCAAGTGATTTTAATCACTACACAAACATTGTAAATCCCGTTTTTGGTAGATTAGACTCCATTTTGTGCAAGCCGAGGAGTCCTCGAGCTTGAGGAGTATTAGAAGTACCATCGTACCAATTTCATAATTTTTAGACTTCGTTTAAGCCCTCAAATAAGCCCTAGAACCTAATTTCTAACTAGGCCGGACATTAGGTCTGAACAGGGCCAAAGCTAGTCAAAAACTATAAAAGGAGCTAGAGAGCTTATTTTTGAGGTTAGATTGTAATTGAAACAAGCTTGTAAGAGCTTTTGAAAGTAATCTAAAGAACTCCATTGATTCTCTCTCTTTGTCTTGCCGTGTGTGCGCGTGTGTGTGTATGTGTGTGCATGCTTGTGTGCTTCTCACTCACGCACTTGTGCTGCCACTTGCTCGAGGTCTTCATACCATCCTCACGTCTTCCCGGATTGACATTAAAGGAGGTGCTACTCATCACTGAGCTACATCAAATTTTGGTGCCGTTGCCGGGGATCGAGCTTTGAGGACGAGCGTGTGATGGTAAGACGTAGAGTTGACGCGTTGGAGTTGTAGGTATTTTCTTCACTCTCATCGATTTTCTTTTACCTTCTTCACCATCTGTAGCTCAAGCGTAAGCACCACCTCCTTTACTTGTCAATCCGCGGAGACGTGAGGACCGGTATGAAGACCACGAGCAAGTGAAAGCACAAGTGTGTGAGTGAAAGCACACAAACATGCACACACATACACACACACACGCACAAAGTAAGATCAAAGAGAGGAACAATGGAAAGCTTAGATTGCAAAGAGTTCTCTTACAAAAGTTCTATTCTCTAACAAGCTAACCTCAAAAATGAGCTCTCTAGCTCTTTTTATAGTTTTTTGACTAGTTTTGGCCCTGTCCAGACCTAGTGTCCGGCCTAGTTAAAAATTAGGTTCCAGCGCTTATTTGAGGGTTCAAACGAAGTCTAAAAATTATGAAAATTGGTACGATGGTACTTCTAATACTCCTCAAGCTCGAGGACTCCTCGGCTTGAACAAAATGGAGTTACTAAAAATAGATAATGGTATTTACAATGGTTTCTAGTGATGAAAATCACTATTTTTGTAGGGGATTCGTCTGAAAATTTGACATACACTTCTTGGAGCTCCCTACTTGCTCTCTCTTCTTCTATGTCCACTTCTTTGATGTGCTTCCATGCTTTGTCTTTGACCTTGAGCTTCAACACTCCCCCCCCTCTCGAGTCTGTCGTCCCTGACAGACCCTTGTTGTAGTGATTGTTCCAAGTAGTGCCTTGAGAGGGAGTATCCCTTCTGTATGAACACAAGTCGTCCGACGTTCTTCATCTATCACTTGTGAATCTTTGCAGGTTGTAGTCTCTTGGTATGTGCTTCTGCCTTGTATTCCAGCATGACTGTGGCGTTGTGAGTCTCCGTTGATGTTTTCTAGATCTTCCAAAGTTGATCTTCATAGTAGTCAAGCCAAGTACTCATAACCCATATTGAGTGATGGGTAAGTGTGTTCGTGCATGGGTTGAAAAAAGTATGTGCCTTGTGCACGGCCTTGTAATGTAGCCCTACGCATGCTTACTTGGAAAATGCATTGGAAGAAGTATGGTGCAAAAACTGCGGGTCTTGAGCTAAGTGCTCAAGGGTATGCTGACGAAGAGGTTTCCTAAACTATCATGGTTATGGTGTTTCCAGAGTAAAGATACTTACCATGGCGAAGGTTGATGGATGTTTGCCTCTTCGTGTTGTACACTCGGCCTTTGGGATGGAACCTTGGTGATGAATGTCCATGTTGATTGTCCACTGATGAGATCTTTTGAGTGGTGGATCCCCTTTCCTCTTTTCAAAGCAACATTTGTCACTAACAATGTGCATTTCTGAGCTTGGGCTCATGCACGTTCACTTCCCTATATTGACACTCAGAGGAATATTGGACACGTGCCGGTTTCTAAGAGATTACCATGCTGATTGACATAGACCATTCACCAGTACTACTGTTCCATACTGGTTCAGGAAATACTGAGAATTGAATTGCTTTATATTCCTTGGCAAGCAACATCGGGTAACTACACCAAGCTGTGTTTCACATATACTCTTTAGCTCACCATATGCAGGAGTCTTCTCCGCCAGAACTACCTTTTGTAGATATCTCCTTGGATGCTCTGGTACATGAAGTAGTTAAGCATCACGCAAGTTGCGGACCTTCAAGCTCTTCATTCCTACCATGGTAAGAGAAAATCATAGCTGTAGATGCCAGGTTCATGCCAAATGCTTGTCCTCTACCAGATAAGGCAGCAATAATCTCACTGCTGGCCGAGACACACTGGGAACAAGCTCTCTCCCACTTCTCTCTCTCTTTTTTTTTTTTTTTTTTTTTTTCTTTTTTTTTTTTTTTTTTTTTTTTTTTTTTTTTTTTTTGAGAGGAACAGGATATCACAAAACAAGAACACAAAAGTTAGTATCAATAGAAATGTTCGACATATGTCACTGTGCTCTTGTGCATGGGATTCTCAAGTGTGTCTATGCACGGCCGTGTAATGTGGCCCTATATTAATGCATACTTTGGAAATGCATGACCTAAATGGTGCAAAAGACAGGGTTGTGCAAGGAGCACATGGTTGTTGCTCGTTCGAGGCTTTCGATGTTATTTGTGGAGGTTGATGCCGGCCTTAGTGGAGGTATCCATAGAGTCTCGAACTGATGTAATCCTCCTTATTGGAGTCCATTTTAGAACATCATTTGGCACTGTAGAGGTCACTTCAGGCGTCTTTCTCTTTGGATGCTTTCTGAACTGTGGTATCCAGTGTGGTTGATGCTTTGGTTCGGTGGAGGCTACTTGCACTTTTGGCTTCCAAACCCATATCCTTTTTGCATGTCTTCCTACTAATGTTGAAGAGCTGATTTGATCTTCCTTTGGTCTCTGTACGTGGTTCTTACCCTTTTCTCTTTTTGGCCTCTTTGTTGAAACCTTTTGCATGTGGGAGAACAAAGGTTGTTGTGGGTGTAGGATCTTCTTAGGTACCCACATCTGTAATTGCCCTTGTTGAGCTGCAGCTAACTTCTTAGGCACCCAAACTTGTTGGATATCTTGTGACGGAGCTTGTCTGAGCTGCTTCCTTCGTCTTCTGGCTTGGTTAGTGTGCATGGATGGGATTTGTGGGGGTAAGGCTGGTGGTTGCTCTCCTTTGCGTACCCAGATCTGCTTCATGCCCGGAACCGCTTTTTTATCGAATGGTGTCTTTCTATTTGATGTAGCAGTTGCCGTGAACGGTTGTGTTTGCTTGTGTGGTGGGCTCACTACTGTGGCTACTTGAGTCTTTGGAGAAGAAGAAAGACCCACCCGCCTTCGAACCTGGTCTTCCACGATTGACTCCTTCTGCATCATAGAGCTTTTGACACATACAACATCTTCTTTCATATGATTAGTCTTGGAAGAACTAAGAGAGTGTGTGGTGCCATGATCTAGGAGCATGCAGTTCTCTAATTCTAATGTAATGCATTGTTCATGTACCCAAACTTGAAGAATTTGACTTCTTAGGTTTAAGTTAACTGCATGGTCATAGATCCAATCTTGACCCAAGACAAGTGGTTCTGTAAGGTTCTCATCTTGACATACTAGCGCTTTGACTTTCATTGGAACATCTTGAAGGTAGATGGGAAGTTCCACCTCACCCAAACAAAGGGTTTCCACACCTCCCAATCCTATGAGATAAGCTTCTATGGGATTGATGTTCAACCCCAAGTCTTGGCAGTAGGAAAGTTTAACTGCACTACTTGCTGCACCTGAGTCAATCAATGCTTTCACCGTCCTTGCACCCTTCCCTTGTCCTATCTCTATGGTCACAAAGGGTCTTCGGTCAATGACCTGAGAAGTCGCAATGCCTGACTTTTGACACATATCCATGTGATATTTTGGGGCTTTTGAGTTGACATCTAGGCCTAATCGCCTTAACTTATTTTGCCTAATACGCTCTCTGGCCTCTTCCTGTGCTTCTTCTCTCACTCTTAACTCTTCTTCTTTTCGCTTCTTCGCAGTGTTGAGTCTCATTAGCATATCCTCAGTAAGAGGTTCTTGATATAGCTTGACTCTACAGCCACTAATATAGTTTGGCAAGATATCTCCTTCTAGAGTGGCCAACTGAACTGCGCCACTAGTGGAAATTCTATTAATGATCATGGGTCCATAACCTCTTTTTTCGAACTTACGGGCATGTTGTTTTAGTGTGTATACCAACACTAGATCTCCCTCTTTCAATCCCTTATCCTTGATGTGTGCATCAAAGTATGCCTTTTGCCTCTTCTTTGCAGCGTAGATGCCTGCTGCCGCTCGTAGCCTCGTTTCACCCAAGCGTTCGAGATCAAAGATCCTAGAGGACAATTCATGCCCATTCCACTCATACTCTTGTGCTACTTTTAAGGCAGGGATTAAGAAATCTAATGGTAGCACAGCGTTCTGTCCGAAGACCATCTGAAATGGGGTGGCGTTGAGTACCGTTTTGTAGGCAACTCGATAAGCCCAAACAGCATGATGAAGTTGTTTGTCCCAATCAGAGCGTTTATTATTTACCAATTTTGTCAATACGTTACAGAGGATCTTATTGGTACTCTCGGCTTGTCCGTTGGCTTGTGGATAATAGGGGGCGGATTTCTTATGTATCACCAAGAATTCTTGGAGAAGATTTTCAATGACTTCATTCAAGAAGTGTGTGCCTCTATCGCTCACCAACTCTATTGGTAGTCCATATCTCGTGAACACATTCTCGAATAAGAACTTAGCCGTAGTCTGAGCATCATTCTTTGTTGTGGCTTTGACTTCTACCCACTTTGTAAGGTAATCTGTGGCTACAATGATGTATTCTGCATGGGAGTTTCTAGCTGGGGGATTAATAGGGCCTATGAAGTCTATGCCCCACTTGGAAAATGCACGCCCTCCCATCATTGGCCTCAAAGGCATCTCGTCTTTTCTAACTGGATATTGCGCACGTTGGCATGTGTCACATTTCTTCACATAGGTATGTGCATCCATATGAAGAGTGGGCCACCAAAGTCCTGAGAATAGAATGGTCTTAATCACTCGGTCAGGACCAAAATGTCCACCTGCAACACCACTGTGTGCAGTCTCTAAGACCCTTAAATAGTCTGATTCATGAACGCACAGTCTTAAGTAACCATCTTTACCTCTTCGGTATAGGTTCTCTCCTACTAAGGCATAGCCTTGAGCCTCTTGCTCCATATTTCGTCTTCTTGCTAGACTGGCCTCTTTGGGTAATCTTCCCGATCTCATAAACTCTACCAATGGAGCACTCCAATCTGGAATTAATGATACTTGATAAAGGGTCGCATGCTCCACTGGTGGTCTCTCTCTGCACATTGGACAATTCTTGATCCACTCATGTATTTCTTTGTCCATGCTAGGCCAATACACTCCTAAACGTTTCAAATTCTGCAATGTTCGTTGTTTAGAATAGTGATTTCCTAGCAATCCCTCATGAGCTTGCTGCAACCAACTACTATGTTCATCATCCTCGACACAACAAGCTAATACACCCTCAGTATCTTGTTTGTACATGCTTCCTGCCAATATGTGATATTTTTGTGATTTTACAATTTCTTCTTGTGATGTTTTCACATTCTTATTTGCAGGGCCAAAGGTTAGGACTGGTACCAACTTATTTGCCCATTTAGGAACAACTTCCAAATTGAACAGATAAGCATCGGGTAATTCGTCAGACACTCCTTGCGGTGACTCTCCTGAAGTGATGCGAGAAAGGTGATCTGCCCGAAGGTGGGTTCTACCTTTCCTGACAACAACTTCAAAGTCATATTCCATTAGTAAGAGGAACCATCTTACTAAGCGTCCAGTATTGCAAGGTTTATTGACCAAATATAACAAAGCTTGATGATCAGTGAAAAACTTGAACTTGTTGGCCAATAAATAGTGTCTAAACTTCTTCACAGCATATACCATGCCTAAGCCCTCTCGCTCAGTTGTGGTATAGTTCCGTTCAGCTGCAGTGAGCTGTCTACTAGCATATGCTATGGGCAAATCTAAATTCCCTTCACCTGTGGGTTGTGCCAGCACACATCCTATGGCATGATTGGATGCATCCACATGGACATGGAATGGTTTATTCCAATCAGGAGTGGTCAGTATTGGTGCTGTGCACAAACGTTTCTTCAGTTCATTGAAAGAATTCTCGCATTCATCGTTCCACTCAAAATTAGACAACAAGGCATAAAGGGGTCTAGCTATGATCGCGTACATGTGGATAAACCTACGGTAATATCCACAATGGCCCATGAAGGCTTGTACCTCTTTAACATTCCTTGGCCTTGGCAGCTCCGCTATGGCTCGTACCTTATCTTCATCCGTTGAGATTCCATTCTTAGAAACAATATGACCGAGGATTTTACCTTGACGCACCATGAACACACACTTTTCTGGGTTCAGACACACTCGATATTCTCTACACTTATTGAAGATTTGTCTGAGTTCAGGGATGTGAACCCTTCTTTCTTGGGAATGAGCACATAAATCATCCACATACACTTCTAAGCTCTTTCGCAAGAACTCTTTGAAGACATGACACATGAGCCTTTGGAATGTTGCAGGTGCATTGGTGAGCCCAAATGGCATCACCCGAAATGCAAAGATTCCCCACTCTGTAGCAAAAGCTGTTTTGTGTTGATCTTCTGGGGCAATGGCTACTTGATTGTAACCTGAAAATCCATCAAGGAAGCTATAAACTTCCTTGCCTACAA
The DNA here is from genome assembly GCA_020310875.1 of Ceratopteris richardii. Taxonomy (NCBI): domain Eukaryota; kingdom Viridiplantae; phylum Streptophyta; class Polypodiopsida; order Polypodiales; family Pteridaceae; genus Ceratopteris; species Ceratopteris richardii. Next base: position 185,726,243 of record CM035416.1, read on the forward strand.
CACGCTCCAATAGGTGTTCTGTGATTGGAAGTGGATAACTATCTCTAATCGTAGCGGCATTAACTTTTTTAAGGTTAATACACACTCGCAACTTCCCGTTCTTCTTGGGTACCACAACAATGGGGGACACCCATTCGGTATGCTCAATCTCATAGATGAATCCAGCCTCAATCAACCTATCAATTTCTTCTTTGATTTTGGCTGCATAGGTATCATTATATGTGTAGGGCTTCTGTTTGGTGGGCTTAGCATCAGCAGTCATGGGGATAGTATGAGAGCAAATTCTTGGATCTACCCCTTTCAAGTCTCTATAGTGCCATGCAAACACATCCCTATATTCCCTTAATAGAGCTATGAGCTCCATTTCTTCTCTTGCACTTAGGTCATCTCCTATATATGTGCATCTCTCTTCGTTCTCTTCAATGGTCACTACAATCTTCTTGGTCTTTTCTTTATTATCATATGATTCTCCTATGATGGCCTCTCTCTTAGGCATTCGTACCAAAATTTTGCGGTCGTCAACTTCATATTTCTTGAAGTTTTCTGGTACTTCAAACAATGATTCCTCCTTTTCTTGTTTCACTGCTTTTCTTTTCTTTTTCTTTTGACTACTCTCACTTCTATCCTTTGAGTTTACTGTTTTAATACTTGTGAGAGGTTCTTCTTCTTTCTGGGTGAACACTCCTATATCTTCTAAATAGTGCTGCTCTGAGTTAAAGCAACTATCCATCACAATAGACTCCAGATCATCGTCATTCTCTTCCTCTTCTATGACATCACTAGGGTCACATTCTTCTAGCAAGGGTTGACACATGAACACTGAGATATCATAACCCTCCTCATCACAATGAGGTGTCCATTGTTCCTCATTGACAGCAATGTCCATGGTGGCTAAGATTTCTGGCCAGCCATGAGGCTCAAACTCCTCATCTGGAAAGATCATCGGTGTGTAGGCTGGGTCTCTAACTGGTCTATCTCCTAACGAAGTTCCTTCTTCTCTTGCCTTTAAACGTTTTTCCTCTTCCTTTGCAACCTTGCACATCCACAAATGAGTATCTTCATGCAGCCATGATGGATCAGGTGAACTTTCAGAATGCACAGAGATGGAATCTTCTTTTGCTTTGTGGATAGAATTCCACTGTAGGGGTGGTACATCTCTGAAGGTGTAATCCTTCAAATTGACCTTAGTGGTGACCCCTAAGTGCTGTAAGTACAAGGAGTTAGTTCCCCAATCCTGTACTATTTGCAATTGTCGTAGGAAGGGTCTTCCTAGGATCATCTCAAAGACATTATTTTTCTCAAAGTCACATATAGCAAATGTGTGCTCAAACTCTACACCACAAGTGGTTAGAGTGATCCCTTCTAGCAATCCTAGAGGTCTTTCAAAATGACCGTCAGCCATTTGAAGCTTCATTCTAGTTGGTCTTAATGTGGGCTTGCCCCATTGCTTCCACAAGGAGGTGGTCGCAATAGCAACACCAGCACCTGAATCTATGATTGCTTTGGTTGTGTAACCTTGGTAGGTGATTGGAAGATAAGTATTACCTTCTTCACCCTCACACATGTCCCCTATTTTGTCTAGAGGTATCTCTGGTACCCTTTGCTTAGAGCCTACTTTTGGCATATTGGACTCAAGTTCTGGGACCTGATCCTTCACATGATTCCATAACTCAGGTTTTGCTTTGAGCAACTCTTCTACAGTGAGATGACACTGAACCTTAGTGTTCTTCACGACATCCGTGTTCCTTGGAACCACTGAGTCTTCATTTCTTACTAGTATTGTGGGAGCTCTAATCTGGAGTGATTCAGATTCCCATGGGCCTGGAAATTGAGGCAGTTCTTCTAAGGTATTAGATTCAAAATCTAATCTTTCGTCTTCTTGTTCTGCTTCATCTTCGTAAATAGATGGAATGTCTTGGGGAAATTGATCATGAAGATCATCAATCTCAGGAATAGGAGGGGAATTACCCTTCTCCTTGGCCCATTTCTCCTCTTGTATTTCCCGCAAGAACTCTTGAGAGTACTGTTGAATAGAAGGAGGTATTCCAGCATCCGTGGAATTAGGAACATAAGCTCCCCTTGGTGGTGAGCTTCCTCTTTCAACAACTGGTTGAGCCTGTGGAGGTAGAGAAACTTGTGGTTTGTTTACCAACTGCTCTAATCGTTCTAGTAATCCCTGGAAATGCAAATCCGATTTGATAGAGTTTGTCTGATTGAACTTTTGACTAGTCTCAAGTATGGCTTGAGCTTGTTCTACCATTTTCATGCACATTTTCATTCGTTCAATCTCTAAATCTGCTCTAGGGTAACTCTTGTCTAGGTTTGCAGCTGTAGGCCCTTCTTGAAGTCGAGCCTGGTAGGCCTTGAACATCATGTCCAAACCTTCTGGGGTTGGATCTGCGAGAACAGACCCTGGTTGCGGTCTATTTACAATGGGTGGTGGGGTGGGATGAGGTGGAGTGGATGGAGTTTCGGCATGCGAGGGGCTTTGAGATGCAATGTCTTCTATTTTTGTTTTCGCTTCTTTTAAGCTTTCTTCTAGTTCCGATAACTTTTTATTCCACTTGCGATTGGCCTTCTCTCTGGTATCCTTCCATGTTCTTGTTTTCCTCTTACTAGGCTCTCCCGATTCACTCGACTCTGATTGTTCTACTGGTTTATCCTGTTTTAAGGCTTGTGCTCTAGTGACAGCTTGTATAGGAGCCACATTGCTACTACTTGAACTTGGATCTGCCACTAAGCCTACCACATTAATGGGTGTAATCTTGGGTGCACTAGAGGGGTTTCTTGGACAATCTCTGGGGAGATGGTCTTTGCCACAATCAGGACAAAAAGCCTGTATTGTGATAGCCTGTCCTTGACTCGGAGATGGTGGGTGGGGACAGTCACGAATGAAATGGTCACCATGACATCTGAAACAAGATCCTCTAGGGGCTTGTGGTCTCATTTGTCTCAACTGGGGCCTAGGGTTAGGATTTGTGTACATGACATTGGAGTATTCTGGCTCCCAATTTTGCTCCATAGGCGGTGCCTCATATTGATACGAGTAAATCTCACTATGTTCAGGTGACTCTGTGTAATAAGCATGTGGACTACCTTCATGGGAGTAGTCTGAACTATGAGCATGAGAGTCATTATCTGGTATCAATGGGGTTAGTGGCACCAAAGCTCTATTTGGATTTTCCTCTCCCACAGCATACTTGACTGGAATCACGTTGGCTGGAGCTGGTGGTTGGTTTACCAAGACGGGTTGTGGCCTATATGGTACCTGATATTGCTGTTGTGGTCTGTAATATGGCTGTTGGTATTGATTCTGATACCTACCTTGTGGGTAAGGTTGCTGATAATTTTGTCTAACAGCCTGCCTATTGTAGGGACAATCTTGAGCCGTGTGGTTTGTGTATTTCCTCTCAATAGTGCAATATGGAGCATTCCTTTCTCTAATGTTTTGGTTTTGCATTGGGCATACGTTAGCCATGTGGTCACCTCCGCAAGTATAGCACCGATTCAATGGAGTGACTCTCTGTGTTTGTTGATTTTGGACTCCCAGCTTCTTGGCCACTTGCTCAGCTATCTCTTCTATCTCTGTGGAGATCTTTGAAGTATGACTAGTAGAACTATCCGAATCTTTGTAGAGTTTGGCCAACCCCAACTCCTCACCCAAGTTATCTTCTATGTCGATGCACGTCCGCACGCACTCTTCTATGGATCTAGGCTCTTTCAAGTACACATATGATCTTAATTTTGTGCTCAGTAGGCCATCTAAGAACAAAGCCACTTGTTTAGCTGGTGTGGGTAACTCTGGAGTAGGGCATCTTTCTAGGTACTGTCTGAACCTTCTACCTGCTAGTCGCACTGTTTCTTGGGGTGTCTGCTTGAAACTATGGATCAGGGACGATGTGTTATGCCTGATACCACTCTTGGAAAATTCTACAATGAATTCGTCTAGCAGTTGACCTATATCGCGATAGCTGCTTCTACTCAATGGTTGAAACCAAGCTAAGGCAGTGCCTTTAAGGGTCAAACCAAATGCCTCGTACTGGGTGAACCAGTCCTCAATTTGTTCGGCTCTCAGCACTTGTTTGTACTCGGCCACATGATCATAAGGATCCCCTGTCCCATCAAAATAGTTCTTCATTGCCTTGATCACGTGAATGGGTCTAAGGGTTCTTGGGTACTCCCGGGGTCTAAGCAAAGGAAAATCTTGTTCATCTCTTTGTTGCCTATGTGCTTGATGTCTCTCCCTTTCAGGTCTTTCATTTTCAAATCCTGACCTATTCCTGCCCACGGTGTGTGCAAAACTTACCTCAGGTCTCTCTCTAGTTCTTTCTCTCTGGGCTTCATGAGCCTGGGATGATCCTACCCCTTGGAGGCCATGGGAAACATTGGATCTTGGTGGGGGGAAAATCATTTCATTCCTCCAAGTATATGCATGTCTATCATGTTCTGTTACCAAGAAAATTTTCTCTGATGTGTTATCCAGGTAGACAACTTTGCCTGGTATCTCAGGATCTTTGAATTCATAGATGATAACTATGCCCAATTGGCTAGGTTGATCTGGCTTGAACCTCCAAAAGGCTTCCTCTGTTTCTCTATTCAAAAATAGTTCTATGCTTTTGTTATCTTGAGGGATCCAGTCTGGAGTGATCACTCGGGTCAAAACTGACTTGCCTCTAGGAGTCTGGGGTCCTTGTCCTATATTTCCTTGTTCTAGGTCTCCTATCTCATTCTCATGAATGATATTTCCAAACTCATCGGTCCTATCTGGTTGGTTGGTAACCACATACATGGTTCCTTCCTTATCAATGTATGACCCCTCTTCGAACTTGACCACCGGGTGTTCAAGTCCAAAGGATTGATCTGGATTTTTGAGTTGGACCACTGATCGCCTCAGACCATCCTCATAGATGCGAGCACCTAATTGGTTGGTCCGAATATATTCCAAGTGTGTCTTATAGGGACCTTCCGGTGTTTGTAGATGGGCAGTCCCTGAGCCACCTGCAGGTTTTCCCATACTAAAAGACATTTCTGAATCACTTGTGTCTGATCTGAGTAAAAGATGACCACTTAGTTGTTGTGCCCAAGACTTGGATGTATGGTTGACACTAGCCTCAGAAGATCTAATGCTTTGTTTATCCTTGCCTAAGTGTCTACCAGATCTCAGGTTCATAAGCTTTAGTCAAGAGTCCAAATTTTCCCTTTTGTATGGTTCACAATTCTTTAGAGCCCCCTTGGTTCCCTAGTCCCACCTGAGGGTCAACTTCAAATTATCCTATCTCAAAATCAACGCATTATTCTTGAGAAAAACAGTTGAGATCGTGTAGGATTTGAAACGAGCTTTCCAACAAGCTATAGAGCTCAAAAAATGGACTTTGGATGAGAAAGTTATGTCAAATCAGGCTCCTGGGGGTCAAAACAGGCAAACAGGACCTTTGGAGAAAATCGCGATTTTGTGAACTTTCTGAAAATCGCGATGCTGTGAAGTCAAAAAAATCGCGATGTTTAGCACAAAATCGTGTTTTTGAAAATCGCGATTTTGAGCAGAAAATCGTGATTTGAAAATCGCGATGTTGATCACAAAATCGTGTTTCTGAAAATCGCGATTTTGATCACAAAATCGTGTTTCTGAAAATCGCGATTTTGATCACAAAATCGTGTTTCAGAGAATCGCGATGTTGATCACAAAATCGTGTTTCAGAGAATCGCGATGTTGATCACAAAATCGTGTTTCTGAAAATCGCGATGTTGATCACAAAATCGTGTTTTAGAGAATCGCGATGTTGATCACAAAATCGTGTTTCTGAAAATCGCGATTTTGACTCAGAGAATCGTGATTCACAAAGTCGTGTTTTTCACAAAATCGTATTTTTTTGCTAAAAATCGTGATTGGTGAGAATCGCGATTTTGAGTAGAGAATCGTGTTTTTTGAAAATCGTATTTTTCACATGAAAATCGCGATGTTGAGCACAAAATCGTGTTTTTGAAAATCGCGATTTTGAGCAAAAAATCGTGTTTTCACAGAATCGCCTTTTTCACAAAATCGTGTTTTTGCTGAAAATCGTGATTGGTGAGAATCGCGATTTTGAGCAGAGAATCGTGTTTTTCAGAGAATCGCGATTTTGAGCAGAGAATCGTGTTTTTTTGAGAAAAACACAGAATCGCGATTTTTTCAACCAACTTTTAGGCGGGAAAACTGAAAATCGTGATTTTTCAAAAAATTTTGAATTTTCACAGAATCGCGATTTTCATCACAGAATCGCGTTTTTTGGCGGGAAATTCAAATTTCTGAGCGCCGGCTATGGCGAGCTCCGTATGAGCAGAAATTCATGAAAAAAATACAGCGCTTGCTCTCCCTTGCACCTCCTAACTCCTTCCCACACAATAATGCATGAAAAATGGTATGAAGATGGTGAAAATGCACTAAAAAACAAGAATTTTCTATGAAGAAGAAGATGGAAGAAGGTGGAGATGATGATGATGATGAAGATGAAGAGGAAAAAACAGAAAATGAACTGAAATGACAGTTTTTTTACCTTCCAACGTCGCAAATCTACGATCTTACCATCACAACGCTCGTCCTCGAAGCTCTCTCCCCGGCAACGGCGCCAAAATTTGGTGTAGCTCAAGCGTAAGCACCACCTCCTTTACTTGTCAATCCGCGGAGATGGCTAACCTCAAAAATGAGCTCTCTAGCTCTTTTTATAGTTTTTTGACTAGTTTTGGCCCTGTCCAGACCTAGTGTCCGGCCTAGTTAAAAATTAGGTTCCAGGGCTTATTTGAGGGTTCAAACGAAGTCTAAAAATTATGAAAATTGGTACGATGGTACTTCTAATACTCCTCAAGCTCGAGGACTCCTCGGCTTGAACAAAATGGAGTTACTAAAAATAGATAATGGTATTTACAATGGTTTCTAGTGATGAAAATCACTATTTTTGTAGGGGATTCGTCTGAAAATTTGACATACACTTCTTGGAGCTCCCTACTTGCTCTCTCTTCTTCTATGTCCACTTCTTTGATGTGCTTCCATGCTTTGTCTTTGACCTTGAGCTTCAACACCATCTTCATCACCATCATCATCATCACCATCTCCCACCTCCATCTCCATCATCGCGAAAATTTCAGTTTTTTGACTATATCCCCATCTCCACCTCATTTCCCTCATTTCACTTGTGAGAGAGAGCGAGAGAGCGAAATTGCGTGTGCTGTTTTTGCTTGTTTCTTGAGTTATCTTGCAGGTTCTTGCTGTATCATCATCCCCAGCAGTGTGCGCAGGTACGACAGGCTCTGCACAGGTCCCGGGACGACGACCTCTGTCTGTCGCGACAGACAAAAAAACTTAAAATTTTATGAATGCATGTTTAGCACGGTAACCTACACCATTAGGGCACTCTAAATCACTAGAAGTTTCTCAAAAATTTGCATTTTTTCAGTCTATCGCGACAGACACCGTCTATCACGACAGACACCGTCTATCGCGACAGACCGAAATTTCGCGACAGACACCGTCTATCGCGACAGACCGAAATTTCGCGACAGACACCGTCTATCGCGACAGACCGAAATTTCGCGACAGACACCGTGTATCGCGACAGACCGAAATATCGCGACAGACACCGTCTATCGCGACAGACCGAAATTCCACGATAGACACCATCTATCGCGACAGACACCGTCTATCGCGACAGAGAGAAATCCACGATAGACACCGTCTATCGCGACAGACACCGTCTATCGCGACAGACAGAAATCCACGATAGACACCGTCTATCGCGACAGACACCGTCTATCGCGACAGGCAGAAATCCACGATAGACACCGTCTATCGCGACAGACACCGTCTATCGCGACAGACACCGTCTATCGCGACAGACACCGTCTATCGCGACAGACAGAAATCCACGATAGACACCGTCTATCGCGACAGACACCGTCTATCGCGACAGACAGAAATCCACGATAGACACCGTCTATCGCGACAGACACCGTCTATCGCGACAGACAGAAATCCACGATAGACACCGTCTATCGCGACAGACACCGTCTATCGCGACAGACAGAAATCCGCGACAGACACAGTCTATCGCGACAGACACCGTCTATCGCGATAGACAGACATTTTCAGCAAAAATTAAGGGGTAAATTTTTGGGAATTTAGGCTAAATTTTGGGCATATTGGCACTCTCAAATACTCATACACTTACAAAGGCCTTAGAAAAATGCATTAAAACCCCTGAAAGGTTCTGTTTGTCTAGCTAACCCCCTAAACCCTGAACGGTCATAACTTTTACATACGAAATCCATTTTTGGAGCTCTAGGGCTTTTCGGAAAGCTCTTGGCATAGACTACACGCCCTCAACTGTTTTTCGTAAGAATAATGCGTTGATTTTCAGATAGGATATTTGGAAGTCGACACACTGAGGGGTAGGAACACCAAGGGAGCTCTAGAGGAAATTTCTAGCAATACAAGAGGGGGAACAAGGGTCATTAAAAAAGTGTCTGAAATAAATTGTTTGTCAATTGAAAGGTCTACTTGGAGCTAATCTCGGGACTTATGCAGGTATATTGAGAAGCAATTGAGAGCGTCCAAGCAAGGGTTTCGCGCAAGCTTGAGAATCAACTTCTCGAGCATTAAAGAGCAAGGTTCGGCAAGAAAGGTCGGAATACTCTCAACTCCTCTTCGTCAATTCCTAGCTTAGGCTAAGAACGATTAGAAGTAGGAGTAAGTCAGGGCGACGATAGGCCACTATCAAGTTGAAGCATACCTAAACTTTTAAGTTCAAGCTAAGGGCATAATCCTTGTACTGTCGAGAATTTTAAAGGGAAAGAACTTAACGTGGAACGATCAACTGTAAGTGCGAAACAACATTCAAATATTCCTGACGACGTGATATCAGACAAGAACTCAAACACGATAAAATACCTAAAACGAACCAAGCGACTAATATAAAGTAACCAGCAACGAGGTTGTACTCTGGGCAAAAATTGGGCTAATCAGTTAGGCATATGAACCTTAGATCAGGACGACACCTAGTAAGAGAGAGACAAAGCCTTAGATCTTCAGAGGCTAGTGTTAACCACACTGCTAGGTCTTGGGCACAGCAGTTGAGCCACCACTCGTACTACCCTAGCTCTGAGACCAGTGAGTCAGAGATGTCTCAAGGCATGGACAGACCTACGGGAAGTTCAGGAGTGCCTTACCTGTACAGGGTAGAAGGCCCTTACAAAACGCAGCTAGAGTACCTTAGGACCAACCGATTAGGTGCTAGCATTTATGAGGACGGCCTAGGAAGATCCGTGGTCCAGATTAAAAACCCTGACCAATCCATAGGACTAGAGCACCTAGCTGTCAAGTTTGAAAACGGTGCATACCTGGACAAGGAAGGAACCATATACGTAGTCACCAGTCATCCAGATAGGACAGATGAATTTGGAAATGTAATCTCAGAAGCGGACTTAGGTGACTTGGAACAAGGAAACATGGGAGTAGAACCTAGAACCCCCCGAGGTAAATCTGTTCTCACTAGGATTATCAAACCTGAGTGGGTTCCCCAAGACAACAAGTGCATAGATTTGCTTCTCAATCGAGAAACTGACGAAGCCTTTTGGAGGTATAAACCGGATCACCCAACTGATATAGGAACAATCATGATCTATGAGTTTAAGGATCCTGATAGCCCAGGCAGAGTGACCTACTTAGATCACACTTCTGAGAGGATCTTGGTGGTGACAGAAAATGATAGGCATGCTTACACTTGGAAGGGTGAATTCATTTTCCCCCAACCAAGATCGAATGTATCCTATGGTCACCCTGGAGCTGGAACATCCCAAGCTCATGGAACTCAAAGAGACAGAAGTAGAGATAGACCAGAAGTAAGTTTTGTCAACCCAGTAGGCAGAGAAAGAACGAGGACGGAGACGAATAGGGTAGAACCTGAGATGCTTAGAGCTCACAGGAACCAAAGAAACGTGGATGGATTCCCGCTGCCGAGGCCTAGAGAGCACACAAGAACTTTGAGACATACCCAGCTAGTTAAGTCCATTAAGAATTACTTTGATGGCACAGGAGATCCCTATGATCATGTGGCAGAATTCAAGCAAGTCTTGAGAGCTGAACAAGTGGAGGATCTATTCACGCAGTATAATGCCTTCGGTCTAACCCTTAGGAACACCGCACTTACATGGTTTCAGCCATTGGATGAGCGCCAGTTCAGGAGCATAGACCAACTCCTAGAAGCATTTATTATAGAGTTCTCCAAGAGTGGCATAAGACACAACACCTCCTCCCTGATTCACAGCTTCAAGCAAACCCCTCAAGAGACTGTGAGACTTGCAGGAAGAAGATTTAGGCAATACCTTGAAAGATGTCTTGTTTCGGAGCTACCCACATCTGCCAAACAAGTAGCCTTATTTCTTGATGGATTGCTGAGTACAAAATTGAGATCCTATGTGTACCTGAAAGACCCTAGGACTATAGAAGAGTGTGTACGCATGTGCATTGACATTGAAGATAACCTAGGACAAGAACTAGAGCTTTCCAAAATCTACAAAGATTCAGATAGTGCATCTAGTCAATCTTCCACGCAATCCACATCAATTGAGGAACTCGCAGAGAAAGTGGCCCAGAAATTAGGTGTAACTAGCAAACAAATCCCAAGGTTTGCCCCTGTGAAAAGGTGCTATACATGCGGTGGCGACCATATGGCGAATGTCTGCCCCATTATGGCTCAGCCCCAAGTAAATCCTAGTAGCCAATATTGCACCATAGAACGGAGATACACCAATCACACCGCACAAGATTGCCCATACAACAAGCAGGCGGTTAGGCAACCCTACCCCCAACCCTACCAACAAGGCAGATACCAAAACCAGTACCCTCCACAACCATATGGCAGGCCACAACAAAATTTCCAACCTCAATATCAAAACCAACAAAGGCCTCAGCCTGTGCTAGCACAACAACCCCCAGCCCCAGCTAATGTGATTCCGGTAAAGTATACTGCTGCAGAAGAGAACCTGAATAGAGCTATAGTCCCTGTAACATCCTTGCTTTCTGAAAATGACCTCAGTGACCATAGCTTTGATTCTACACATGTTGATAGCCCCCAGGCCTACTACATGCAGTCTCCTGAGCATGGTGAGTCCTATTATAGCGAAGAGACAAACGAACCTAGTTGGGAGTCAGATTACACGAACGTCATGTATGCAAATCCCAATCCTAGGCCTCAATCTAGGCAAGTAAGACCTCCATTCCCAAGAGGACCGTGCTACAGATGCCAAGGAGATCACCTCATTCGTGATTGTCCCTTGCCTCCACCTACACAACCCCAGTCAGTAACGATCCAAGGTTTTTGCCAAGATTGTGGAAAAGAACATCTCTTACGAGATTGCCCTAAGAATCCCAATAATATGCCTAAAATCACGCCTATCAACGTTATTGGGTTAGTAGTAGATCCCACAGGAAGTGTCACTTCCACTGCTCCCGTACAGGTAGTCACTCGAGCTCAGGCATTGCAGCAAAACCAAGGGGTAGGCCAGGAAAAGAGCCCAGATGCTAGCGATACTGAAAGCCAAAATAAAAAGAGAACAAGAGCTTGGAGAGATAGCCGCGAACGCATGAAAAGGCAATGGGCAAAGAAGATGAGTGAACTTGAGGAAAGTCTACGAGAAACCAAGGCTAAAATCATAGAGATCACATCTCAACCGCACTCTCACGCATTCCCACCGCTACCATCCCCATCACCCTCCATCCCTCCACCCTCTAAGACACCCCACGTAACCCACCCACCACCCCAAACAGGATCAGTATTAGCTGATCCCACTCCTGAAGACATAGACATGATGCTTAAAGCATATCAGGCCAGAATCCAAGAAGGGCCAAACGTCACGGATCATGACAAGTGCTATCCTAGAGCTGACCTAGAGATAGAAAGAACCAAACTGTGCGCGAAAATGGTCGCATTGGCTCAGACTATGTTTGAAGCCAGTCGCATTTTCAATCACTCGGGCTCAGCCAAAACGCAATTACACTTGGATGGATTCCTAGAGAAGTTAGAGGAACTAATTGCAAGATCTGCCAAGGAAGAAAAAAATCAAGAAAAAGATAAAGCAAGCAAAAACATGAACCATTCCCCATCGGAAGTGTATGTGGCCAATTCCAATAACCCAGACAACTTCCCCTCCTTAGAAAGAATAGAGAGGCTAATTGCACAATCAGAAAAGGAACCTACCCCTCAAAGAAAGGAAAGGGCGAGAGAACGGATAAGCCAGCCTCTTCAGGAAGCCCATGTGCCTCCTCAAGAAGCTTATCTTCCCCCCCAAAAGGCAGATGAACCTCCCTCGAAAGCTCACGTACCTCCACAGGTTACCTACATTCCTTCTCAGGGAGTGTATGAGCCTGCTCGGAAGAGTAATAGAATAAGTAATCCTCCCCAAGAAGCTTGTGCTCCAGCCATTTACGAGAGCAAGGAGAGAGCCAACGATAGAACAAGCCCTCCTTCCCAGGTTGCTTATGTGCCCAATTCTACGGAGCCAGAGACTTCTTCTTCTATGAATCGGTTTGCACCAGACTTCCTACGAGAGATTCAAGAAGACAAATGGGATAACCAAAGCGAGGTCGCCCCTCCTTTTGAACTTGTGGACGATGCACACGACCAATTCCCACAAGACATCCCATCTATTTACGGGGAACATGAGAGTACTCAGTCTCACGAGAGATTGGACTTTGAGTCTAATTCCATACAAGAGCTACCCCACTTCACAGGCCCATGGGAAGCAAAGTCCACCTGTATGAGAGCACCTACAGTCATGGTGAGAAACGAAGATTCAGTCATACCTAGGAACACAGAAGTAGTGAAGAACACTAACGTGCAGTGTAATCTCAAGTTAGAAGAACTACTCAAGGTGTTGCAGAGCCAAAGAGCGCACAAAGCAGAGGAAAAGACGGGCCCCAAAATTTTTCCGATTTGGACCACATATTTTTGTAACATATTCATTTTTGTAATATATTTCCCCTTGTAAAGGCACTAGAGGAGTCCTCTAGATGCATTCCCACAGAAGAATAGAAGCTTACCCATGTAAAATAGTAGAAAATTAGCTCTTAGTGAATAAAGTGCCGGTCACTTGTGTGAAAGGACCAATTTTAGGGCACTAGTATATAAGTCAAATGTGACTCTTTGTAAAAGACTTTTTGCCATTGTGAGAATAGAGAGCACAGAAATTCGAATTTGTGTCTTCTTCCCTCTTCATCTTCTTCTTCGTGAGCTTGTATGCATGTGTATTGCTTGGAAAGAGTGCTTGTGAGTGTGATTGATCCTTGAGAGTGTTTCTTTGCTGTAGGAGAGGTGTGTGCGAGGTGTAGGAAGTGCTGATGTGTAGGAAAGTATTCCCGCGACTCAGTATTTCTGTCATAACTTGAAGTAGGAGTGTCGGAATTGCGTGAAACCACTGCCATTGGATGCGTCTTCTCGAGAGCTTCGAAACGCATATGCTATTCGCTATGTTTGGAGCTCGGAGCTAGGAGAAAAGTCCAAAATACTGACGGCTGCTGCACCAAGTATCGTTTCGTCTTGACCTACTGTTGAAGCTTGTTAGGATAAGTATTTTTCTCATTTTCACTCTTGAGTAATTCATTTGCATTGACCATTACACGTTTGCATGTCTTCATACACTCGGCTAGGTTAGCATACTCTTCGGATTGATAAATTAAAAGCGTGTATCCCCACTATATGCACTTGTGAGGGGATTGAGGTACAGTCTCTTTCTCCGCAAGTCCCTAAGTTGAAGCTTAGGTCAACACACTTTTTGGCGCCGTTGCCGGGGAGTGATGAACCAAACCGAGGCATTCGCGTGATGGTAAGTAGCTTTTTGCTTTGAAGAACTTGGAGGAGCGGAAATCTTCTCTTCTTTGGTAAGTCAATTTCAACCGCACTTGCTACTTCTCATTCTTGGAGTGTGTGTAGTGAGTTGATAGATTAGGGAAGTGAGTAGAAGAAGTAGAATAGGAGTGAGTGGAGAGTAGAGTAGGCTTAGGTTTGTTCAAGAATCTTGATTTTTCTGTAAGCTAGGAATTCCAAAGTATAAAAGCCAAAAATTTTTCATTTTCAAGTTACTTGTTGAACAAGTATCGTGGAGAGTTGTGTCGAGTGTCGTGTGAGCCCAGCGATCGTTTCGAGGGAAGCAAGCAATAGTGGAGAGAGTTCAGTGCAAGGAGTTGGACCAAGAGATCATGGGAGCTTCCAAGGTAAACTAAACCACCTCCTTGCTCAAAAATTTCAGCATTTCAACCTAGGAAAAGGAAAAAACGACCTGCGCTGAGTGTCGTTTGGGCTTGCAGGGGGTTAAAAGTAGTTTGTTGATTGATACAGTGGGTAGGGATAAGAGAGAGAACCTAGGAGAGAAAGGGGGAAACATCCAAATCTCAAAAAACAACACAAAAATTTGAAAAAGGGTCAAGTATCGCTTTGCTCCTGCGGTCGAGTATCGTTTTACTCCTGCGGTTGAGTATCGCGATATTTCCCAGCGGTCGTAGATCGTTTTAGACAGAGGTCGTAGATCGTTTTGTTAGAGATCGTCTCGTTAGAGATCGTTTCAGGCAGCGGTCGTAGATCGTTTCAGATAGAGATCGTTTTGATCAAAGGTCGTCGGTCGTGTATCGTTTGCCAAGTATCGTGATCCAGAGATCGCGACACTTGTCAAAGGTCGGTATCGTTTCAGATAGGTATCGTCGATCGTTTCTAGTGAAGGTCGTAGATCGTTTCTATCCGAGTATCGTGTATCGTCTAGTGAGAGATCGTGTATCGTTTCAACGAAGTATCGCCGATCGTTTCTACTAGAGATCGTCGGTCGTGTATCGCTTTCTGCCAGAGATCGTCGGTCGTCTCGTTAGAGATCGTTTCAGGCAGCGGTCGTAGATCGTTTCAAATAGAGATCGTTTTGCTAGAGATCGTTTGGTCAAAGATCGTTTTCCAGCGATCGTTTTGATCAAGTATCGTTAGACCCAAGTGTCGATTTCGGGCGATCGTTTTGTTGAAGTATCGTTTGTGAGCGGTCGTTTTCGGTCAGAGGTCGTAGATCGTTCCATTGAAGGATCGTGTATCGTTTCCAGTCAGAGATCGCTTGGGAAAGATCGTTTTTCAGTGATCGTTTCTCTCAAAGGTCGTTTTTCAGCGATCGTTTCATTCAAGGGTCGTCTGTCAGCGATCGTTTTCTCAGAGATCGTGAGAGTCAAGTATCGTGATTGGGATTTCTCTATCAGTCACTTTCCAGCCTAAGTTCTCCCTGGACTTCTGAGCCATAACTTAGAACTCTAGAGGTTAAGGTGGACAAGACTTGTTTAGAGCTCTTAAGTGAATGAACTTGAGATCAGGAAGAACCCTAGGAAGCCGAAGAAGTGTAATTTCTTCTGTAGGGAGTGTTGCCGAACCAAGTAACCGTTCACACTATTCTGAGACCTCCTGTGAGTCAGAAGGAGAAATCCCCATGGCTTCCGAGGATATGCAAAACACTGTGCCCATGATTGGCCAGATGTCCATCATTGAGGGCGAATACAGAACTTCCTTAGAATATGTGAGCACTAACCACCATGAGATCCCTATCTATTTGGATGGTCTAAACAGATCAGTGGCCAGACTGAGGAAGGCTTCAGAAGCCTACATAGTGCCAAGACCAGCAGTGAAGTACATAGGAGGACTGTACATGGATAAACAAGACATTCAATACATGGTCACTGAACATCTGGAAATCATTAATGAACGTGGCGAGGAAAATAATACTTCAAGTTTAAATGGACATGGAACTGAAGTACAAGTGACTACTCCTAGAGGAAGATCAACAATCACTAAACTTTGGAGAGGAGACTTAGTTCCCCAGGATGACACTCTAATAGATGTGTATTTGATCAACGGGATGGAGCACCTGCTCAGAGCCCACTCTTCTATTTGGGAAGCTGCTCCTAACCCAGTTACCATCTATGAGTTACAAGATCCTGAATTTTCCACCATCATTACATATTTGGACAAAGACCACAGAAGGTATTGGCCAGTCACTGAATTAGAGAGAGCTGAGCTGAAATATCAGAACATCCCAGTGTTCCCCCCAAGGGACCAAGCCACAACTTCACGGAACCCACATGGAACTTCTCAAAATGATTCAAGTCAACATTCAGGACAAACACAACAAACTCAACAAACCCAGATCCCTATCAGACCTCATGTACAATTTACAATACCTGCCACTAATCCTAATTACCGGCCACAGCCAGCTATGGACCCAAGACAAGGAGTTCGTGCTCCAGTCAGACCACAGGTAGTACGAGGACCAGGCATACCAATTGGAAGACCAAATTACCCTGTAATGCCGAGGCAACCGGAAACAGGAAGGAGACTAAGGCCGATTCAAGTAGCCAAATGCATGAGAAATCATTATGATGGCTCGAGTGAACCCTATAATCACATAGCAGAATTTAAACAAGTAGTTAGAGCCGAGCAGGTAGATGACTTCATGATTCAATATGAGTCCTTTGGCCTTACCTTGTCAGACACAGCCCTGGCCTGGTTTCAGCCATTGGATCCCAATACCTTTCAGAACATGGATCAAGTGTATCAAGAAATGATTGAAGAATTTACCAAGTCTGGAATCAAGAACAATTCTTCGTCATTAATCCATAGCTTCAAACAAGCTCCAACTGAGTCAGTCAGATTGGCAGCCAGGAGATTCAAGCAGTATGTGGATAGATGTCCCGTAGAAGAGAGACCAACACAAAACAAGATGGTATCATTGTTTTTAGAAGGACTATTGAACGGAACCTTGAGGTCATTAGTGTATGTGAAGAGAGTCCAAACTCTGCAAGAGTGTATGAAGGAATGTATAGACCTAGAGGATAACCTTGCAGGAGACTTGAAAATACCCCAAGGAAGTGTGAAAAGTGAAGAGTCATCAAATAGCACATCAAACCCTAAAAACAACATAGAGGAAATTGCCGACTTGCTAGCAAAAAAACTGAATACGCAAGGACAGAGGAATTATCCCACCAATCCTATGAGAATGCCTATGCTTAGAAGATGTATGCAGTGCGGAGGAGATCATCCTTCTCACTTGTGTACTAGGGGAGTAGTCCCACCACCTGCCTATGCTCCTCATAGACCCTCTGTTCCCGGGCCACTACAGTATTGCAGTATAGAGCAAAGGTACACAAACCATAGCACTGAGAACTGCCCTTACACTAGGCAAACCAGACCCACCCAGCCCTATGTGAGACCATATGGATATCCGCAGAACCAGCAGGGAGGAGAAGCCTTTAGATATCCCTCATATCAGCCACAGGCACCAATACCACGACCGTACACACACCAGGGATATACACAGCCACAGCCAGTGCTAGGACAACAACCGCCCCACCCTCAGAATGTTGTCGCAGTTAAGATAGCACAACCAGAGGAAAACTTAGAAAGGGCTATAGTGCCAGCCACACCCTTGACTAGTAGTGAACCATGTGACTCATTTTACGAACCTAGTCAAGGAATATACTCAGGTTATGAGAGCTCAATAATGGATTATGGGCAACAATATGACCCATATGCTTATGGCATGGAGACGTCGGAGAGTTCATATAACTACGAGCAAGATTATGTACCATTAATGTACACAGCTCCTAGAGCAACCATGCCACCTCGACCAATGAATAGACCGCCTGTACCTAGAGGACCATGCTACAGGTGTGGAGGTGACCACTATATTAGAGAATGTACATTGCCAAACCCACCACCACCACAACGAATTTGGGAAGGTTATTGTAGCGATTGTGGAAAGGAACATCTTTTTAGAGATTGTCCTAAGAACCCAAACAAAGTCACCTCTAATGTACAGATCAACGTAATAGAAGTAATTGAGTCGTCAGGGAGTGATAAAGAGTACACTATACCATTAAAAGCCATAACAAGAGCAAGGGCTAGAGAAGACCCTGATAAAACCACAGAAAATAATCAAAGTGACAAAGAGGGGAATACACCCATCCCTCACAGAGTAGAAGACTCCGAAGAACCAGAAAAAAGTATCACCAGTAAACGATCCCAAAGATGGAAGCAAAGGAGAGACAGAATAAAAGAAAAAAAATTATTGCAAAAGAAGGAAAATGAAAAGAGAAAACCAAAACTAACAGAAGAAGCACAAGTGGAAGAAGACAATAAAAAGGAGAATAAAAAGGAGGAGGTAGAATCGGTATTAGCAGACCCAATGCCTGAAGATTTAGCCATGTGGATCCGGGCATACAAAGAGAGAATTAAAGCCGGACCTACCATAGAACAACATGAGAGAGAATATCCGAGAGGTGACCTAGAGAAAGAAAGATTGGAAATCTGCAAAAAATTGATAGAAGTTGCCCAACAAACATTAGAAAAACCCAAGTCACCCTTACCAAACAATCGAATTGGCGAAGAAAGATTCCAAGAGTGTCTAAACAATCAGGGAAAGTCTAATGTAAATAGACCTCTGGATGATGAAATTGGTATTGAGAGAAAGGAAGGATCCATAGTCCCTGAAACAGAAGGAGATTGGACTAAGGATTTATGGGCGCGAGTTCAAGAGGACAAGTGGAAAAAGGTAGAGGGAATGGAACCACCCTTTGAAGAATTGAAAGCAGAAAACGAAATAGAGGATTCAATACCTGAACTTAATTCAGAAGGGATTTTTTCAATGGATGCAAGTGACAAAGAAGCCGAAGACGATGTAAAGGAACTACCTAATTACACCGGGGAATACGAGCACAACTCAGAATTGTATCGCATTCCATCAATAACGAGACGAGAAACGAATCCATCAGTTCAAACATCGGAGATCATACAACGCCTTAGAGAAGTGAAAATCCCATGTACCTTAACATTCGAGGAATTGCTGAAGGTAAAACCACAGCTAAAAGAAAAATTGATCAATCAGTGGGAAGTCAAGGAAGAAAAGAAGGAGGTAGATGACGAAGTGAAAACGATGAGAATTCCAGTGGATAAAGTAGGAGACTTTAGTGAAGGAGATGAGGGAAATACCTGTCTACCAATCACCTATAGGGGTTACACAACCAAGGCCATACTAGATTCAGGAGCTGGTGTTGGCATAGCTACTAAAGAAATTTGGGAGAAATGGGGAAAACCTGCATTGAGACCAACACGTATGAAAATTCAGATGGCCGATGGACATACGGAAAGACCCTTAGGATTGTTGGAACGAGTAGTCTTCACTACGTGCGGAGTGGAATTCGAACATACTTTAGCAATTTGTCACTTTGAAAGGCCGAGCAACTATGAGATGATCTTGGGAAGGCCATTCATGAGACAGCTAAAGGTAGTACAAGATTGGGGAAAGGATGCAGTGTACCTACAACACGCAGGAGTCACCACTAGGATCAACCTACATACGTACACATATCAAGATGTCCCACCTCTGCAATGGAATCAAATCCATAAAGAGGAAGACGATCAATCGATTCATAGTGCAGGTTCTAGTGACCAATCCTGGATGAACGAGGACACTCATCTATGGATGTGCCAAGCTGCAAAAAAGGAAGAAGAGAGAAGAAAAAGTTGGCAGCAGAAACAAGGTATAGTGAGATCGGTACAAGATCCAGCTTATATGCCACAAGTATTTCCAGACGAAGAATTCGAACCTCATGGTTGGATGGAAATCTTAGCCACCCTCGATGTTTGTGTAAACGAAGAAGTGGTAACTATGAACGAATGTATTGACGAGGAGGGTTATGACATTAGCCTGTATATGGTAGTCCTTCAGGAGGCAGAAGAAGGAGAAGTATTTGAGAAAGACTGGAAGGAGGACTACGAGAGCATTGAAATGGAATCAGAACCCCTGGATCTAGGGATTAGTACCACCAACATGGACATCACTGCCAACGAACAACGTAAGGATCTCACACGAAAGGAAGAATTAGAAGTTGAAAGGGAGTTGGAAGATGACGATAATAAGCTTCAAGACCAATTTGAGGTACCAGCTCACTTCAAAAAATATGAAATAGAAG
Organism: Ceratopteris richardii; assembly: GCA_020310875.1. Classification (NCBI taxonomy): domain Eukaryota; kingdom Viridiplantae; phylum Streptophyta; class Polypodiopsida; order Polypodiales; family Pteridaceae; genus Ceratopteris; species Ceratopteris richardii. The sequence goes on from CM035416.1 coordinate 185,746,257, forward strand.
AGAGGAAGATTGCTATTCAAATGCCTAAAAGAGAGGCACAACCGGGAATAGCATATGATAATAAAGAGCAGACCAAGAAAATAGTTGTAACCATGGAAGGAGGAGAGGAACGATGTACTTTCATAGGACAGGATGTCTCAGAGGAAGAAGAACGAGAGTTAATTCAACTCATAAGAGAATATCGGGATGTCTTCGCTTGGACTTATAAGGATTTAAAAGGAGTAGATCCATCTATATGTGCGCATAGAATCCCCATGACATCCGAAGCCAAACCTTCCAAACAGAGACCTTATACTTATAATGAGGTGTATTCAGCCAAGATAAAAGAAGAAATAGATAAGTTGTTGGATGCTGGATTCATATACGAGATAGAACACACAGAATGGGTATCGCCATTAGTGGTAGTGCCCAAGAAAAACGGAAAATTGAGAGTGTGCATAAATCTGAAGAAGGTGAATGCAGCCACTATACGTGATAGCTACCCATTACCGATTACGGATCATCTATTGGAGAGGGTAGCAGGTAAAGAGGTCTATAGCTTCCTAGATGGTTTCTCAGGATACAATCAGGTAGCTATTGCGACCGAGGACCAACACAAGACAGCATTTGCCACTGAATGGGGTGTGTATGCATTCAGAGTGATGCCCTTTGGACTCACTAATGCGCCAGCTACCTTCCAACGATTAATGTGTCACGTGTTCAAGGAATTCTTAAAAAAAAGCATGGAAGTGTATGTAGATGATCTTTGCACGTATTCCAATCAAAGACCCGATCACATACCGGAATTAAGGAAGATATTCAACAAATGTAGACAGTATAGAGTCTGCCTAAACCCAGAAAAATGTGTCTTCATGGTAAGACAAGGCAAAATACTAGGACACATAGTTTCTAGAAATGGGATATCGACGGATGAGGATAAGATTAAAGTCATATTGGACTTACCAAGACCCAAAAATGTAAAGGAAGTACAAGCTTTTATGGGACATTGTGGATATTACCGTAGGTTTATTCACATGTATGCCATAATAGCCAAGCCCTTATACGGTCTATTGACTCAGTTCATTTGGACAGACGAGTGTGAGAAGGCCTTCAACGAGCTGAAAAAGAGGTTGAGTACAGCCCCAATTCTAAAATCACCCAACTGGAGTAAGCCTTTTCATATTCATGTTGACGCTTCGAATTATGCAATTGGATGTATCCTAGCACAACCGGCTGATGAGGGAAAGCTTGACCATCCAATCGCTTATGCGAGTAGACAATTAAACCAAGCCGAAAGAAATTACACGACTACAGAAAGAGAAGGCTTAGGAATGGTTTATGCAGTCAAGAAGTTTAGACATTACCTCTTAGCCAACAAATTCAAATTCTTCATAGACCATCAAGCTTTGTTGTATCTAGTCAATAAACCTTGTAGCACGGGAAGGTTGGTGCGATGGTTCTTGTTACTAATGGAGTTTGACTTTGAGGTAATAGTCAAAAAAGGAAACACACATGTGAGAGCAGACCACCTTTCTAGGTTAAAACACGGGGAGCCACCTAGCGGAGTTCCTGATGATTTGCCAGACACCTATCTTTTTAACCTGGAAGTATGTCCTCAATGGGCCGAGAAATTGATCCCAATACTTACACATGGACCTAAAGATGGGATCACACCAAAACGAAAACAAGATCTTTGGAGGACTAAAAACCTTCACATTATTGCTGGAAGTTTATACCACCAGGATTCAAGTGGATTACTGATGAGATGCGTGGAGGAAGATGAACAACAAATGTGGCTTCAGAAAGCACACATAAATCAATGGAACACTCACTCGGACGCAACGGGAACATGGCAAACACTCAAGAGATTTGGCATATATTGGCCAACCATGGAACGAGATGCACATCATTATGTGTCAACCTGTCAAACCTGTCAAGAACAAATCCCAGATGCGAACTCTACGTTATGCTATTCTACAATAGCACCAAGGTGGAGCATGCCTTTAGTAAAGTTCTTGAAAACTCGAGAGTACCCTGACGGAGCTACCCTAGCGAGAAAACGTGCTCTCGAAGAACAGAGCAAAGATTACGTTATCCTAGGAAAACAACTCTTTAAACGCGGAAAGGATAACCAGCTAAGATTGTGCATTCATGAAAATGAATATCTCTCTGTATTAGAAATGGCACATGCAGGAGCTGCGGGAGGACATTTCTCAGCAGACAGAACGGTCAAGATGATTCTCTTTGCAGGCCTGTGGTGGCCAACTCTACATATGGACGCGGAAACATATGTGAGAAGCTGTGAAACATGCCAGAAAGCAAAATATCCTATTAGAAGAGATGACATGCCTTTAAGACCCATGGTTTGTGCGAGAGCATTTACCAAATGGGGAATTGACTTCATAGGACCTATCAATCCACCTGCGAAAGGATCACATGCGGAGTACATAATAGTAGCCACCGACTACTTGACCAAGTGGGTAGAAGCAAAAGCCACTAGAAAGAATGATGCTCAAACCACAGCAAAATTTCTCTTTGAGCACATATTCACACGCTTTGGACTACCGATCGAGATAGTGAGTGATCGAGGAACTCATTTCTTAAACGAAGTCATTGAATCGCTAATGAATGAATTCTTAGTGATTCATAAAAAGTCAGCCCCATACCACCCTCAAGCTAATGGGCAAGCTGAGAGTTCCAACAAAGTACTTTGTACGGTATTGACAAAGATTGTCAATAATGGAAGGTCAGACTGGGACAAACAATTGCATCACGCAATTTGGGCCTTCCGAGTGGCATATAAAACGGCTATTGGAACTACACCTTTCAATTTAGTGTATGGGCAAAATGCAATTTTGCCAATTGACTTCTTAGTGCCTACATTAAAAGTAGCCCAGCAGTATGAGTGGAACGGTCACGAATTATCTCAGCAATTAGATCAGATTGAAAAGCTACACGAGACAAGATTGCAGGCGGTAGCGGGCATTTATGCAGCCAAACGGAGACAAAAGGCTTATTATGATGCACATATAAAAGACAAGGGACTGAAAGAAGGCGATTTAGTCTTAGTATACACCCTCAAACAACATGCAAAGAAACTACAAAAACGCGGATATGGACCTATGATCATAAATCGAATCTCCACTAGTGGTGCAGTCAATCTCGCCACACTAGACGGAGATATTCTTCCCAACTACATCAGTGGTTGCAGAGTGAAAAGATTTATGGAGCCTCTAACGGATCAAATGTTAGCACGACTCTTAGGAGCTCAGAGTAGAAAAAAGGAAGAAGAACGCATACGCGAAGAAGCGAGGCAAGAAGCCCTAGAACGTATCAGAAAACGGAAAGAGTGGATGAGAGAAAGAGACGAGAGATATCGAGTAGGAGAAGAACTCATCCCTATGGCTAATTTTAGAGCCACAGAGAACTCTGGACAACAAAGAAGACAGCCTTATTTGAATCTGGGAGCAGGACGAAAAGAGTACCACTTAGTGGATGCTCTTATAGACACAGGAGCAGCAATAAGCTGCATTAGATTCTCTTTGTCTCAGAGACTTAAAGAGGAGTTACGGCCATCGAAGGCGCTGCTAATTGGAATAGGAGGAAAAGTTACTCAATGCATAGGTGAGATCACTTTACCTTTACATATGGGGAACAACACAATGGAGCAGAGACTTTTAGTATGTCAGGACCAAGATCTGCTTGAAGATGTGGTGCTAGGCCAAGATTGGATATATGAATATGAGGTAACCATCCAATTGGCTTTAGGATACATCTCGGCCAGGATAGGACCTCGTGAAGTGTATAGTTTGCTAGACGAATGACCACCCAAAGCTGCTATTATAGAGCCAGAAATCCATCCTAACGAACAAAGTCATGAGAGTATGTTCACTAGCAACATGGGAATCCCATCGTCAAGTACTTCATGTGAAAATAATGTGAGTCCTGTGTGCACTCCATCTTCGAATCTAGAAAGTCACGAGAGTACACAAGAACATGAGATCAAGCCCACTGAACCACAAAGCACAAGAAAGACTATTCCCCTGCAAGACGTGAAGTCTACAACCGTGAAAGTGTACCCCATTCCACATTCTACACGAGCTTGGATAAGAAAGGACCAAAAGAAGGCCTATCTTCAGCAACAGAAAAGTCTTCGACAGCAGCATGAGCAATTGCATAAGAAGACAAAGAATTTCGAACACTTCAGGCAAACACGACTCAAGAACATATGGATCCCAAAGAAGCTGATAACTGCACAACCTGATCGAAGCAAAATTTGGATCCCAAAGCCACGTACCCAAAGGATAACCGTCCCAAACAAAGAACAACCTCAGAAGGGCAATCACCATCAACATGGTCAACGGGCACATCAGCCGAGAAAGAGGACATATTGGAGGAAGAAGGAATCCCCAAAAGCAATACAAACCGAATTGAGACTCACAAAACAAAATCAGCAGACTTACTACCAAAGACGGACCACATTCATCAAAAATATGGAGAATACAGTACATTCCTCCCAAGTGAAGCAAATATGGGTGCCGAAAGACAAGACAAGCGGCGTACAGCATGCAACTACTTCCAATTGCACACATGAGGAGTTGCAAAGATCCAAAGTATGCATGATAGGGCCACATTACAAGGCCAAGCATTCGGCACGTCCTTCTTCTATTTTCGGATAGTCACGCACATTTTCCCTTTGGAAATAGGAGAGCACTTGTACATACTTAAAATATTACTCCAAAAAACTTCACTAACCGCTTCGGCTATGAACTAACTTTTATATTTTCTTTTCAGCAAAAAATATAAAAATACATGAAAAATTCAGGTATTACCTTTCTCACACCCACGGGAAAGGGATAGCACCATGCACTCGGAGCAACATCGAATTAGTAATCAACATATGGAGGAGGATTTATGAAAAAACATATGGATACTAATTCATCCTCTATATTGAGTGCAGATGACATCTTCTGACTCAGAAGCTACACAGCAGGAAGAGGAACTACTTCTTCCATTGGGGTCAATAACCAAGGTCAGAGGACATTGGTTTCGAGATGACCAACCTATCTCGGAACTCTTATTCATGGCAACTATCAAGATCATGGACAGGGACCACTGTTTCCCTATTATGTCACAAGATTTCAAGACCATAATACAAGGGTTACCACATATCGAAGAAGTATGGACTCAAGCTGGCATTGAAGCATTTTTGAAGATACCTATATGTGTACCCGACTTCCAAAGATGTACTCAAGTAATGAATACCATGCAGCCTGCTGCTACAAAGATTTCAGTTCCAGAAGCCACGGTTTTGGACAAGGTAGGCACATGGAAAACCATTCAATTCACTCATGAATTGATCAATAAGGCCTTTGGATGGCATCAGGAAGGAATTACTAATGTCAAGGACGAATGCCATGACCCCAAGAAAAGATCATTCCTGGAGATTAACAGAGTAGATATCGAAGATGCAGTACGTCTGGTACACCAACACTTTTGTTTTCCTGGCATGAACAGATACACTGCACCTCAGAAGATTGTAGTTCAGTTACTCTCCCATGCCATGAGACAGATAGGAAACAAAGTGAATCTCACAGGCTACATACAAGAGCGATTGTTTGAAGCTCAGAAGAAATGGGGGCAAAAGAAGTTCCTGAACGGTGGTTCAGCTTTGACCTTATTGATATATGAAGCCCTAGACATGAGACACTGCTTACGAGAGATGCCGACAGCAGAAGGGCTAGCAAGGTATGCAAAATCCGCTTCTGTCCCTAAGAAAAAGAAAGCAGCAGTTGTAGTGGAAGAGGCCGGAACCAGCACACAGAAGCCCATGAGGAGTACAAAACGCTTGCGAGAAGAAGAAGCCCAAGCAACACCTCAGTCCAAGAGAACGCATCTCTTGCCTAAGGTCACGACGACTCAAATGCCGATTTCAAAAAGAGACTTGTCTGCTGCCCTCGAGCAAACACACCAGTACATGCAAGGGCAGGTGAATCTAAATGTCCAAGGACATCAATATAGACAAGCGAGTCAAATTCAGCAAAAACAGAGTACAGAAACACCTCCAAAGCAACCTGGAAGATACCAAGAATTGGGCATTGATGACTCAAGTACGAATACGGAATCCAGTCCTGAGAAAGATACGCTAGATACTGATATCAGGACAGAAACTTATGAAGACGAAGGACCAGAGGTCAATCAAATGGAAGTAACACCAGACAGCGAGAAGGAAAAAGAAAAGAAGGTGGATGATGCTCAGGAACAGGAGCATGTCATTCAATTGAATGACACTACCAAAGTAAGTATCAAGGAAGACACAACTACTGGGGTTACACATGTCAAGATACCTATTAAAGAGGAAGAACAAACCCCAAAGAATACGGAAATGGGAGAGGCCCCACAAAAAGAACAAACAATAATCGAGGTGCCTGATGACACACCTCAAGAACAGGATGAAAACATGAGGGCTGAGCCACGGATACAGCTTCAAATCAGGCAGCCCCATGATACCACTTTACACATTGCTCAAGGCAAAGACGTGACTACCGGAGCAGAACCTTCCATACCGAAAACTTGGCTCAATGTGGATGTGACTCAACTGAAACCGGTGGTAAAACAAATGATCCAGACAGCCATGGATACTCAGCAGCAAATGATGGACATAGATGCAGATTATGACAAAGCCCTGAAAGAAAAGAACCAGTTTCAAGTTATGAGTGAACAATTGTCTGCACAACAGATTCAGGTACAAAAAGAAATAGCCACCAAAAGCACGGAGTTGCTAGAATCACAAACGCAGCATGAATCATTAAGCACTCAGCATCACCAACTGCAAAAACAGCTCGAATACATACAGAAATTATATGATGCTACGGTAGCAGAGAAAGACAGAATGAAAACCAGAAGCACTCTACTAGAAACACAACTAAAGTTATATCTGGACGAGAATGACACTTTACGGAACAGAAACAAAGAATTGATGAAATCATTGTTATATGACCAACCAATAAAGCAACAGGATTCAACTGAAAGTAAAGAAGATGAATTAAGAGATCAGCTCGCACAATATGAAGCCCTGCTAAAACAAGAGCGCGCGGTAAGAGAAGAAGCAGAACTTAAGCACAATCAGGAAATAAGTGAGCTAAAAAGGCAGCTGAATTCAGCACAGGCCAAACTGGTACAGAGCTACAGTGAAAACATGGATCATGTAGCCGACATAGGTAAGGAACTCCTAGCCACTAAAGAAAAACTCGGTGAAGCCCTGCAAAAGATAACAGAAAAAGAAGGATGCATTGAGGAGCTACAGAATTAGCAGAAAGGTAAAGAACCGATCGGGACATCAGTAGTGCAGGAAAAAGAACATCCTACTGACGGGGTAGAGGTAAGCCCTCTATCTCAACCGATCTATCATTCTCCAATGCATGAGCAGATGGCGGATATGCATGATGATCATCCAATGCCATACACTGCAGAAATAAGTCAGAAGGAACGGGCACTAGTGGTGTCCCGATTGACGGAAAATTTTGAGAATGAAGTCATCAAGGTCATGAAGGAAGCAAAAATCAAAGGTAAAGACTTGGAAAAGATCATAAAGCCTTTCAACATTCCCTATGGACTGCTGAAAGAGAAAACAAGGCAATATATAAAGAAGGTTACGCACAAAAGTCCAGATGAGCAGCTCAATTTCAAGAATGACACATTCATGTGTACACTCAAGCAGAGTTCGAAGCTGCACAGCCGGTGTGGAGGAGAAAATTTTTGGAGAAACATCCCACACTTCGGGTGCACTGGGAGGCCGCACCTTATTTATTCCAGGTAAACCCTTCGTTTTGTCCAATACCACGGAGAAGGGATACAACAGAATTTTTTGCTTTACAACGTAGCGGCAATCTTAATAAACAGTGGCTAAACTATCCGATGTTACCTATCCCGCCACATAATTATTTGCCAACCGAGGATTATATGATCAAAACCATAGAATTTTGGCTACAAAACTATGCGACAGTACCAGATTTAGCAGTTAAGATGACAAATAAAATACTTAGTATGCTACTTACAGTTTTGAAGGTCTTCAAGCATGCAGCGTATACATTTCTGAACTTCATCGGCATTAATCAAGGAACAGATATACTTATTTTTGATCTGTCAGTAATGCCGAGCCGCCCCACAATAATGGCATACTATTCCAGACTCATGTTTTTACCCAGTCCGTACATGCAAACATTTGAAGAAGCATTTTTTACCGGTTTTTTTGAAATAGACTCAGAGGTATTTTTGAAGATGTCATCAAATCTGAATGCCAGACTTGTGGCATATGAATTAAGCTTCTTCGCCGATCATAGACAACCGCCAAACGATGGAGTCAAAGCTGAACAATGGAAACAGATCATGATACGTGAAGCTAATCTGCTAAACGATACATAGCAACAAGTATACAGAACATATGCCCGGCGCTTATCGAAGCCTGTCGGGGACGACAGAGTTCAGGAGGGGGGCAGTGTTGAGGGCGAAACGAGTAAGAAAAGGAAAAAAAGAAAGCAACGAAAGAAACAGCTTCACTAAAAGGGCAAATTTGAAGATAGACAAATGTAAAGATACATCTCTGCAGGAAGCCCCGCAGGGGCGCAACACCCATCTCTGCACAGAGCCCCGCAGGGGCACGCACCAGGCTACAAAGCTTAACCCCGGGGTCCAGAGGAGTGGATTTTTCAAACATCAGAGTAGGACCAAAAGTTAGAAAGGGGTAGAGGCTAAAAAGTTGAAGAGGGTGACTAAGAATAGCACATTCCTAGTCACTGGTGGCGTGCGTGGCAACCCAAGTCAACAGGCAAGACAACTACATCAGGCTCTCGAGTAGTAGAGCTTGAATCAAGAAGGCCATCGAATCTGCATGTCTGTTTAACAGCAGACAATACTGACCACAGGGCACGTGCGCGAAGCAAAGTCTGTCAAGGGACGACAGAGGCGAAGAGGGGGAGAGTGTTGCAGAGCCAAAGAGCGCACAAAGCAGAGGAAAAGACGGGCCCCAAAATTTTTCCGATTTGGACCACATATTTTTGTAACATATTCATTTTTGTAATATATTTCCCCTTGTAAAGGCACTAGAGGAGTCCTCTAGATGCATTCCCACAGAAGAATAGAAGCTTACCCATGTAAAATAGTAGAAAATTAGCTCTTAGTGAATAAAGTGCCGGTCACTTGTGTGAAAGGACCAATTTTAGGGCACTAGTATATAAGTCAAATGTGACTCTTTGTAAAAGACTTTTTGCCATTGTGAGAATAGAGAGCACAGAAATTCGAATTTGTGTCTTCTTCCCTCTTCATCTTCTTCTTCGTGAGCTTGTATGCATGTGTATTGCTTGGAAAGAGTGCTTGTGAGTGTGATTGATCCTTGAGAGTGTTTCTTTGCTGTAGGAGAGGTGTGTGCGAGGTGTAGGAAGTGCTGATGTGTAGGAAAGTATTCCCGCGACTCAGTATTTCTGTCATAACTTGAAGTAGGAGTGTCGGAATTGTGTGAAACCACTGCCATTGGATGCATCTTCTCGAGAGCTTCGAAACGCATATGCTATTCGCTATGTTTGGAGCTCGGAGCTAGGAGAAAAGTTCAAAATACTGACGGCTGCTGCACCAAGTATCGTTTCGTCTTGACCTACTGTTGAAGCTTGTTAGGATAAGTATTTTCCTCATTTTCACTCTTGAGTAATTCATTTGCATTGACCATTACACGTTTGCATGTCTTCATACACTCGGCTAGGTTAGCATACTCTTCGGATTGATAAATTAAAAGCGTGTATGTTGGAAGGAGTAATTTTGAAGGAGCATTTTTGATGAAAAAATTAGTAAAAAGTCAAAAAAAATTGTAAAATATTTATGCAATGATTGTAAAAATAAGGAAGAGTCTTCCTTATGTGGTTGAGGATCTCATGTAAATTTTGTAGAATTTTTAGAAACTCTTAGATAGCATTTCTTTAGAAAATTAGAGAAAAAGACCTAATTTCAAGTGTGAAAAAGGACACTTGAAAATGTATATAAGTCAATTTTCTCTATTTTGGAGAGGTTGGTTAGTCATTTGCTCAAGCTATCAATAGAGAAGAAAGAGTTTCTGCAAAATCGTGTTTTCTCCTGTTGAGTGTATTTCTTTTGATGTGTGAGCTTGTCTCTTGCTTAATCATGGAGATTTGTGAGTCATATTTGTGTATTACTGAGTAAGTTGTATGAAGAGAGAGACCTATTGCTGTAAATGAGTGGAAAGGACTGAAGGAAGTTCCAAAATTGTGAAAATCGTCTGTTGGTACAGAATCGCGATTGTCTCGTCTTTGTGATACAGGTGATATTTTTCAGTTTTGAGTTCATATTTGTATTCTGCTAATGAAATGGCATGGTTTTGACACAAAGAACATGGAAAATGATGGAGATTTGCCTTAGTTATGGTAAACTCAAGATTTTCTCTTCATCTTCAATTTCTCTCAGCAATCCAGCCATCAATCTCTGATTTCCTTGAATCTATTATCTTGAAGGGGCTGTGGTCTTGTGGATATTCCTAGGATTGACAAAATAAAGATGATTTGTTGATTCTTTGTTACTTCATGATTGGAGAGGACAACTTGGAGTCCAAAACAAAACATTTTTTGGCGCCGTTGCCGGGGAACATTCCAAGAACTTCTTTGAAGTTGGACCTTTGCTGGATCTTCAGTTGATGATGGTAAACAAGGTAAAGCTCATCAATAAGGAAAAGTGCACATGAATAGGTAGATATCATTGTTTGTCTTTAGGGAAGAAGAAAGCAATGGATGTCTTGTAGAAGTGGAAGTGCTGAAATTTTTGTAGATTGATAGTTGCTCATCATTTTGGTGAAGTAAAAGTGCAGGTGTGTGGAGGATTTGAGCCAAGAAGCTGAAGATGGAGGTAACTTGAATCTATTCTTGCATATCTAGATTTCTTTTTGCCCAAGTACTAGACACCATGGGTGATCTTGGGAAGATAACATGGTGATATCAAGGAAAGGACAGTTAAAGTAGCTAGATGTAAGAATGAGGGATTCAGTTGTTGACCAAGTCTGAGCATTAAATCTTGAGTTGTGCTCCATCTTGAAAAAAAATCATATGATTGAGTTTATCTTTACAAAAATTGATTGTCTTTCATAACACTTTTTCATTGGAGAACCTTTCTTTGGTACTTTAGTGATAGCTAAGGACATAGAAACTCATAACCAATCAAGAACCATAGGATCAATTGATTTCCAAAACCAGAAACCCTAAGTAAAGTGTTCACCTTTATTTTTAGGGCAAAAATACCAAACAAATTCACAAAACTCATCAAAAACAATTAAACAAATGTCTTTTCTTGATAAGAAGTTGAAGTGAGGTGTTGTGATTAGGAGTGATTGTGAAAAACTGGAAAAGAAAGCAAAAAATGATCAAAAAACCAGAAAATTGAAAAACACGATTCTCTGCACAGAATCGCGACTTTCTGAAAAAAGTAATTGATTTTGAAATAACATTGTAAGTGAAGGTTGAATTGAAGTTGTTGAAGGGTTTTGAAGGTAATCAAGAAGAAAAAGCTACTCAAAGTGGCATAAAATCAAAAATAGAGAAAAACACGATTTTCTGCACAAAGTCGCGATTTTCTGAGGGAGATTGTGATTTTGGTGCAAAAATTCAGGAGTAAACTCAATTACAAAGAAAAGAAGAAATTGAAGCAAAACAAAGAGAAAGAAAGCTTAAAAAATAAAAAAAAATTATAAAAAAAAAACCAGAAAATTAGAAAACACGATTCTCTGAACAGAATCGTGATTTTCTGTAAAAAGTGTTGTTTTGAAAAAACTTTCCAGGTGACTCATGAATTGAAGTGTGAAGAATATTGAGAGAAGGCAAGGACATAGAATACTCAAAATTTGCACAAGAAAAGATCTACAGAAAAAACACGATTCTCTACACAAAATCGCGATTTTCTGTAAAGAAAATTTTTTGGAAAATGTGGTATATTTGGGTACTTGACACAAGAAAGTGTAGAGAGAGTCATTAAGATTGAGTAAGTGAAATTGAACAAGTGAAAGAGAGAGGAAAAGTAAAAATCACACAAAATCGCGATTTTCTGAACACTATAAAAATCTGAAATTCAAAGAAAAATTCATTTGAGTGAGAGAGAGGGAGAGAGAGAGTGTGCAGAGGCGAACAAAATCGCGATTTCCTGCTACAAGCAAGCTTTGGAGATATTTGCAACTTGGCAAGCAAGGTAAAAAGTCTAGTAGCATTTTGAATACATATTTTTTTGCAGTAAAGTGATAAAATAACACAAAAAAGTAGGAAAATAGTAAAATCACGAAATCGCGATTTCCTGTTTTTTATTGGTTTTCAGTAAGAAAAAATGTTTTTCAAAAAATTTCTTCATTGCATGTTAAAATTTTGATAAAGCGATTCTATAAGTGAAAAAATATTGAAAAAAGCCATAACTTGAAAATCTGCCAAGTTTTGGACAAAATCGCGATTCTGTGAAAAAGTGCCAACAACATCGCGATTCCCAGAACGCGATTTTCATAAGAAAATCGTGTTTTTAACAATCTGTGAGCAATCACGATTGTCTGGGAACAAAATCGTGGAAAAACACGATTTTGACACAAAATCGTGAAAAACACGATTCTGTGAACAAAATCGTGAAAAACACGATTTTGACACAAAATCGTGAAAAACACGATTCTGTGAACAAAATCGTGAAAAACACGATTTTGACACAAAATCGTGGAAAACACGATTCTGTGAACAAAATCGCAAAAAACACGATTTTGACACAAAATCGCAAAAAACACGATTTTGACACAAAATCGCAAAAAACACGATTCTGTGAACAAAATCGTGGAAAACACGATTCTGTGAACAAAATCGCAAAAAACACGATTTTGACACAAAATCGCAAAAAAAATACAATTTTCAACAGAAAATCGTGAAAAACGCGATTTTGACACAAAATCGTGGAAAACACGATTCTGTGAACAAAATCGCAAAAAACACGATTTTGACACAAAATCGCAAAAAACACGATTTTGACACAAAATCGCAAAAAATACGATTTTCAACACAAAATCGTGAAAAACACGATTTTCAACAGAAAATCGTGAAAAACTCACAAGTAGATAGAAAATCGTGAAAAACACGATTTTCAACAGAAAATCGTGAAAAACTCGATTTTCAACAGAAAATCGTGAAAAACTCACAGGTAGGCACAAAATCGTGAAAAACATCAAGTTCATCAGAAAATTGTGAAAAAGTCTAATTGCATGATAAAATCGTGAAAAACACGATTTTCATCTGAAATTTGTGAAAAAACACTACTGGCAGTAGAAAATCGTGAAAAAACCTAAATTCATTAAGAAGTTGTGAAAAGCACAAAACATAGGAAGAAAATTAAAACACACACAATTTTGGACAGAAAATTGTGGAAAACCAATATATTGGTCAGGAAACTGTGTCAAACACTCTGTTGAGTATTGGAAATTTGTCAAGACTAGTTGAATGATACTAAGGTCTGGAAATAAAATAGATCCAATTCCTAAACAAGACCTAACAAGGAAGGAAAAAGAGCCAGGAAGTAATAAAAGATCAGAAAGAAGTTCAAGCCAAGAAAATAACATGGAAAACCTAAATGAAACAAATGAGTCAATAGAAACTGGGGATTTTAGAAACATCCTTAAATACATGTATACAAATAGGTTTGGAACCTATATATACCAGGATGGAATGCATAAATCACTCATTAGACTGAGAAATTTAGAAATTCCCCTGAATATAACTCCAGTAGCCCAATTCAAAGATGGAAGATATGAAGACAGGCAAGGATGTGTATACATCTTCTCTCAAGACCCTGAAAATTCAAATGATCTAGGGCAATGTGCTGACAAAGGACCTTGGGAACATAACATGGGACAACCAGACATACCTAGACCAAATGAAAACTACACTAATAATGAGCAAAATCATGGGAGAAGGACACATGCTTCACCAAATCCCTTTGACAGAGAACCAGAAGGAAACAATGACTTCCCACTCAGAAGAAGACCTCATTGGCAACCTCAGGGTAGGATGCTTAGACCATATCAAGTAGCCAAATGCATGAAGAACCAATATGAAGGGTATTCAGATCCTCATGCTCATGCTGCAGAATTTAGACAACTGATTAGAGCAGAAGAAGTAGAAGATTACAAGGTACAATTTGAAGCATTTGGTCTAACCCTAACAGGGCCAGCCTTGTCATGGTTCATTCCTTTGAGAAAAGAAATGTACCTAGACATTGAATCTTTCTTAGAAGCTTTCATTGGTGAATTCTCTAAGACTGGAATCAAACATAGTACAGCCACATTGATACACAGCTTCAAACAACAAAAGGAGGAAAATGTTAGGGAAGCAGCCAGAAGGTTTAAGCAGTACATTGATAGATGCCCAAGAGAAGAAGTACCTTCCATGGCAAAACAAGTATCCTTATTCATTGAGGGATTAAGAAGTGCCCAATTAAGGACCCTAGTGTACTATAGGAGATGTCCTGATTTAGCAGCCTGTGTTAAGGAAGCAATAGATTTGGAGGACAACAGAGGTCAAGATTTGTTAGCATTTGATCAACCCAGATCTTATGAAGACAAAATTCCTCCAGCAGAAGAGTTGGCTCAGGCTATTGCTAAAGCCCTAGAGGTAAGCACTAAAACTAATCTGATAAACTCTAGGATAAACACAAACAAGAAATGTTATATTTGTGGAGAAAATCATCTGGCACAACAATGCCCTTATCAGAAACCACAACACTTACAAGATAGGAAGACACTCAAGTATTGTACACTAGAGAGAAAATGGACAAACCATACCAGGGAGGATTGCTTCTATAACAAACAACCTGTCAAGGAAAGAGACTATATGGCTCAAAGGGAATCAGGTTATACCGAGCAACCAAGACCAGTATTGGGACAACAACCTCCCATTCCAACCAATGTGGTACCAGTCAAATATACACCCATTGATGAAGGAAATTCAAGATTCAGATCACCTTATAAGGAAGAGTATCAATGGAGTGAGGGACATCAGGAAGAATGGGAAGATTATGAAATAAGGAAACCTGAGCTTAAAGCCCTAGATCTGGGAAATGGAAAAATTGAAATGGACACAGCAACATTCATGTACATTACTAACAACTACATGTCCAATCAAAAACCTCAATTCAAAGGGGGACCAAAGATAACATGTTATAGGTGTGGGGGAGAGCATTTCATTAGAGATTGTCCACAACCTCCAACATTCAGGATAGAGGGAGCATATTGTAAGGATTGTGGTAGAGAACATCTGATCAAGGACTGTCCAAAAAATCCCCAAAAACAACAGAACACACCTAATAACATACCTTTAAAAACAGTTAAAATTATGGAACAAGAGGAATTGAGTGACAATGAGCAAATGGAACTTAATGTTATAACAAGGGCACAAGCCAAACAACAAGGAACAATTAAAGAACAAAATGAGGGTTCCACATCAAAAGGGAAGAAAAATAGACAAAGAGGGAAATGGGAAAAGAAAAGGAAAGTGGGCAAAAGTCTGGAAGAAGACAGTCAGGAACAAACAAATTCAAAACATACTTCTCCTCAAAAGACCCAGAATATGTCTGAATTAGGAAATTCTCAGAGCCTAGATACCCTAATCAAAGCCTATAAAGGAAGGATTCAAGAGGGACCAAGCCCCACAGATCATGCAATGGCTTATCCCATACCGGATTTAGAGCATGAAAGGATGCTAAAATGCAAACAAATTATCCAGGAAACACAACTCAGATTAGGGGAAGAAGACAGCTCTCGGAGAACATTTGATCAGCATGAAAAAACAAAAACCAAGAAAGATGATAAAGAAGGCAATCCACACATAACATTCCAAATGAGTTTAGATGAACATTGTAGTATTACATGTCATACAACATGGGAAAATTTGTTAAAACAAAATCCTCACCTACAAAACAAGATGAACAAGGAAGAAACAATATCTGGAAACCTTCATTCACCAACACAAGAATTAGAGGAACTATGGTATATTCCTATTGACAAAATAGGAGGATATTGTGAAGGAGAAGAAGGGAATTCAACCTTAAAATTACAATATGAAAAACATTCAGCAAAAGCCATTTTGGATAGTGGATCAGGAGTGGCTATAATGACTAAACAAACCTGGGAGAAATGGGGAAGAAAGGAATTACTACCCACTAAAATGAGATTACAACTTGCAGATGGACATATAGAAAAGCCCCTAGGAATTTGGGAAAAAGTGATTGTGGACATATGTGGCATAGAAATAGAGCATACTTTTGCTATAGTAGAATTTCCACAATCCACATCTTATGAAATTATCCTAGGAAGACCCTTCATGAGACAAATGCAAATTGTACAAGATTGGGGTAATGATTGTTTATATCTTCAGAACCAGGGGAGAATAACAAGAGTAAACTTAAGAAATGGCCACTATTGTGACATATCTCCTAGAGAATGGTATAAAATACATCAAAATCAACAAGAAAGTGAAGAATCAGAGAGGGAGGAACAGGAAGAGGAATCAGCAGTTTGGAAGTGTAACATATTAAGAAATATCACGAATAGGAAAAGGAGGTTAAGAAGAGAAGATTGTGTGGAAGAAAGAGAAATACAGGATGAAAATTATGTGCCTCAACAATTCAAAGATGAAGAGTTTGAGCCTTATGGATGGAATCAAATCTTAGCTACCATGGATTTGGCCAGTGAGGAATATGTGGGAGTGGAATTCCAAAATGAGGAAGGATTTGACATCTTCCACATTGGCATACACATGATAGGAGTATCAAAAAGAGAAGAGGATCAAAATCAAGAAATGATATTAACAGAAGGAAAATCACAATATTTGGAAACAGTAAAAGCTGAGGATGCAATCAAAGATAAAATCTCAGGCAAATACAAGGAACATAAACACAAAGAAATAGAAAGAGACCAGGAAAAAGAAAAGAAAGAGAAAGAGATAAACAAAGATCAATACTTTGATGTACCAGCAAACTTTAAAACTTATGAAGTAGAAGATAGACTACTTCTGAAAATGAAACCAAAAAGAGAGAAGAAGAAAGGGGAAGCATATGATAATGAAGAACAAACAAAGAAAATAGTAATAGCTGATGACATGACATCACAAGAAGAAGAAGCATTAAGGATCCTAGCAAAGAAATATAGGGATGTATTTGCTTACAGTTATAAAGATTTGAAAGGAATTGATCCAAAAATTTGTGAGCATAAGATTCCTATGACACCTGATGCAAAACCAAGCAAACAGAGACATTATACATTTAATGACAAATACTCTGCCAAAATAAAGGAAGAAATTGACAAGTTGTTGGCTGCTAATTTCATTTATGAAATAGAGTACACTGAATGGATATCACCTATAGTTGTGGTGCCAAAAAAGAACGGGAAACTTAGGGTATGCATTAACTTGAAGAAAGTAAATGCAGCAACTATAAGGGATAGTTATCCACTGCCAATAACAGATCATCTTCTTGAGAGAGTTGCAGGAAAGGAAGTCTATAGTTTTCTAGATGGCTTCTCAGGATACAATCAAGTACCAATAGCTTTAGAGGACCAACATAAGACTGCCTTTTCTACAGAATGGGGGGTTTATGCTTTTAGGGTTATGCCCTTTGGATTGACCAATGCCCCAGCAACTTTTCAAAGGTTGATGTGTCATATTTTCAAAGAATTCCTGAGAAATGTGATGGAAATCTATGTAGATGACTTATGCACTTTTTCTTTAAAAAGACAAGATCATTTACAAGATTTGGAAAGAATATTCAGGAAGTGCAGGACATATAGAGTATGCTTAAACCCAGAAAAGTGTGTATTCTATGTCAGACAAGGAAGAATGTTGGGTCACATAGTGTCAAAAAATGGAATCTCTACTGATGAGAAGAAAATAAAAGCCATAATAGAGCTTCCTAGACCAACAAATGTGAAGGAACTCCAAACTTTTATGGGACATTGTGGGTACTACAGAAAATTTGTATACAAATTTGCTGATATAGCCAAGCCCTTATATGCCCTCATCACAAAGTTTGAGTGGACTGAAGAATGTGACCAAGCATTTGAAACATTAAAAACTTGTTTGGTGACAGCACCAATCTTGAAAACACCTCAGTGGGATAAAATCTTTCATGTACATGTCGATGCTTCAAATTATGCTCTAGGATGTGTGTTAGCACAACCTATAGAAGGAAGCAAATTAGATTTCCCAGTAGCATATGCAAGTAGACAATTAAACAGTGCAGAAAAAAATTACACAACTACTGAGAGAGAAGGATTGGGAATGATCTTTGCTGTCAAAAAATACAGACATTATCTATTGGCCAACAAGTTTAAATTCTTTGTGGATCACCAAGCTCTACTCTATTTAGTAAATAAACCATGTCATACAGGAAGAATAGTAAGATGGTTTCTTTTACTAATGGAATTTGAATTTGAGGTGGTGGTTAGACAAGGAAAAACACACTTGAGAGCAGATCATTTATCAAGAATTCAGTCAAAAGAACCTAGTTCACCTATAGATGATGATTTGCCAGATACATACTTATTCAAGGTGGAAAGTGTTCCTGAATGGTCGATGTCATTAATTCCCTTGCTAACCATGGGACCTTGTAGGTCATTAGCAAATAACACACATCTGGTGTTACAAAGCAGGAATTTCATGTTGTTAGCTGGACATTTGTATCACCTCAATCAGTCAGGTATACTGGAATATTGTACTCCAGAAGAAGAGCAACATGAATATGTAAGAAAAGCTCATTGCTGGAATCCATGTACTCATGCTTCTACGATTGTCACTCTTAGTAACCTTAATAGGATGGGAGTACATTGGCCAAATAAGATTCAAGATGTGGAGAGATATATTGATAATTGTCAAAAATGTCAAACATGGCAGAAAGCAGAATTAATAACTCTATATTGGTTTCAGAAAAACCCTGAATGGAGTGAAAATATTGTTGAGAAGTTGAAGAGAAAGGAGAAAGGGGAACAAGTAATAGCTGGTGCTGATTCAAGAAATCTACAAGTGATCTCAGAAGAATATCAACTCATAGGAGAGCAATTATATAAGAGAGGAATGGATGGATATCTGAGAATCTGTGTTCCAGAAGAAAGGTATTTAGAGATGTTGGAAATGGCACACTCAGGAGTAGCTGGGGGACATTTCTCAAGTGATAGAACAGCCAAACTCATCTTATATTCTGGCTTTTGGTGGCCAACCCTATTTCCTGATGCTAGAACTTATGTGAAAAGATGTGATGTCTGTCAAAGGGTAAGCCAACCAAACAAAAGAGATAACATGCCATTAATTCCTTTAATTTCAGCCAGAGCTTTTAGTAAATGGGGATTGGACTTTATTGGACCCATACATCCTCCAGCCAGACAATCTCATGCAGAATACATACTAGTAGCTACAGATTATTTGACAAAATGGGCTGAGGCCAAAGCTACTAAAAGAAATGATGCTCACACCACTGCTAGATTTTTGTATGAAAACATTATCACTAGATTTGGACTACCAATTGAATTGGTAAGTGATAGGGGGACTCAATTTTTGAATCAGATCATAGAAAACATGACTAATTATTTCATGATTAGTCACAATAAGTCAGCCCCATATCACCCACAAGCCAATGGGTTAGCAGAAAGCACTAATAAAGTACTGTGCAATGTATTGTCCAAATTAGTTAACACAAACAGAAATGACTGGGATTATCAATTGAATCATGTTCTTTGGGCTTATAGAGTGGCATACAAAACAGCTTTAGGGACTACACCATTTAATTTGGTGTATGGCCAAAATGCGGTTTTACCCATGGAATTTCTTATTCCAACACTGAAGGTGGGTAGCCAATACAATTGGACAGGACATGAATTATCTGAGAGAGTCATAGACTTAGAAAAACTGGGAGCATCGAGACTCCAAGCAGTGATGAGTATATACACAAACAAGAAAAGACAAAAAGCTTATCATGATGTTCACATAAAAGACAAAGATCTACAAGAAGGAGACCTGGTCTTAGCTTACACAATCAAGGAACATCAGAAAAAGTTTCAGAAAAAAGGTCATGGGCCATATATCATACATCAGATAAGCAAAAGTGGAGCTATTCAGTTAGCCAATATTGATGGGGAAATCATGCCAAATTTCATAAGTGGATGTAGAGTAAAGAGGTATGAGTGCCCATTAACTACTGAGGAATGGAGAAGGTTGCAAAAGGCCCAAAATAGGAAAAAAGAAGAAGAAAGTATTAGAAAGGAGGCTCAACTAGAAGCCAAAGAGAGAATTAGAAAATTGAAACAAGTGTGCTTATGTGAAAACACTCTAAAGCAAAAAGAACATTTGCCTTTGATTATGATGAATTACCAGAATGAAAACATAAGGGTTTTGATAGATTCGGGCGCTCAAGTGAATCTAATTAGCTCAGCCTTGATCAATAAGTTTAATCTTAAGAGAGCTGAAAGCAGAATTCTGATCAAAACCCTGGGTGGGAAAAGAATTCAAAGCATATCTTCACTTTCTGTTAAAGTTAAATTTAATAATGAATATATGAAGATAGATTGTGAAGAGTGGCCAGACCATTTAATGACTGAAAAGCTGATTTTAGGGCAACCATGGCTCAAACAAGGTAAAGTCATCTTAAATTTTGAAAAAATGAAGCTTAATTTAACCATCAAGGACAAAAAGTTTTTAATGTTCTTTCTGAGTAATGAAGAGCAGGTAGTTCATATGGATGTTCATGACCCACATCTCGAAGGATTTGCTTTCTCAATGGAGGACAGGAACATTTTGACAATACAAAGTGATCAAGCTTCATACACTCAAGACCAGCCAAAGACTGAAGAGGTAAAGGTGGATGAGGAGACAAAACAAAGAAGACTATTATTGCCAAAGTTGCAATATCAACAAAACAGAACAAAAAGAATATGGAAACAGGTCATGCACAGTTATGGCTCACCAAAACAGGAAATTAAAACAAAATGGATATGGAAGCCAAAAAATGTCAAAAAATGTTCATCCACAGAGCGTGGATATTTCCATAACAGAAGCACAAATGGAGTAAAACATTACTGGGTGAAAAAATAGGAATTGGGTCAATGGAAGAGGGATAATCCACGATGGACCTATTTTTTGGAATTTTGAAAAGGACAAAAAAATAATTCCTTCTTTCCCCTTAGAAGAAAATTAGGAGGGGAAGGAAAGAAGGCAAAAAAAAAAAAAAAAAAAAAAAAAAAAAAAAAAAAGAAAAATATATTTTATTTTCTTGATTTTCTTTCTAAAAATAAAAGAACACAAAGCAAGATATAGGGAGGGAAAGAGTAACTTATTATGGAAAAAAAGTTGTTTTGTCTTATTGATTTGTAATTTTTTGTGATCATTTTTCTTTTTTACCACTACTTTTTCAAGTATCTTCATTAATTATCTTTTCTAGCATCATCTTTCTAATTCAGGAATTGTTTTTTGAGCAAGGAAGTGGCAATTGGAGAGAGCACATTAGATGTCTTGCTACACCTGTGTTGCTCACTTAAAATTGAGTCTCTTGAAAAAAAGCAAAAATTGCTGGGAACTTGTCTTTCTTATTTTTTATATATGTCAGTAACATTCCAGAATAATATAGTATTTTCTTATGAAATCTTGTGACTCATGTGGGTGGAGTATTTTCTTTTCTGTTATATATAAACACAGGATGGTGAATGCAAAGGAGTTGGCAATCCATGACTTCAAAGCTGATTCAGTGACTTTGTCCAGAGGACACTGGTTTTTGGACAGTGATGCAGCTGAAGAACAAGTGGACTTAGAATCCGATGAAGACCAAGAAATCCCAGAAGCTGAAAAAATAGCAAAAGAACTTAAAGAAATTCTGGGAGTGATAGGACAGCATATCTTCACAGTAGCAGTGGGAGGATATAAGTACACCATGCTGTGCCAAGAATTTTACAGGTTTCAGAAAACTTCTGTCAACCTCAAAAGATGGAAAGCTGTGGGATTGCACAAGCTCTTAGAAGAACCTATTTTCTTTATTGACTTTGAAAGAGTAGCACAAGTGATGGGAACTTTGGAGGAAGTGGGAAAAGGCAATGATGCCTACTTCAGATGTAAAGTGAAGAATAAAGACAATCAGGAGGCAGGGATAGTCATCAAAGCAGAACATATCAGAGCCGCCTTACAGTTCTATCCAATGGGCACTAAACTGGACCAAAGTTTTGTCAAGAGAAATAAGGAGACTTACACGGGGTATGTAAAGTTCACTGACTTCAAGGGAAAAGAAAATGAAGAATATGCTATAAGAATGTTCTTGCAGTTCTTTTGTTTTCCGAAATTACCAAGGTATACCATGCCTCATAAGTCAGTAACTCTATTAATGTTCAATAACAAAGATAGAACCAAGCCATTTGGGGTGATGGATGTCTCACCTTACATCCATGAACAGCTGAAGGAAGCAGCAAAACACTGGGAGCAGAAGAAATTCATAAATGGAGCCCAGTTTTTGACAAAAATCATTTATCATGTTCTAGGAATGGAAGAACAGTTAAGGTTAGCTCCTGAGGCACAGTACTTCAGAAATTTGATGTCAGGAATCAAAAGTCCCCCTAGAAAAGCACTTGGAAGAGAATCAGAAGGACAAACTCGCATGAGGGGAACAGGAATGAAGAGGAAAGTAATATATGAGGAAGTGATTCCAGTAAAGAAAAGAAAGTTGGACCCCAGAAAAGTAGAGTTAGAACAGGCAGAAGAAACAAGAGAGGAACAGGTGGCAGCACAAAAAAAGGTACAATCCTCCAGTGAACCTCATCCTCCGCAGACAAGTAAAGAACAGCTTTACACTTATCTCACTCAAGGAAACAGCAAAAGAGCCATATACGAGGCACAATATCAAAAAATGTTGGAAGATTTTTCATGTAAAGCTACCGATTGGATCCAAGAAGAGGTGGAGCACTATGAAGCATTGCATGAAGAAATGATGGCAGCAGAAACTGAGGAGATATTTGTGAAGAAGGAGGTAGAATTGCTGGCATACTTCAAGGAGTTGCAAGGACCTCCAGAGGCCAGAACTACGGTGATAGTGAAAAAGAAGATGCCAAGGAAACCTGTTCAAAAGAAGAAGATGATAAAGAAAGGAAAAGGAAAAATGGCAGATGAACATGTGATGAAAGAAATGAAACAAGTAATTACAAAAGAAACACAGAAGCTAACCTCAGTGATGGAAGTGTCAAAGCCTACAGAACAAGAAGTGGGAGGATCTTCACGATTCTCATCTGATTCAGATAGTGACATTGAAAGTTTTTTGCTAAAAAGTTTAAATTTGTCAATACCCAACACTCCCAATATAGTTGTACAGGCTGTGGAAAAAGTCAAGACACGTGAGGATTTAAGTAAGAAACCTCAAGAGAAGCAGACACAGGAGGAAATAGTTCCACAGATGAGTGCTGAAGAAAAGAGGAGGCAGTTAAAAGGAAAGGCAAGAATGACAGAAGAGGAAAACCAGAAGAAAGATGGAGATAGTTCTGGAATAATGAATGTTGACAAAAATTTAATATGGACCAACCCATCACAGACACAGTTCAAATTAAATGCAAGGTTGACTGCAAGTTTGGAGGAACTAGCAAGGAGAGTATTCGGCAGTTCAAATGATCAGCAGAAGGATGCATCCAAAGAACAGGAAAGTAAGGAGTTAGAATCAGAAAAGAATACTCAAGAGGTCTTGGGACAAGTAATAGAGGAAGGAATTGTTCAAAGTATAAAGGATGTGCTGCAGGATATAAAAAGCAGTGAGGAATTTACATCTAAGAATGATCAAGAACAGGAGGTGGAAGCAGATTTTATGGATATTGAGGAGCAAGATCAGGAATGCATAAAAGAGAAAAGTAATGACCAGGTTGCGGGTACAAAAGAAATTGAATCAGTTGAAGTTCAGGAAAAGCAGGAACAGGAAGACCAACTCAGGAAAGTTCAACAAATTCTTGTTGAAAAGGACTCAAATAATAGTCAGGAAACCCTAACACAAGAGAAGGAGATACTAATTAAGGAAGTCCAGCTCTTCACAGAGAAGCAACAAGTAGTGGAAGAAAAGAAGCCATTAGAAGAGAAGAAAGTTTCAGATTTTTCAGAGCAGAAGAGTGCAAATGACAGAGCACTAGTTTATGAGGAGGAAGATAACAATCAGGATACAGAGAACTATGATCACAGTGATGAAGAACAAGACATGCAGGACATAGAAGATGAAACAGCAGCAGAAGAAGATAATGTGGATAAAGAAGATAAGCAAATTGAAGTTAGACAGACAGAAATAGAAGTAGGGTTGGAAAGAATACCCAAAAATATAAGATCAGCTTGTCAAATGATTATGAGTAACATTGAACAATTCAGACCATCTAGCAGAAATATGATCATATCAGGAATGGTGGCTGAATCAGAATTTGAAAAAGGCAGTTTAATTATCAAAGAACACAAGAAAGAAAAAGAGCAGTTGACAGAGCAATTAAGGTTGATAAAGGAAAGGAATGAAGAATATCTCAATAGAATCATTGTTTTGGAAGAAGCAGAGGTTCAGAAGCAGAACAGGATCCAATATTTGGAAGAAAAGAGTGTAAAGTTATCAGAGCAGAATGCCAAAATGGAAATGGAACTAAAAACCATAGGAGGAAGATACAGAACTTTACAAACATCTTATCAAATTCTGACTAGAGCACACGAAGAGATTAATAAAGTGTTGTTAGAAGAAAGTCAATTACAAGGTGGAAGTAAATCTGTTCAATTGACAGAGGAAGAAAAGGAAGAGCTGCATAAAGAAATTCAAAGACTTCAAACAGAATTAAAAGAGGCCAAAGAAATGGAGAAACAGGCAAACACTCATGCTGCCACATCAATGAGAGGATATCATCAATTACATTTGGAGGTAGAGAAGGAAAGAAGTGAATGGCAAGCAAAGATGGAGGAAGAAAGAAATGAGTGGAGGAAGGAAAAGGAGTTATGGGCAGCTCAGAACAAAAGTTCAATGATGACTATAGAAGAATTACAGAAACAGTTGGAGAAATCAAAAGTTCCAGAAGAAATTCAAGATCAAGTACAGGCAGAAGATACAGACAACAGGGAATATGAAACAGGGGATTTTGACAGGGAACAAGAGAACAAGGAATCCGCAGCCAAAGAAACAGAGGAAGAATATTCTGAAGATTTTGTACAGAAATTGTTGACCAATAGAGAGTCAAGAATGGATTTTATCAGAAAAATGCATGATGAGTATGAAGATCAAATAGTTACCTTTGCTCTGAATAAAGGCATTAATCCAGATCAGCATCATTGGGCTGCAGATGGATTGGGAATACCTTTCTGTATGATTTTGGAGAGTATAAAGAATTATCAGTTAGCCAGAGTAGGGCTATCTCCGAACAAATACCTTGAGTATGAAGAAGATATTAATGTCACGAAGGAGTTATTTGAAAGAGCAAATCCTAAATGGAGAAATAAGTGGTTGGATGCCAATAAGGAATGCAGGAAAATTTGGAAAGAGGCACCTTTGAATTTAAAGATCAACCCAGCCTATTGTCCAGTTGCCAGAAGAAGAGAATGGACTGTTTTTTGGGAAAGGAGGAAAACAGGGCAGATTCCAGCAAAATGGCTGAATTTTCCAAAAATAGCAGGTCCAAAGGCAGGCACTTGGCCTACAAAAAATTACATGGTGAATACTGCTGAGTCAGTTTTAACAACATATAAAGATGTTAATGATCCAGCCTGTATATTACTTGTCAGAATAATGAGATTGATTCTAGCCTGTATCGAGACCTACACTGATACAGATATCAGAATTTTGAACTACATAGGCTTTAATTCACCAACTGATGCTCTTTTGTTTGATTTGAGTGAGACACCAGACAGGATCTGCTTAATGGCCTACTACAACAGAATTATATTTTTGGGTAGTCATTACTTACAGATTTTTGAGGATGCTTTCGATTATGGGTTTTTTGAGAGGGAGTCAGAGATTTTTGGAAACCTATCAGTTGTTACAAAAGCAAGACTTACTGCCTATGAAGTTGCTTACACTGAATATTTGAAGAAGGATGTCATAGATAAGCCTGAAGCTGCAGTGCAATGGAGGAAAGCCTTATTTGAAATGGTCAATAACTTGAATGTCACAGAAAGGAAGAGCCATGATTTGGTGTCACAAGTGTATCAAAGGAAGAAGAAATAAAGCTGAGCTCACATAAGAAAATCTTTCGTCAGGAGCCGAAAGGCTTAGGAGGGGAAGGATGTTGGAAGGAGTAATTTTGAAGGAGCATTTTTGATGAAAAAATTAGTAAAAAGTCAAAAAAAATTGTAAAATATTTATGCAATGATTGTAAAAATAAGGAAGAGTCTTCCTTATGTGGTTGAGGATCTCATGTAAATTTTGTAGAATTTTTAGAAACTCTTAGATAGCATTTCTTTAGAAAATTAGAGAAAAAGACCTAATTTCAAGTGTGAAAAAGGACACTTGAAAATGTATATAAGTCAATTTTCTCTATTTTGGAGAGGTTGGTTAGTCATTTGCTCAAGCTATCAATAGAGAAGAAAGAGTTTCTGCAAAATCGTGTTTTCTCCTGTTGAGTGTATTTCTTTTGATGTGTGAGCTTGTCTCTTGCTTAATCATGGAGATTTGTGAGTCATATTTGTGTATTACTGAGTAAGTTGTATGAAGAGAGAGACCTATTGCTGTAAATGAGTGGAAAGGACTGAAGGAAGTTCCAAAATTGTGAAAATCGTCTGTTGGTACAGAATCGCGATTGTCTCGTCTTTGTGATACAGGTGATATTTTTCAGTTTTGAGTTCATATTTGTATTCTGCTAATGAAATGGCATGGTTTTGACACAAAGAACATGGAAAATGATGGAGATTTGCCTTAGTTATGGTAAACTCAAGATTTTCTCTTCATCTTCAATTTCTCTCAGCAATCCAGCCATCAATCTCTGATTTCCTTGAATCTATTATCTTGAAGGGGCTGTGGTCTTGTGGATATTCCTAGGATTGACAAAATAAAGATGATTTGTTGATTCTTTGTTACTTCATGATTGGAGAGGACAACTTGGAGTCCAAAACAAAACAGTGTATCCCCACTATATGCACTTGTGAGGGGATTGAGGTACAGTCTCTTTCTCCGCAAGTCCCTAAGTTGAAGCTTAGGTCAACACAAGGTTAGACCTGAATTATGGAAACATATAGCCAAACAAGTACCAGAGATAGCAAAACCTTGTTCCCGGGTAGGATCCCATAGGACAGTGCCAGAAATTCCCTTGGATAAGATAGGAGATATGTGTGAAGGTGAAGAAGGGAACACCTATCTTCCCATCACCTACCAGGAGTACACCACCAAGGCAATTTTGGACTCAGGGGCAGGAGTTGCAATTGCCACCACCTCCTTATGGAAGCGTTGGGGCAAGCCAGCACTCAGGCCAACGAGGATGAAATTGCAGATGGCCGATGGCCATATTGAGAGACCCTTAGGATTACTAGAAGGAATAACTCTCACCACTTGTGGTGTTGAGTTTGAGCATAGCTTTGCTATATGTGACTTCAGCAAAAATCATGCCTATGAGATGATTTTGGGAAGACCATTTATGCGACAGTTGCAAGTGGTACAGGATTGGGGAACCAACTCCTTGTATTTGCAACACTTGGGTGTTACCACCAAAGTCAATCTCAAGGATTATTCTCATAGAGATGTCCCTCCTATCCAATGGAATCCCATCCATAGAGCCAAAGATGATACAGAATCGGTGCGTTCCATAGGGTCAGGATCCTCATGGATGCATGAAGACACTCACTTATGGATGTGCAAAGTAGCAGTAGAGGAAGAGAAGAGAGAAAAAGCCAGAGAAATAGGTGCAAAAGAAACACATAGAGCAATTCAAGACCCAGCCTATGCACCTGTAGTTTTTCCTGATGAGGAATTTGAACCCCATGGTTGGGCAGAAATTTTAGCAACAATGGACGTAGCCATCAATGAAGAACAATGGACACCTCACTGTGATGAGGATGGCTATGACATTTCAGTCTTCTCCATAGAGCCAATCATGGGAGAGGCAGTTCTAGAAGAATGCGAACCTAGCCCTGATGCATTTGAGAATGCAGGTGACTCCGATCTAGAGTCAATCATTATGGACCCACCAATTGCATCAGATGAAGAATACTTCCATGAAGTAGAATTTCAACCCCAGAGGCATGGAGAGGTTACAAATGATGTAAGATTAGCAACGCATATGACCCCGAAGGAAGAAGGAAAGAAACGAAAGAAGAAAGAAGTCTCACCAGAGGAGGAAGAATCCTTGTTTGAGGTCCCAGAAAATTTTAAGAGGTATGAGATAGATGACAGGAGAGTCATGATAAGAATGCCTAGACGAGAGGCACAATCAGGAGAGGCCTATGATAACAAAGACACTACCAAGAAAATTGTAGTGGCCCTAGAAGAAGGAGAGGAGAGATGTACGTACATAGGTCATGACCTAACAGCGGAAGAAGAACATGCGTTGATAGCCTTGCTAAGAGAATACAGAGATGTATTCGCTTGGAGTTACAAGGATTTGAAAGGCGTTGACCCCGATATATGCTCACACACTATCCCCATGACCTCAAATGCCAAACCCTCTAAGCAAAAGCCTTATACATATAATGATAATTACGCTGCTAAGATCAAGGAAGAGATAGATAGACTGGTCGAAGCTGGATTTATCTATGAAATTGAGCACACTCAATGGGTATCCCCCATCGTAGTGGTGCCCAAGAAGAATGGCAAACTGCACGTGTGCATTAACTTGAAAAAGGTTAATGCAGCCACAATTCGAGATAACTATCCGCTTCCCATCACAGAACATCTCTTAGAAAGAGTGGCAGGCAAGGAAGTGTACAGCTTCCTTGATGGATTTTCGGGTTACAATCAAGTAGCCATAGCTCCAGAGGATCAGCATAAGAGAGCCTTTGCCACAGAATGGGGCATTTTTGCTTTTAGAGTAATGCCATTTGGGCTTACCAATGCACCAGCTACCTTCCAAAGGCTGATGTGCCATGTGTTTAAGGAGTTCCTGAGGAAGAGTTTAGAAGTCTATGTTGATGATCTCTGTGCTCATTCCAATGTTAGACAAACCCATATTCCTGAACTCAGACAAATCTTTGACAAATGTAGAGAATATCAAGTCTGCCTGAACCCAGAAAAGTGCGTTTTTATGGTCAGGCAAGGCAAGATTCTAGGACACATAGTGTCAAAGAATGGCATATCTACCGACGAAGAAAAAGTGAGAGCCATAGCAGAGCTACCTAGGCCAAAGAATGTCAAGGAAGTACAAGCTTTCATGGGGCATTGTGGTTATTATCGACGATTTATACACATGTATGCTGTCATAGCAAAACCCATGTACGGGCTTCTGACTAACTTTGAGTGGACGGATGAATGTGAGAATTCCTTCCAGGAACTTAAACGAAGATTATGTTCAGCACCAATCTTGACCACGCCAGATTGGAATAAGCCATTCCATGTTCACGTGGATGCATCCAATTATGCTATTGGATGTGTTCTTGCACAACCTACTGGTGAAGGTAATATGGATCTTCCAATTGCCTATGCCAGTAGACAGTTGAATGCGGCTGAACGAAATTACACCACTACAGAGAGAGAAGGCTTAGGCATGGTATATGCAGTTAAGAAATTCAGACACTATTTGCTTGCAAATAAGTTTAAATTTTTTACTGATCATCAGGCATTGCTGTACCTCGTAAATAAACCATGCAATACAGGAAGATTAGTAAGATGGTTTCTCTTGCTCATGGAATATGACTTTGAAGTGGTGGTAAGGAAAGGTAGGACTCATTTGAGAGCTGATCATCTCTCTAGGCTCACATCGGGAGAAGCCCCACAAGGAGTGTCAGATGACCTTCCTGATGCCTACTTGTTTAATTTGGAAGTTGTACCGCAGTGGGCCAAGCCATTGGTACCAGTATTGACATACGGGCCTAACCATCCAGTGGTAAACACACGGAATAGAGAGGTTGTAAAAGCCCAAAAGTACCACATCATGGCAGGAAGCATGTACAAGCACACAGATCAAGGGATCTTGGCTTGTTGCGTAGGAGAGGATGAGTACGCTAAATGGTTGCAATTAGCACATGTAGGTGCGTTAGAGCAACACCATTCAAAGCAAAAAACTTTACAGACTCTAAAGAGATTCGGAGTGCATTGGCCAACTATGGAAGCGGATGTCCAAAAGTTGTGCAAGGAATGCCCAATCTGTTGCACTAAACCACCAGTGGAACACGCCACTCTTTATCAAGTATCCATTGTGCCAGATTGGAGCGAACCACTAGTATCATTCCTCAGGACAAACACATTCCCTTCAGACATGACTCTGGCTAGGAAAAGGAGTTTAGAACAATAAGCCTTGGATTACTCACTCATTGGTGATAATCTATACAAACGCGGTAAGGATGGTTACCTGAGACTGTGTGTCCATGAGAGTGAATATCTTAAGATCTTGGAAACTGCTCACCAAGGTGTAGCAGGAGGACACTTTGGACCAGATCGGGTGATCAAGGCGATACTATTTGCGGGCTTCTGGTGGCCTACCCTTCACATGGATGCACATACCTATGTGAAACGGTGTGATGTCTGTCAAAGGACTCAGTATCCTATACGTAAAGATGAGATGCCACTGAAACCTATGATGGGTGGACGTGCATTCTCTAAGTGGGGAATAGACTTCGTAGGTCCTATTAATCCCCCAGCCAAAGGTTCTCATGCGGAATACATCATTGTTGCAACAGATTATCTCACCAAGTGGGTAGAGGTAAAGGCTACGACCAAGAACGATGCTCAAACAACTGCCAAATTCTTGTTTGAGAATGTATTCAGGAGATATGGGCTACCTATAGAGCTTGTAAGTGATAGAGGCACTCATTTCTTAAATGAAGTAATTGAAAATCTACTCCAAGAATTCTTGGTAATACACAAGAAGTCTGCCCCTTATCACCCTCAAGCTATTGGGCAAGCTGAGAGCACTAATAAGATCTTATGCAATGTACTGACGAAATTAGTGAACACTAAACGCTCTGATTGGGACAAACAGCTACACCATGCTGTTTGGGCATATCGAGTTGCCTACAAAACGGTACTCCAAGCCACCCCCTTTCAGATGGTATTTGGCCAAAACGCTGTGCTACCCTTGGACTTCTTGATCCCTACATTGAGAGTAGCACAAGAGTATGAATGGACAGGTCATGAGCTCTCCTCTAGGATCTTTGACCTTGAACGATTAGGAGAAACAAGACTGAGAGCCGCCGCAGGAATATATGCAGCAAAGAAGAGACAGAAAGCATATTTCGATGCCCATGTGAAGGATAAAGGCTTGAAAGCAGGAGATCTAGTCTTAGTCTATACACTAAAACAACACGCGAGGAAGCTAGAAAAGAGAGGCTACGGACCTATGATCATCAATAGGATCTCCACGAGTGGAGCAGTACAATTGGCCACATTAGAGGGTGATGTTCTCCCAAATTATATTAGCGGTTGCAGAGTCAAGTTGTATCAGGAACCCCTCACGGAGGAAATGCTCAGCCGACTCAACACTGCTAAGAAACGCAAAGAGGAAGAAAAGCGAGTTCGAGAAGAAGCTCAAGCAGAAGCTTTAGAACGCATCAGAAGGATGAAATTACGAAGGCAAGGTAGAGAGCAGCCTAGGACGAATGACTATGCAGATCAAGGATATCATATGGCAATGTGTGCAGTCGCAGGAACCAACTCACATAGGATAACTGATCGACGTCCTTTCATAACCCTAGATATAGGACAAGGAAAGAGTGCAAGGAACGTAAGGGCCTTGATTGACTCAGGTGCAGCCACTAGTGCTGTTAGAGTGTCTTACTGTCAAGAGTTACAGTTAACTGTCAATCCTGTGGAAGCATATCTCATAGGGTTGGGAGGTGTGGAAACCCCTTGCATGGGCGAGGTGGAACTTCCCCTCTACATTCATGATGAGGAAATGACTGTTAAAGTACTGGTGTGTCAAGATGAGGATCTCACTGAGCCTCTTGTCTTGGGTCAAGATTGGATCTATGACCAAGCAGTCAATCTAAACCTAAGAAGTGGACTTCTCCAGGTTTGGGTCAATCATAGTCGAGTTACAGTAGAATTAGACAATGGAGCACTCAAGGAACTAGGAAAGGCACAGACTCCTGGTCCTTCCAGGGGTAGACATGAAGATGACCATGCTGTTCTTGTTCAAAACCCTGTGTTGCAGAGGAATGATATTTGCAAAAAAGGAGTCAGGGATGCAACGGAACTCCCTTCTTTTCCAAAGGCCAGAAGGAGGCAGCAACCAAAGGTGGATCACAGGCAGAAGAAGCAGAGTACTACCTATGTCCGAGATCAAAAGTACCTGCGCAGCAGAATGTCCCAGAAAATAAACCAGGTGTGGGTGCGGAAAGGCGAACAACCGGTTGCACCACCGTCAACTACACGGGCAAAGCCTCTTATTAGTAACCAACAACACGACGCTAATAAGAAGTCTTTCAGAAATTCTTCTGCTAAAGTAAAATCTATTTGGGTGCCCAAGAAGTCGATGAAGGCAAGCCCACAATCAAGACAAATTTGGGTGCCTAAGGCTTGCTTAAGGGCACAAGTAGCTACGCCAAGGCCACAACCTATGCAGCATAACCCAACTACGAGTACAACCAGTATTCACTCGTTCTCAACACTTAGGAACACACCAAGAACCAAGAGCACGCATGTAATCACTTATAAATGGGTCCCTAAAAGGCCCCATTCCCAAACCGCGACACCGAGACAGCTCTCTAGAGTCTCTACGAAACCGAAAGCAAAGCCCATCCACTGCATTTGGCAGCCTAAGACCTGTAATAAACCCCCCGACCCCAATTTGTAAATTCATCCCCACTTACTAACGGCATTAGTCTCCTAGGAATACACAAACATTAACTACACACACTGTCTTCGTGCACTTACTAACCACTAACTCACCATCTACCTCATGTTAATGTTGTAACGGGGACAACAACGGATTTATTCTGTCCATTACGATGTTAACACATGATTCTATATTCTCACAGAATCAGAAGGCAAGAAGTAAAATGGCAGAAGCGACAGGTTCGGGCTCACAAGTAGGGATACTTACTGCAGGAATTGATGTGGATAGTCTACCTGTGGATGTGCCCCCGACTGAACGACCAGTGGAGATGCAGCACCTTCAGCAAATCCCGGTGCCAGATCCACCTACAGGGATCACGGAAAGAGTCCATGCCAATTCTCATTGGTTCAATGGCATGCCAGGTCCATTAGGAGAGGCCAAGTATATCTGGGAGTCTAAGTGCGAGTATGACAGATCATGGGTGCGATTCCAATTTTTCTCCAAGGAGTTCGAGACTTTACAGAACACCGAGGATCTCCAGACCATATGGCAACGAGCAGGGTTGGTAGAATATTTTGAAGCCCCACTACCTAAACCCGATCTCCTCCGATGTTACTATTTGGTCTCCACATTACAAGCTAATGAAGATAAGGACAAACCCGGATCATTTGTTCTCCCCTCATTGCTGGGCAACAACGAGTTGAAGAGGTTTGAACTTACTGTGGAGTTGGTAAGCGACGCTTTGAATATGCATGGCACGCATGTACCCTCTGAAAAGGATGCTCTCGTTCCCACTAACATGAAGGATAAGAAACTATTGAAGCTTAAAGACATGGCAGCACTCACCCCAAATGTGTCCATCCCTCTCCGCATGTGCATGCAACATTTCGCCTTTCCCGGCCAAGACCGATTCACACAACCACACAAGAAGATCTGGTTCGCTCTCTACTTAGCGGAAGCAGGTGCGTTACCCATTAAGCTATCAGTATGGATTATAGATCAGTTGTATGAAGCAAACAAACGGGCTTCTAGGAAATTAGTGGTGAACGGATGCTGTGCAATCACACGCATTATTTACCGATGCCTAGCATATGATGTCCCAATTGAACGTGCCTTAACTTGGGCACAATTACAAATGTTTAAAAGGCTCAAGACGTCCACACATCAATCCAAGCGCATGAGGGGTGCGATCCCTTGTGTCCAGACAAGGGAAGTCCTGACTACTCCTGAGGCATCACCACTAAGAGAGGCCACTGTACCTCCCTTTACCATTAGGATACCCAGGTTGGAATCTGACACTACGACACAAGCTACCCCATCGGCTCCTCCTGTTCCACATGAATTCGAATTTGCTGCCACTGGAGACGCTGAAGGACTGGACCCCCAGGATTTCGAAGCATTCCTACAAAGCGCACAATTCTCTGATGTGGAGTTTTATTCAGAGGCAGAGGAGCAGGGCACATCCTCACGAAGAAGAAGAAAGTCTACAGACGGTCGACATGTACATTGGAGTGACGCTCAGCAAAGTCAACAACACGGACACCCGGAAGAAGAAGAAGCGTATGAAGAAGAGACCACTGAAGCCCCAGCCTATACAGCAGAACTCCGAAGGCTGTATCGGATTATGGAAAGAGTGCGATCGCAGCAACTACTCACTGAACAGAGCAACAGAGTACTTATGACTCAGTTGTTGGAAGAAGCGGGAGTTGACTCAGAGTACAGGGAAGGTCTCTTATTGATGGCAGAAACATATGGAGTAGTAGAAGCAGTGCGCACTGCCATTCAGAGGCCTCCAGTTCAATATGACCCACGAAGGTTCTAGACACGACCTCGCTCAGGTAAGAATATCCAAATTCCCATTAGAGTTGCAGAAGAGCCAACTACTACACCTGAAACTATCAAGACAACCTCCCAAACAGCTAGCCAACAGCACCCAGCCACCCATGAGGAGTCCACCGAACCACTACCACCCACTCCCCCACCATCACCTCCTAGAAGAGAAACAGTGGAAACCACATCGACTACTCAACCCACTGACCCCACCTTCATCTTCCGTACTCCCATCTCTAGTGCCACCCTCTTCTCTACCACTGATAACCCGATCTTTGAAGCAAACCCCATCACTACACAATCCACCGAACCCCTCCTAGAGCCTGCCCTAGGGCAACCATCCCCAATGCCCTCAGCCATGGGTCATCGTGACCCTAGATCCACATTCATGGGCTTCCCTGCTACCACGCAACCCTTTCAGCCCTTCTCAAATTTACGACCCCAACCCCCGACATCCCTCTCTCCATTTCTACAATCCCTCCATGACCTCTTTGCTAGGGCTTTTCAACCAGGCTCTCAACCATTCCCTGCCTTTTCAGCTCCTCACCCCACTTCGCATCTATTCACCACTTCCACACACACACCACCTACCATCCCAATGTATATGGCAGACCCCATACTCACACCCACTCCTGAAGGTATGGACATTTCACCACCCACGGCACCTCCACCCACGGTTTCACCTCCTCCCATTCCCCCTCCACCAATTTCACCCACACACACAACTTCCGTAGACACATCATTCACTGTTTCCCTTCCCCAATTCCCTTCCCATGCATCTCCCACGGTAAACACCACCCACTCATCTATAGGAAATGCATTGGACACCATGTTGGCTTGTATATCAAATTTAAGAACAGATTACATTCAGCTCCAACAACAAAACGAACGCTTGCACGAGCACTCAGAGACACTACAGCACCGCCTTGCGGCACTAGAAGAGGAGAACGCTCGCCTCCACACACAGTTCCAAACCCTCCAAGAAGCCCATAACATATTGAAGGTACAGTTACAGAACGTAGATCAGGAAGCGGTGCAGGTGGTAGGTCACCTACGGACACAGCTGGAACGCAACTCAAAACTTCAGCGAAATATGGCACTACTCAAACGCCATCTTGCGGCTGCTCAGGAAGAGAATAGACGCCTGCAAATACAAAATCAAGAGAACCTGGAGGCAGCTATTGAGAGCACACCGGGGGCACCCATCAGCCCATCCAAGTTTCAAGCAGTGACCCCCGATAATATCAAGATTATATTGGAAGATTATGCCATGCTGCTCGAAGCACATGATAAGCTATCGGAGGAGCTGGGACAACTGAAGCAGGAACACCAACAAGGACCAACAGCAGCCCCTCCAACCACCCCTGCGGCTTCACTTCTCACAGACGCAGAGGCCATAAAAGATCTCCAGAAACAGGTCACTGAATTGCAAACACGCCTACTACAATATGAGAGACCATCTTCCCCTCCAGAGGCTCCCACGGACGAAGAAGTTGTGCAAATTCCTGTGGAACAAACGTTTGACGAAGAATACGATCCGCAACCATTCCCAGGAGGCCAACAAACAGAAGAAGCACAGGACACATTCAAGGCACCACGGCCCCCATGGTTACGTCAAGTGGAGGAAATCGGGAGTTCGCACGAAGAGCGCACCGTAGTGCAAAATCAGGCCATGAGAGTCATCGAGGAAACTGTGTTACAATCAGCTTACTTTAAGAACCTGTCATCAAGACGCCTGATTCTCTCATCTGAACTCCAATACAGGCCGTATTATATTATTTTGGCTGATTATAATGCAGAAATACAAAGAGTCACGGGTCAGATTCCTACTTTTGCGACCCAATTTCAACCCGAAGACCTTCCTCCAGAGGTGCAAAAAGGCAAAATTCGTCAACCAACATGGCGGCAGAAACTTCTAGAGACATATCCAGAAATGCTACGCACATGGAACAACGCGCCTTTGCACCTCCTGTACAATCCATGCTACGGTCCAGTCCCCCGCCGCAGGTCGTGGAAGGCATTCAATATCAAGGTACAAAACAACGCGCAATGCAAGGAATGGCTAAACTACCCGTACATTGCGCCACCACAGGGACCACCATCGGTAGCATATATGATGGGGACCATTCGCCACTGGATGCCGCGCTTAAAGCCCATGCAAGATGTAGCAGCGCAAATGATGCTTAAAATCTTAGATATGATGCAAGTAGTCCTGAAGACCTTTCGAAATGCAGCCGCACCACAGGTACGTCTCCCGGGGTTTAGCAATGGAAATTACGACTTGGTGTATGACATGAGCACCACCCCCAGTATTCGTGTGGCTTACGCTTGGCATGCTCGCATCAAATACCTCCCCGCCTGCTACAAACAGACCTTCAAAGAAATGTTCAGATCAGGTTTCTGGGAGTATCACTCGGAGATTTTCGCACCAAAGCCAACACATCTGCTCCAACTGTTTGCTTGTGAACAAGCAATGTATTCAGAGTACTACACCACCCCGCAACCAGAGACCCCTGGTGCAATAAATTGGGATGCATTGGAAGCTGATCTAGCAAGAGGCTTGAGGATAGGAGAACATGAACTGGCCACCAATGTCATCCAATATTACATCGACCACCCGAGAGAACAAAGGTCTGTCAGGGGCGACAGACGCTAGGAAGGGGGGAGTGTTGGCATACAAAGCAACAGAGGAGTCATGCACAATACGGCAACAAGGCCAGATCATTTTTTCCATGGATTATGTACAACTCAAGTGATTTTAATCACTACACAAACATTGTAAATCCCGTTTTTGGTAGATTAGACTCCATTTTGTGCAAGCCGAGGAGTCCTCGAGCTTGAGGAGTATTAGAAGTACCATCGTACCAATTTTCATAATTTTTAGACTTTGTTTAAGCCCTCAAATAAGCCCTAGAACCTAATTTTTAACTAGGCCGGACATTAGGTCTGAACAGGGCCAAAGCTAGTCAAAAACTATAAAAGGAGCTAGAGAGCTCATTTTTGAGGTTAGATTGTAATTGAAACAAACTTGTAAGAGCTTTTGAAAGTAATCTAAAGAACTCCATTGATTCTCTCTCTTTGTCTTGCCGTGTGTGCGCGTGTGTGTGTATGTGTGTGCATGCTTGTGTGCTTCTCACTCACGCACTTGTGCCGCCACTTGCTCGAGGTCTTCATACCATCCTCACGTCTTCCCGGATTGACATTAAAGGAGGTGCTACTCATCACTGAGCTACACTTGCTCATAGTCTTCATACTAGTCCTCACGTCTCC
Organism: Ceratopteris richardii; assembly: GCA_020310875.1. NCBI lineage: Eukaryota > Viridiplantae > Streptophyta > Polypodiopsida > Polypodiales > Pteridaceae > Ceratopteris > Ceratopteris richardii. The sequence continues at coordinate 185,784,274 of CM035416.1, forward strand.
ACGGGTTGACAATTATGAGGTGAATCTTCTCACGTTGGTACTCACCATTGTGCTAGAGTGACACCAAATTTGGCGCCGTTGCCGGGGAGAGAGCTTCGAGGACGAGCGTGTGATGGTAAGACGTCCAGTTGAGACATTGGAGTTATAGGTAACATCCTTCCTTCTCTTAATTTTTCATCATTTTTTCCTTACTTTCGCATCACCATCATCACCATCATCATCTCCACCATCTCCCACCTCCATCTCCATCTCCACAAAAAATTTCAGTTTTTTGGTCATATTACACCCCCCACCTCTTTTCCCTCATTTCATTGTGAGAGAGAGCGAGAGAGAGCTTGCATGCTATCTGTTTTTGGTGTGTTTTTGAGCTTTTGTTGCTGGAACTTGCTGTACCACCTCCTCCAGCAGTGTGCGCAGGTACGACAGGCTCTGCACAGGTCTCGGGACGACGACCTCTGTTTGTCGCGACAGACAGAAAAACTTAAAATTTTGTGAATGCATGTTTAGCACGGTTACCTACACCATTAGGGCACTCTAAATCACTAGAAGTTTCTCAAAAATTTGCGCTTTTTCAGTCTATCGCGACAGACACCGTCTATCGCGACAGACACTGTCTATCGCGACAGACACCGTCTATCGCGACAGACACCGTCTATCGCGACAGACAGAGACCCACGACAGACAGCGTCTATCGCGACAAACCGAAATTCCACGACAGATAGCGTCTATCGCGACAGACACCGTCTATCGCGACAGACACCGTCTATCGCGACAGACAGAAATCCACGATAGACCCCGTCTATCGCGACAGACACCGTCTATCGCGACAGACCGAAATTCCGCGACAGACACCGTCTATCGCAACAGACACCGTCTATCGCGACAGATCGAAATTCCGCGACAGACACCGTCTATCGCGACAGACAGAAATCCGCGACAGACAGCGTCTATCGCGACAGACACTGTCTATCGCGACAGACAGCCCCCACGATAGTTTGTGTCTATCGCGACAGACACCGTCTATCGCGACAGACAGACATTTTCGGCAAAAATTAAGGGGGTAAATTTTTTGGAAATTTAGGCTAAACTTTGGGCTTAGTTGCACTCTCAAATACTCATACACTTGCAAAGTCCTTAGAAAAATGCATTAGAACCCTGAAAGGTTCTGTTTGTCTAAGTTAACCCCCTAAACCCTGAACGGTCATAACTTTTTCATACGAAATCCATTTTCTGAGCTCTAGGGCTTGTCGGAAAGCGCGTTGATTTTCAGATAGGATATTTGGAAGTTGACACACAGAGGGGTAGAAACACCAAGGGAGCTCTAGAGGAAATTTCTAGCAATACAAAAGGGGGAACAAGGGTCATTAAAAAAAGTGTCTGAAATAAATTGTCTGTCAATTGAAAGGTCTACTTGGAGCTAATCTTGGGACTTATGCAGGTCTATTGAGAAGCAATTGAGAGTGTCCAAGCAAGGGTTTTGCGCAAGCTTGAGAATCAACTTCTCGAGCACTAAAGAGCAAGGTTCGGCAAGAAAGGTCGGAATACTCTCAACTCCTCTTCGTCAATTCCTAGCTTAGGCTAAGAACGATTAGAAGTAGGAGTAAGTCAGGGCGACGATAGGCCACTATCAAGTTGAAGCATACCTAAACTTTCAAGCTCAAGCTAAGGGCATAATCCTTGTACTGTCGAGAATTTTAAAGGGAAAGAACTTAACGTGGAACGATCAACGGTAAGTGCGAAACAACATTCAAATATTCCTGACGACGTGATATCAGACAAGACCTTAAACACGATAAAATACCTAAAAAGAACCAAGCGACTAATATAAAGTAACCAGCAACGAGGTTGTACTCTGGGCAAAGAATTGGGCTACTTAGATAGGCATATGAACCTTAGATCAGGATGGCATCTAGTAAGGGAGAGACAAAGCCTTAGATCTTCAGAGGCTAGTGTTAACCACACTGCTAGGTCTTGGGCCCAGCAGTTGAGCCACCACTCGTACTACCCTAGCTCTGAGACCAGTGAGTCAGAGATGTCTCAAGGCATGGACAGACCTACGGGAAGTTCAGGTGTGCCTTACTTGTACAGGGTAGAAGGCCCTTACAAAACACAGTTGGAATACCTTAGGACCAACCGATTAGGTGCTAGCATCTATGAGGACGGCCTAGGAAGATCCGTGGTCCAGATTAAAAACCCTGACCAATCCATAGGACTAGAGCACCCAGCTGTCAAGTTTGAAAACGGTGCATACCTGGACAAAGAAGGAACCATATACGTAGTCACCAGTCACCCAGATAGGACAGATGAATTTGGGAATGTAATCTCCGAAGCGGACTTAGGTGACTTGGAACAAGGAAACATGGGTGTAGAACCTAGAACCCCTCGAGGCAAGTCTGTTCTCACTAGGATTATCACACCTGAGAGGGTTCCCCAAGACAACAAGAGCATAGAGTTGCTCCTCAATCAAGAAACTGACGAAGCCTTTTGGAGGTATAAATCTAATCAGCCAATTGATATAGGAAATATCATGATCTACGAGTTTAAGGATCCTGATAGTCCAGGCAGAGTGACCTACTTAGATCACGCTTCAAAATGGATCTTTGCGGTTACGGAAAATGATAGGCATGCTTACACTTGGAAGGGTGAATTCATTTTCCCCCAACCAAGATCAAATGTATCCTATGGTCACCCTGGGGCTGGAACATCCCAAGCTCATGGAATGCAAAGGGACAGAAGTAGAGATAGACCAAAAGTAAGCTTTGCCAATCCAGTGGGCAGAGAAAGAACGAGGACGGAGACGAATAGGGTAGAACCTGAGGTGCTTAGAGCTCACGGGAACCAAAGAAATGTGGATGGATTCCCTCTGCCGAGACCTAGAGAGTAGGCAAGAACTCTGAGACCGACTCAGCTAGTTAAGTCCATGAAGAATTACTTTGATGGCACAGGAGATCCCTATGATCATGTGGCGGAGTTCAAGCAAGTCTTGAGAGCTGAACAAGTGGAGGATCTATTCACGCAGTACAATGCCTTCGGTCTAACCCTTAGGAACACAGCACTTACATGGTTTCAGCCATTGGATGAGCGCCAGTTCAGGAGCATAGACCAACTCCTAGAAGCATTTATTATTGAATTCTCCAAGAGTGGCATAAGACACAATACCTCCTCACTGATTCACAGCTTCAAGCAAACCCCTCAAGAGACTGTGAGACTTGCAGGAAGAAGATTTAGGCAATACCTTGAAAGATGTCCTGTTTCGGAGCTACCCACATCTGCCAAACAAGTAGCCTTATTCCTTGATGGATTGCTGAGTACGAAATTGAGATCCTATGTGTATCTGAAAGACCCTAGGACTATAGAAGAGTGTGTACGCATGTGCATTGACATTGAAGATAACCTAGGGGAAGAACTAGAGCTTTCCAAAATCTACAAAGATTCAGATAGTGCATCTAGTCACTCTTCGACGCAATCCACATCAATTGAGGAACTCGCAGAGAAAGTAGCTCAGAAATTAGGGGTAACTAGTAAACAAATCCCAAGGTTTGCCCCTGTGAAAAGGTGCTACACTTGTGGTGGTGACCACATGGCGAATGTCTGCCCCATTATGGCTCAGCCCCAAGTAAATCCTAGTAGCCAGTACTGCACCATAGAACGGAGATACACCAATCACACCGCACAAGATTGCCCATACAACAAGCAGGCAGTTAGGCAACCCCACCCTCAGCCATACCCTCAGCAGGGAAGATACCGGAACCCGTACCCTCCACAACCATATGGCAGGCCACAACAAAATTTTCAACCACAATATCAAAACCAACAAAGGCCTCAGCCTGTGCTAGCACAACAACCCCCAGCCCGAGCTAATGTGATTCCGGTAAAGTATACTGCTGCAGAAGAGAACCTGAATAGAGCTATAGTCCCTGTAACATCCTTGCTTTCTGAAAGTGACCCGAGTGACCATAGCTTTGATTCTACACATGTTGATAGCCCCCAGGCCTACTACATGCAGTCTCCTGAGCATGGTGAGTCCTATTATAGCGAAGAGACAAACGAACCTAGTTGGGAGTCAGATTACACGAACGTCATGTATGCAAACCCCAATCCTAGGCCTCAATCTAGGCAAGTAAGACCTCCATTCCCAAGAGGACCGTGCTACAGATGCCAAGGAGATCACTTCATTCGTGATTGCCCCTTACCTCCACTTACACAAAACCAGTCAGTGATGATCCAAGGCTTTTGCCAAGATTGTGGAAAAGAGCATCTCTTACGAGATTGCCCAAAGAACCCCAATAATATGCCAAAAATCACGCCCATCAACGTTATTGAGTTAGTGGTAGATTCCAGAGGAAGTGTCACTTCCACTGCTCCCGTACAGGTAGTCACTAGAGCTCAAGCAATGCAACAAAACCAAGAGGTAGGCCAGGAAAAGAGCCCAGATGCTAGCGATACTGAGGGCCAAAATAAAAAGAGAACAAGAGCTTGGAGAGATAGCCGCGAACGCATGAAAAGGCAATGGGCAAAGAAGATGAGTGAACTTGAGGAAAGTCTACGGGAAACCAAGGCTAAAATCATAGAGATCACATCTCAACCGCACTCTCACACATTCCCACCGCTACCATCCCCATCACCCTCCATCCCTCCATCCTCTAAGACACCCCACGTAACCCACCCACCACCCCAAACAGGATCAGTATTAGCTGATCCCACTCCTGAAGACATAGACATGATGCTTAAAGCATATCAGGCCAGAATCCAAGAAGGGCCAAACGTCACGGATCATGACAAGTGCTATCCCAGAGCTGACCTAGAGATAGAAAGAACCAAGCTGTGCGCGAAAATGGTCGCATTGGCTCAGACTATGTTTGAAGCCAGTCGCCTTTTCAATTACTCAGGCTCAGCCAAGACGCAATTACACTTGGATGGATTCCTAGAGAAGTTAGAGGGAATAATTGCAAGATCTGCCAAGGAAGAAAAAAATCAAGAGAAAGATAAAGCAAGCAAAAACATGAACCATCCCCCATCGGAAGTTTATGTGGCCAATTCCACTAAACCAGGCAACTTCCCCTCCTTAGAAAGAATAGAGAGGCTAATTGCACAATCAGGAAAGGAACCTGCCCCTCAAAGAAAGGAAAGGGCAAGAGAACGGATAAGCGAGCCTCTTCAGGAAGCCCATGTGCCTCCTCAAGAAGCTTATCTTTCCCCCCAAAAGGCACATGAGCCTCCCTCGAAAGCTTGCATACCTCCACAAGTTGCCTACATTCCTTCTCAGGGAGCGTATGAGTCTGTTCGGAAAAGTAATAGAATAAGTAACCCTCCCCAGGAAGCTGGTGCTCCAGCCATCTATGAGAATGAGGAGAGAGCCAACGATAGAATAAGCCCTCCTTCCCAGGTTGCTTATGCGCCTAATTCTACTGAGCCAGACACTTCTTCTTCTATGAATCGGTTTGCACCAGACTTCCTACGAGAGATTCAGGAAGACAAATGGGACAACGAAAGTGAAGTCGCCCCTCCCTTTGAACTTGTGGATGATGCACACGACCAATTCCCACAAGACATCCCATCTATTTACGGGGAACATGAGAGTACTCAATCTCACGAGAGATTGGACTTTGAGTCTAATTCTTAACACGAACTACCCCATTTCACAGGCCCATGGGAAGCAAGGTCCACCTGCATGAGAGCACCTACAGTCATGGTGAGGAACGAAGATTCAGTCATACCTACGAACACAGAGGTAGTGAAGAACACTAACGTGCAGTGTAACCTCAAGTTAGAAGAGCTACTCAAGGTTAGACCTGAATTATGGAAACATGTAGCCAAACAAGTACCAGAGATAGCAAAACCTCGTTCCCAGGTAGGATCCCATAGGACAGTGCCAGAAATTCCCTTGGATAAGATTGGAGATATGTGTGAAGGTGAAGAAGGGAACACCTATCTTCCCATCACCTACCAGGAGTACACCACCAAGGCAATTTTGGACTCAGGTGCAGGAGTTGCAATTGCCACCACCTCCTTATGGAAGCGTTGGGGCAAGCCAGCACTCAGGCCAACGAGAATGAAATTGCAGATGGCCAATGGTCATATTGAAAGACCCTTGGGATTGCTAGAAGGCATAACTCTCACCACATGTGGTGTTGAGTTCGAGCATAGCTTTGCTATATGTGACTTCAGCAAAAATCATGCCTATGAGATGATTTTGGGAAGACCCTTTATGCGACAATTGCAAGTGGTACAGGATTGGGGGACCAATTCTTTGTACCTGCAACACTTAGGTGTTACGACCAAAGTCAATCTCAAGGATTATTCTCATAGAGATGTCCCTCCTATCCAATGGAATCCCATCCATAGAGCCAAAGATGATACAGAATCAGTGCATTCCATAGGGTCAGGATCCTCATGGATGCATGAAGACACCCACTTATGGATGTGCAAAGTAGCAGTAGAGGAAGAGAAGAGAGAAAAGGCCAGAGAAATAGGTGCAAACGAAACCCATAGACCCATTCAAGACCCAGCCTATGCACCTGTAGTTTTTCCAGACGAGGAATTTGAACCCCATGGCTGGGCAGAAATTTTAGCAACAATGGATGTAGCCATCAATGAAGTACAATGGACACCTCACTGTGATGAGGATGGCTATGACATTTCAGTCTTCTCCATAGAGCCAATCACGGGAGAGGCAGTTCTAGAAGAATGCGAACCTAGCCCTGATGCATTTGAGGATGCAAGTGACTCCGACCTAGAGTCAATCATTATGGACCCACCATTTGCATCAGATGAAGAATACTTCCATGAAGTAGAATTTCAACCCCAGAGGCATGGAGAGCTTACAAACGATGTAAGATTAGCAACCGAGGTGACCCAGAAGGAAGAAGGGAAGAAACGAAAGAAGAGAGAAGCCTCACCAGAAGAGGAAGAATCTTTGTTTGAGGTCCCAGAAAATTTTAAGAAGTATGAGATAGATGACAGGAGAGTCATGATAAGAATGCCTAAATGAGAGGCACAATCAGGAGAGGCCTATGATAACAAAGAAACCACCAAGAAAATAGTAGTGGCCCTAGAAGAAGGAGAGGAGAGATGCACGTACATAGGTCATGACCTAACAGAGGAAGAAGAGCACGAATTGATTGCCTTGCTAAGAGAATACAGAGATGTATTCGCTTGGAGTTACAAGGATATGAAAGGTGTCAACCCTGATATATGCTCACACACTATCCCCATGACCTCAGATGCCAAACCCTCAGCAAAAGCCTTATACATATAACGATAATTACGCTGCTAAGATCAAGGAAGAGATAGATAGACTGGTCGAAGCTGGATTTATCTATGAAATTGAGCACACTGAGTGGGTATCACCCATCGTAGTGGTGCCCAAGAAGAATGGAAAACTGCGCGTGTGCATTAACTTGAAGAAGGTTAATGCAGCCACTATTCGAGATAACTATCCGCTTCCCATCACAGAACATCTCTTAGAAAGAGTGGCAGGCAAGGAAGTGTACAGCTTCCTTGATGGATTTTCGGGCTACAATCAAGTAGCCATAGCTCCAGAGGATCAGCATAAGACAGCCTTTGCCACAGAATGGGGCATTTTTGCTTTTAGAGTAATGCCATTTGGGCTTACCAATGCACCAGCTACCTTCCAGAGGCTGATGTGCCATGTGTTTAAGGAGTTCCTGAGGAAGAGTTTAGAAGTCTATGTTGATGATCTTTGTGCTCATTCCAATATTAGACAAACCCATATTCCTGAACTCAGACAAATCTTTGACAAATGTAGAGAATATCAAGTCTGCCTGAACCCAGAAAAATGTGTTTTTATGGTCAGGCAAGGCAAGATTCTAGGACACATAGTGTCAAAGAATGGCATATCTACCGACGAAGAAAAAGTGAGAGCCATAGCAGAGCTACCTAGGCCAAAGAATGTCAAGGAAGTACAAGCTTTCATGGGGCATTGTGGTTATTACCGATGATTTATACACATGTATGCTGTCATTGCAAAGCCCATGTACGGACTTCTGACTAATTTTGAGTGGACGGATGAATGTGAGAATTCCTTCCAGGAGCTTAAACGAAGATTATGTTCAGCACCAATCTTGACCACGCCAGATTGGAATAAGCCATTCCATGTTCATGTGGATGCATCCAATTATGCTATTGGATGTGTGCTTGCACAACCTACTGGTGAAGGTAATATGGATCTTCCAATTGCCTATGCCAGTAGACAATTGAATGCGGCTGAACGGAATTACACCACTACGGAGAGAGAAGGCTTAGGCATGGTATATGCAGTTAAGAAATTTAGACACTATTTGCTTGCAAATAAGTTTAAATTTTTTACTGATCATCAGGCATTGCTATACCTTGTAAACAAGCCATGCAATACAGGAAGGTTAGTGAGATGGTTTCTCTTGCTAATGGAATATGATTTTGAGGTTGTGGTAAGGAAAGGGAGGACCCATTTGAGAGCTGATCATCTTTCTAGGCTCACATCGGGAGAAGCCCCACAAGGAGTATCAGATGACCTTCCTGATGCTTACTTGTTTAATCTGGAAGTGGTGCCGCAGTAGGCTAAGCCATTGGTACCAGTATTGACATACGGGCCTAATCATCCAGTGATAAACACACGGAATAGAGAGGTTGTAAAAGCCCAAAAGTACCACATCATGGTAGGGAGTATGTACAAGCACACAGATCAAGGGATCTTGGCTTGTTGCGTAGAAGAGGATGAGTACTCTAAATGGTTGCAATTAGCACATGTAGGTGCGTTAGAGCAACACCATTCAAAGCAACGAACTTTACAGACTCTAAAGAGATTCGGAGTGCATTGGCCAACTATGGAAGCGGATGTCCAAAAGTTGTGCAAGGAATGCCCAATCTGTTGCACTAAACCACCAGTGGAACACGCCACTCTTTATCAAGTATCCATTGTGCCAGATTGGAGTGAACCTCTAGTATCCTTCCTGAGGACAAACACATTCCCTCCAGACATGACTCTGGCTAGGAAAAGGAGTTTAGAACAAGAAGCCTTGGATTACTCACTTATTGGTGATAACCTATACAAGCGTGGTAAAGATGGTTACCTGAGGCTATGTATTCATGAAAGTGAATATCTTAAGATCTTAGAAACTGCTCACCAAGGTGTAGCAGGAGGACACTTTGGACCAGATCGGGTGATCAAGGCAATACTATTTGCGGGGTTCTGGTGGCCTACCCTTCACATGGATGCACATACCTATGTGAAACGGTGTGATGTCTGTCAGAGGACTCAGTATCCTATACGCAAATATGAGATGCCACTGAAACCTATGATGGGTGGACGTGCATTCTCTAAGTGGGGAATAGACTTCGTAGGTCCTATTAATCCCCCAGCTAAAGGTTCTCATGCGGAATACATCATTGTTGCAACAGATTATCTCACCAAGTGGGTAGAGGTAAAGGCTACAACAAAGAACGATGCTCAGACAACTGCTAAATTCTTGTTTGAGAATGTGTTCACAAGATATGGGCTACCTATAGAACTAGTAAGTGATAGAGGCACTCACTTCTTGAACGAAGTGATTGAACATCTACTCCAAGAATTCCTGGTAATACACAAGAAGTCTGCCCCCTATCACCCTCAAGCTAATGGACAAGCTGAGAGCACTAATAAGATTTTATGCAATGTACTGATGAAATTAGTGAACACTAAACGCTCTAATTGGGACAAACAGTTACATCATGCTGTTTGGGCATACCGAGTTGCCTACAAAATGGTACTCCAAGCCACCCCCTTTCAGATGGTATTCGGTCAAAACGCTGTGTTACCCTTGGACTTCTTGATCCCTACATTGAGAGTAGCACAAGAGCACGAATGGACAGGTCATGAGCTCTCCTCTAGAATTTTTGACCTTGAACGATTAGGAGAAACAAGACTGAGAGCAGCGGCAGGAATATATGCAGCCAAGAAGAGACAGAAGGCATATTTCGATGCCCATGTGAAGGATAAAGGCTTGAAAGCAGGAGATCTAGTCTTAGTCTATGCACTGAAACAACACGCGAGGAAGCTAGAAAAGAGAGGCTACGGACCTATGATTATCAATAGGATCTCCACGAGTGGAGCAGTACAATTAGCCACGTTAGAGGGTGATGTTCTCCCTAACTACATTAGCGGATGCAGAGTCAAGTTGTATCAGGAACCCCTCACGGAGGAAATGCTGAGCCGACTCAACACTGCTAAGAAACGCAAAGAGGAAGAAAAGAGAATTAGAGAAGAACCTCAAGCAGAAGCTTTAGAACGCATCAGAAGGATGAAATTACGAAGGCAAGGTAGAGAGCAGCCTAGGACAAATGACTATGCAGATCAAGGATATCATATGGCAATGTGTGAAGTCGCAGGAACCAACGCACATAGGATAACTGATCGACGTCCTTTCGTAACCCGAGATATAGGACAAGGAAAGAGTGCAAGGACCGTAAGAGCCTTGATTGACTCAGGTGTAGCCACTAGTGCTGTTAGAGTGTCTCACTGTCAAGAGTTACAGTTAACTGTCAATCCCGTGGAAGCATATCTCATAGGATTGGGAGGCGTGGAAACCCGTTGCATGGGCGAGGTGGAACTTCCCCTCTACATTCATGATGAGGCAATGACAGTTAAAGTACTGGTGTGTCAAGATGAGGATCTCACTGAACCTCTAGTCTTGGGTCAAGATTGGATCTATGACCAAGCAATTAACTTAAACCTAAGAAGTGGACTTCTCCAGGTTTGGGTCAATCATAGTCGAGTTACAGTAGAATTAGACAATGGAGCACTCAAGGAACTAGGAAAGGCACAGACTCCTGGTCCTTCCAGGGGTACACATGAAGATGACCATACTGTTCTTGTTCAAAACCATGTGTTGCAGAGGAATGATATTTGCGAAAAAGGAGTCAGGGATGCAATGGAACTCCCTTCTTTTCCAAAGGCCAGAAGGAGGCAGCAACCAAAGGTGGATCAAAGGCAGAAGAAGCAGAGTACTACCTATGTCCGAGATCAAAAGTACCTGCGCAGCAGAATGTCCTAGAAAGTAAACCAAGTGTGGGTGCGGAAAGGCGAACACCCGGTTGCACTCACGACAACCACACGGGCAAAGCTTCTTACTAGTAACCAACAACGTGATGCCACTAAGAAGTCTGTCAGAAATTCTTCTGCTAAAGTGAAATCCATTTGGGTGCCCAAAAAGTCGATGAAGGCTAGCCCACAATCAAGACAAATTTGGGTGCCTAAGGCTTGCTTGAGGGCACAAGTAGCTACGCCAAGGCCACAACCTATGCAGCATAACCCAACTACGCGTACAGCCCGTATTCACTCGTTCTCAACACTCAGGAACACACCAAGAACCAAGAGCACGCATGTAATCACTTGTAAATGGGTCCCTAAAAGGCCTCATGTTCAAGCTGATACACCTATAATGTTCTCTAGCGCCTCTACGAAACCAAAGGAAAAACCCATCCACTGCATTTGGTAGCTTAAGACCTGTAATAAACCCCGCGACCCCAATTTGTAAATTCACCCCCACTTACTAACGGCATTAGTCTCCTAGGAATACACAAACATTAACTACACACACTGTCTTCGTGCACTTACTAACCACTAACTCACCATCTACCTCATGTTAATGTTATAACGGGGACAACAACGGATTTATTCTGTCCATTACGATGTTAACACATGATTCTATATTCTCACAGAATCAGAAGGCAAGAAGTAAAATGGCAGAAGCGACAGGTTCGGGCTCACAAGTAGGGATACTTACTGCAGGAATTGATGTGGATAGTCTACCTGTGGATGTGCCACCAACTGAACGACCAGTGGAGCTGCAGCACCTTCAGCAAATCCCGGTGCCGGATCCACCTACAGGGATCACGAAAAGAGTACATGCCAATTCTCATTGGTTCAATGGCATGCCAGGTCCATTAGGAGAGGCCAAGTATATCTGGGAGTCTAAGTGCGAATATGACAGATCATGGGTTCGATTCCAATTTTTCTCCAAGGAGTTTGAGACTTTACAGAACACCGAGGATCTCCAGACTATATGGCAACGAGCAGGGCTAGCAGAATAGTTTGAAGCCCCACTACCTAAACTAGATCTCCTCCGATGCTACTATTTGGTCTCCACATTACAAGCTAATGAAGAAAAGGACAAACCCGGATCATTTGTTCTTCCCTCCTTGCTGGGCAACAACGAGTTGAAGAGGTTTGAACTTACTGTGGAGTTGGTAAGCGACGCTTTGAATATGCACGGCATGCATGTACCCTCTGAAAAGGATGCTCTTGTTCCCACTAACTGTCAGGGGAGCACTAGATTGTGCTCTCTGACTACAATAGACAAAATTTCGGAAATACACTTCTGATTACAAGATCACCCACGAAGAGGAAACGATACAAGAATATACGATCGATACAAGATGTCCCACAACCCGGGACTGATAGGTATGAATAACTCAACTAGAGATGATATAGGAGATCCCACAACCCGGGATCGTAAGTATGAGACAAGATGTCTCGATTACAAGAACTCCCTTCTGGGAGATGAACTGGATACACGGAAGAACTCGACAGGATCTCCTACTACTAGATTACAAGGGGACAAGATAGTATGTCCAAGAACTAGACTAGAACAAGGAACAAGACAAGAACTAGAACTGGAACTTGAAAGTACTTACTTGGAGGTCACGACTCCTTGAGCTCCCAAGACTGGCATTGGCAAGACTGATTATGAATGTGGCCAACCCCTCCTTATATAGGTTTTCAAGGGCGGTTCCCAAGGGCGGTTGCGACTTGATGATGTCATCATGATGTCATCGACTCGAAGCATGAGCTCTGGATATCCGAATCAGGCAAGTAGACAGTCGATCTTAGGGTTTTGGCACATTTCAGACGCAATGGAAGCATTGGTTTCTCCTAATTCTGAACCAATCATGAGATACAGGGTTCACATGGAATCTTAGGTTCAGGATGGTTTCCTTTGTCCATGACATCACCTCCCCCTTAAGCGACGAGTTCCACGAGGAGCGGTCATGTTATCTGGTCTCGGCTTCGTTGGATTTCTCTTATGGAATTCTCGAACCTTGATTGGTGCTCTCTGAAGGTTTTCTGCAGGTTCCCAAGTACGATCACTGATGTCATATCCTTTCCAATGAATAAGGTATTCCAATCTTCCCCGGGATATTCTAGAATCTAGGACATGCTCGACTTCAAATTCTTCATGATCATCAATCTCGATAGGTGGTGAAGGACTAGGTCTCTCCCCCCTCAATGGTGAAATCTGATATGGTTCCAACATGGATACATGGAAAACTGGATGTATTCTCATGGTACTCGGTAACTGGAGCTTGAAGGTGACTGGATTAATCTTGGCCAAGATGGTAAATGGACCAAACTTTTGATGATCTAGCTTTGCACAAGGCCTTGACGTTTGTAAATTGTTTCGGAGTAACCATACTTTATCCCCAATTTGATACGATGGATTTTGGACACGATGTTGATCTGCATAGTACTTATATTGTTGTTGAGCTTTATGGATCTCTTCCTTCAGTTCTTTGTGAATGTCCATCAGGTACTGGGCCTTGTCTCTGGCAGCTGGGTTCTTGACATGATTTGAGAGTTGTATATCCATCCTTGGATGTTGTCCATAGTTTGCAAAGAAGGGAGTTTGCTTAGTAGATGCATGAACACTATTGTTATAGGCAAACTCTGCAAAGGGTAACAACTCAAACCAATCATTTTGGTGATAGTTGCTAGTGCAACGGAGATATTGCTCTAGGACTTGATTCACCCGTTCTGTTTGTCCATCAGTCTGTGGATGATTTGCTGTAGATAGTTTAACTTGAACACCAAGGAGCTTGCAAAGACTGTTCCAAAAGCTAGATATGAACTGAGGACCTCGATCACTGACAATATCATGAGGCAATCCATGAAGCCTAAAGATGTATCTGAGAAAGAGTCTAGCAGTGCCTGCACCTGTGATTGCCTTTGTGGTTGGAATGAAGTGTGCCATCTTTGTGAATCTATCCACAATAACAAGAATGGCATCATACTTATCTGATTTTGGTAGATCTGTGATGAAATCCATAGATAATGAGGCCCATGGCCTTTCTGGAATAGGTAAGGGTTGCAAGAGGCCATGAGGCTTATGTCGTGGTACCTTAGATCTATTGCAAGTGTCACAGGTTCGGATATATTCTTTGACTTCCTTCCACATTTGAGGCCACCAAAAATCCCTGGATATGAGTTCTATGGTTTTATTTATTCCAAAATGTCCTGCTGCAAGGTTGTCATGACGTTGTTGAAGTACTTGGATCCTAGGCTTTCCTTGAGGGACATACAATAGGTTTTGATAGAATAGTAACCCGTCCTTTTCCTGGAATTCATTTACTTCTTGGACTTTTCCTTCTTGAGTTTTTTGCTTAACATTACAAAATAATTCATCTTGCGGTAGATTCTCACGAATCAAATGATTCAAGGCTGAATCTTCAGGATGGGTTGAAGAGATAGCTGCTAACTGGAGATGCTCAGGCTTGAGTAATACACTCTCTTGTTGATCAAAGGCCTCTTCACCCTTCTTTGGTGCAAGGTAAGATCTTCTGGATAGGGCATCTGACTGACATTGATGACGTCCTGGACGGTATGTGATGACAAAGTTGAATCTGGATAAAAAGTTACTCCATCGAGATTGCCTTCTATTGAGAATCCGGGTGGTCATAAAATACTCTAGGTTCTTGTGATCTGAATACACAATGACTTTATGAGCTGCTCCTTCTAGATGGTGACGCCAGGTATCAAATGCGTCTACTATGGCAAGGAGTTCTTTATCATGAATTTCATAATTAATTTCTGGAGGGGAAAACTTCCTTGAATGATATGCAACTGGATGTAGGTGTCCATCATCTCCATATTGGGAAAGAATGGCCCCTAGAGCAAAGTCCGATGCATCTGTCTCAAGGAAGAAGGGCTTACTAGAATCAGGATGAACTAGAATTGGAGCAGTAGTGAATGCTGATTTCAAGGTCTGAAAAGCCTTCTCTGCTTCTTCGGTCCATGAGAATTTGGAGTTCCCTGTAAGCTTGGTAAGAGGTGTCACTATCTTGGAGTAATCTCTGATGAATATCCTGTAGAAATTGGCAAACCCCAAAAAACATTGTACATCTCGAACACATGAAGGTGGTTGCCAATCAAAGATTGTCTCAATCTTCTTAGGGTCCATAAAAATTCCTTTATCTGATACTATGTACCCTAAGAATTCCACTTCTGTCTTATGAAAAGAACACTTCTCCAATTTCGCATACAATCCTTTTTCTCTTAGTTTCTCTAGGACTATCTTTACATGATCTTCATGATCCTCTAGATTTTTGGAGAATATCAAGATATCATCAAGGTATATTACAACAAAATCATCTAAATATTCTCGAAAAATATCATTCATCATATGTTGGAAGACAGCTGGAGCATTTGTAAGACCGAATGGCATAACTACATATTCAAAATGCCCATACCTTGTTCGAAATGCTGTCTTCCATTCGTCTCCTTCTCTGATCCTGACAAGGTTGTAAGCTCCTCGAAGATCAATTTTCGTGAAGAATTTTGCTTTTCCAAGGCGTTCCAAGAGCTCTGATATGAGTGGTAGAGGGTATCTGTTTTTTATAGTGACTTTGTTCAATCCACGATAATCTACACACATCCGGAGAGTCCCATCCTTCTTCTTTACAAATAGAATAGGAGCTCCTGCTGGAGACTTCGAGTGTTTGATAAACCCCTTTGCTAGATTCTCATCAATGTTCTTGCGCAGTTCTGTAAGTTCCTCTGGAGATAGTCTGTAGATTGGTCCAAAGGGTGGTTGTGTTCCCTCTTGAAGATCTATGGGGCAATCATAAGGTCTATGCTCTGGGAGGATATCTGCATTCTTCTTTTCAAAAACATCTTCAAAGCTGTTGTACTGATTGGGTAGCTGTACTGGATCATCTTTCTTGGATTCTTGAGCTGGTATGGCATAGATCATATATGTAGGTTCCTTCCTTACTGCATGTATGAAGGCTTTGGCTCCAACATATGTTGGGTTCTTCTGGATATCTCGACGGGTGATTTTATTCTTTTCCCAATTAATTTCTGGATTATGTTTCTTTAACCACGGCATTCCGATGATAACCATATTTGCTGGACTCGATATTACATTGAAACATATGTGTGAATCATGGTCACCAAGGTGTACTCTTAGTGGTATGGTTTCCATGGTTATATTCCCCGATGCTAGAGGCCGTCCATCTACTACTTCAGCTACTACTGGTCTGTTCTTTCGAAGTACTGGAATTCCATGTTTCTTAACGAGTCCTTCATCAATGAAACATGAGGACGCTCCTGAATCTACCAAAGCTATGAGGGAAAGGGTCTTCTTAGACAGGATTAACTTGACAGGGGCAAGACATGTTTCTACGGGTGTGGATGGAATTATGAGACCCTTTCGTATATCATGGTCCGGCTGTATGGTCTCTTTTACAACTGGACTTCCTCGTTTCCCTGCTCTACAAGGGTGGCTGCGACTTTGGAGTTCGTTCTCTTGTTGGGACAATTAACTGCAATGTGGCCAGGGTTTCCACAATATAGACATAATTTGTTATCCCTCCTTCTTTGTTTCTCTTGTGGTGTTAGAGGCTGGAACCTAGTTACATCTATCTGCATAGGTTCGGGCATAGTGTCCTCTCTAGGAGTAGGCTGGAAAGGTTTCCATTGGCGAGGTCTTCCTTCTACTTGTTTTTCTTGTTTCCTTTCAAAAAGGCGGTTATCACATTGAATGGCTTGGTTGATGTATTCATTCAATGTCTTCACCTCTGGCATCGTGAGTAGAAGGTCCTTCACATCATCCCTTAAGCCCCATCTAAATTGGCTTATGAAATAATCTTCATGCCAAGTGAGGTCACATATCAACTGCCTAAATTCTGATGCATAGGTAGAGGCAGGGCGGTTACCTTGACGTAGCTTTCGAAGTTTTGTTTCTGCCACTCGACTCGTGTCTGCATCTCCAAATGTGGCGACAAGCTCTCCAAGAAATGCCTCATAGTCATGAAGTACAGCCATATCCTTCTCCAAGATTGGGGCGAACCATGATAAAGCTTGACCATAGAGCAAGGTTCCAATAAAACCGACCTTGGATGCATCATCAGGGTATCTATCAGGCTGCATGCGAATGTACAATTTGACTTGTTGCAAGAATCCTCGAAACTTTGTGCGATCACCATTGAACTTTTCTGGCATGCAGATCTTGGGTTCCTTCATAAATGATGTACTGGGTCGTTGATTCACTTGAATACTCCCTTGATTCGCTTGAAGACTCCCGATTCGTTCTTGTAATTCTTGGAGGAGTGCACCTACATGCACCGGATGTCCCATCTCGACTTGTGTCTGTCGATGACTTAGGTCTTCGACTTGTTGTTGGAGACTCTGAAGTGATGCTACGATCTGTTCATAAGCGTTCTCCATGATGTCTGGTCTTGGATAGAAGATAGTCTTGCCAAAATGTCAGGGGAGCACTAGATTGTGCTCTCTGACTACAATAGACAAAATTTCGGAAATACACTTCTGATTACAAGATCACCCACGAAGAGGAAACGATACAAGAATATACGATCGATACAAGATGTCCCACAACCCGGGACTGATAGGTATGAATAACTCAACTAGAGATGATATAGGAGATCCCACAACCCGGGATCGTAAGTATGAGACAAGATGTCTCGATTACAAGAACTCCCTTCTGGGAGATGAACTGGATACACGGAAGAACTCGACAGGATCTCCTACTACTAGATTACAAGGGGACAAGATAGTATGTCCAAGAACTAGACTAGAACAAGGAACAAGACAAGAACTAGAACTGGAACTTGAAAGTACTTACTTGGAGGTCACGACTCCTTGAGCTCCCAAGACTGGCATTGGCAAGACTGATTATGAATGTGGCCAACCCCTCCTTATATAGGTTTTCAAGGGCGGTTCCCAAGGGCGGTTGCGACTTGATGATGTCATCATGATGTCATCGACTCGAAGCATGAGCTCTGGATATCCGAATCAGGCAAGTAGACAGTCGATCTTAGGGTTTTGGCACATTTCGGACGCAATGGAAGCATTGGTTTCTCCTAATTCTGAACCAATCATGAGATACAGGGTTCACATGGAATCTTAGGTTCAGGATGGTTTCCTTTGTCCATGACACTAACATGAAGGATAGGAAACTATTGAAGCTTAAAGATATGGCAGCACTCACACCAAACGTGTCCATCCCTCTCCGCATGTGCATGCAACATTTCGCCTTTCCTGGCCAAGACCGCTTCACACAACCACACAAGAGAATCTGGTTCGCTCTCTACTTAGCGGAAGCAGGTGCGTTACCCATTAAGCTACCGGTATGGATTATAGATCAATTGTATGAAGCAAACAAACGGTCTTCTAGGAAATTAGTGGTGAATGGATGCTGTGCAATCACACGCATCATTTACCGATGCCTAGCGTACGATGTCCCCATTGAACGTGCCTTAACTTGGGCACAATTACAAATGTTTAAAAGGCTCAAGACGTCCACACATCAATCCAAGCGCATGAGGGGTGCGATCCCTTGTGTCCAGACTAGGGAAGTTCTAACTACTCCTGAGGTATCGCCACGAAGGGAGGCCACTGTACCTCCCTTTACCATTAGGATACGCAGGTCGGGATCTGACACTACGACACAAGCTACCCCATCGGTTCCTCCTGTTCCACCTGAATTCGAATTTGCTGCCACTGGAGATGCTGAAGGAATGGACCCCTAGGACTTCGAAGCATTCCTACAAAGTACACAATTCTCCGATGTGGAGTTTTATTCAGAGGCAGAGGAACAAGGCACATCCTCACGAAGAAGAAGAAAGTCTACAGACGGTCGACATGTACATTGGAGTGACGCTCAGCAAGGTCAACAACAAGGACACCTAGAAGAAGAAGGAGCGTATGAAGAGGAGACCACTGAAGCCCCAGCCTATACAGCAGAACTTCGAAGGCTGTATCAGATTATGGAAAGAGTGCGATCGCAACAACTACCACCGAACAGAGTAGCAGAGTACTCATGACTCAGTTGTTGGAAGAAGCAGAAGTTGACTCAGAGTATAGGGAAGGTCTCTTATTGATGGCAGAAACATAGGGGGTAGTGGAAGCAGTGCGCACTGCCATTCAGAGGTCTCCAGTTCAATATGACCCACGAAGGTTCCAGACACAACCACGCTCAGGGAAGAATATCCAGATTCCCATTACAGTTGCAGAAGAGCCAACTATTACATCTGAACCTATCAGGACAACCTCCCAAGCAACCGAAACGGCTAGCCAACAGCACCCAGTCACCCATGAGGAGTCCACCGAACCACTACCACCCACACCCCCACCATCACCTCCTAGAGCAGAAACAGTGGAAATCACCTCGACCACTCAACCCACCGACCCAACCTTCATCTTCCGTACTCCCATCTCTAGTTCCACCCTATTCTCTACCACTGATAACCCAATCTTTGAAGCAACCCCCATCACTACACAATCCACCGAACCGCTCCTAGAGCCTACCCTAGGGCAACCATCACCCCTGCCCTCAGCCATAGGTCATCCTGACCCTAGATCCACATTCATGGGTTTCCCTGCTACCACGCAACCCTTCCAGCCCCCCTCAAATTTACGACCTCAACCCTCGACCTCTCTCTCTCCATTTCTACAATCCCTCCATGACCTCCTTGCTAGAGCTTTTCAACCAGGGTCTCAACCATTTCCTGTCTTTTTAGCTCCCCACCCCACTTCGCATCTATTCATCACTTCCACACACACACCACCTACCATCCCAATGTATATGGCAGACCCCACACTCACACCCACTCCTGAAGGTATGGACATTTCACCACCCACGGCACCTCCCCCCACGATTTCACCTCCTCCCTTTCCCCCTCCACCAATTTCACTCACACACACAACTTCCGTAGACACATCATTCGCTGTTTCCCTTCCCCAATTCCCTTCCCATGCATCTCCCACTGTACACACCACCCACTCATCTATAGGAAATGCATTGGACACCATGTTGGCTAGTATATCAAATTTAACGACAGATTACATTCAGCTCCAGCAACAAAACGAACGCCTGCACGAGCACTCAGAGACACTACAGCACCGCCTTGCGGCACTAGAAGCGGAAAATGCTCGCCTCCACACACAATTCCAAACTCTCCAAGAAGCTCATGGCATATTGGAGGTACATTTACAGAACGTAGATCAGGAAGCGGTGCAGGTGGTAGAAGGTCACCTACGGACACAGCTGGACCGCAACTCAAAACTTCAGCGAAATATGGCACTACTCAAACGCCATCTTGCGGCTGCTCAGGAAGAGAATAGACGCCTGCAAATACAAAATCAAGAGAACCTGGAGGCAGCTATTGAGAGCACACCGGGGGCACCCATCAGCCCATCCAAGTTTCAAGCAGTGACCCCCGATAATATTAAGATCATATTGGAAGACTATGCCATGCTGCTTGAAGCACATGATAAACTATCGGAGGAACTGGGACAATTGAAGCAGGAACACCAACAAGGACCAACATCAGCTTCTCCAACCCCCCCTCCGCGGCTTCACTTCTCACAGACGCAGAGGCCATAAAAGATCTCCAGAAACATGTCACTGAATTGCAAACTCGCCTACTACAATATGAGAGACCATCTTCCCCTCCAGAGGCTCCCACGGACGAAGAAGTTGTGCAAATTCCTGTGGAACAAACGTTTGACGAAGAATACGATCTGCAACCATTCCCAGGAGGCCAACAAACAGAAGAAGCGCAGGACACATTCGAGGCACCACGGCCCCCATGGCTACGTCAAGTGGAGGAAATCGGGAGTTCGCACGAAGAGCGCACAGTAGTGCAAAATCAGGCCATGAGGGTCATAGAGGAAACTGTGTTACAATCGGCTTACTTTAAGAACCTGTCATCGAGACACCTGATCCTCTCATCTGAACTCCAATACAGGCCGTATTATATTATCTTGGCTGATTATAATGCAGAAATACAAAGAGTCACGGGTCAGATTCCTACCTTTGCGACCCAATTTCAACCCGAAGACCTTCCTCCAGAGGTGCAAAAAGGCAAAATTCGTCAACCCACATGGCGGCAGAAACTTCTAGAGACATATCCAGAAATGCTACGCACATGGAACAACGCGCCTTTACACCTCCTGTACAATCCATGCTACGGTCCAGTCCCACGCCGCAGGTCTTGGAAGGCATTCAATATCAAGGTACAGAACAACGCGCAATGCAAGGAATGGTTGAACTACCCGTACATTGCGCCACCACAGGGACCACCGTCGGTAGCATACATGATGGGAACCATTCGCCACTGGATGCCGCGCTTAAAGCCCATGCAAGATGTAGCAGCGCAAATGATGCTTAAAATCTTAGATATGATGCAAGTAGTCTTGAAGACCTTTAGAAATGCAGCCGCACCACAGGTACGTCTCCCGGGGTTTAGCAATGGAAATTACGACTTGGTGTATGACATGAGCACCACCCCCAGTATTCATGTGGCTTACGCTTGGCATGCACGCATCAAATACCTCCCTGCCTGCTACAAACAGACCTTCGAAGAAATGTTCAGATCAGGTTTCTGGGAGTATCACTCGGAGATTTTCGCACCAAAGCCAACACATCTGCTCCAACTGTTTGCTTGTGAACAAGCAATGTACTCAGAGTACTACACCACCCCGCAACCAGAGACCCCTGGTGCAATAAATTGGGATGCATTGGAAGCTGATCTAGCAAGAGGCTTAAGGATAGAAGAACATGAACTGGCCACCAATGTCATCCAATATTACATCGACCACCCGAGAGAACAAAGGTCTGTTAGGGGCGACAGACGCTAGGAAGGGGGGAGTGTTGGCATACAAAGCAACAGAGGAGTCATGCACAATACGGCAACAAGGCCAAATCATTTTTTCCCATGGATTATGTACAACTCAAGTGATTTTAATCACTACACAAACATTGTAAATCCCGTTTTTGGTAGAATAGACTCCATTTTGTGCAAGCCGAGGAGTCCTGGAGCTTGAGGAGTATTAGAAGTACCATCGTACCAATTTTCATAATTTTTAGACTTCGTTTGAGCCCTCAAATAAGCCCTGGAACCTAATTTTTAACTAGGCCGGACACTAGGTCTGGACAGGGCCAAAACTAGTCAAAAAACTATAAAAAGAGCTAGAGAGCTCATTTTGGGGGTTAGATTGTTTATGAATTGAGCTTATGTAAGAGACCTTTTGATTAATGCAAAGAACTCCATTGTTCCTCTCCTTGTTCTTGCTTGTGTGCGCGTGTGTGTGTATGTGTGTGCATGCTTGTGTGCTTCTCACTCACTCACCTGTGCCTTCACTTGCTCATAGTCTTCATACTAGTCCTCACGTCTCCACGGGTTGACAATTATGAGGTGAATCTTCTCACATTGGTACTCACCATTGTGCTAGAGTGACACCGCTCAACTGGACCGATCGCAAATATGGATTCCTAAATCATGTGCTCCAAAGAAGCTAAACCAAAACGATGAACCTCAGCATAAGAAGAACCAACATGGTCTAGGAGCAAAACAACCACAGAAGAATAGCTACAGGAAAATAAAGGAGTCTGCAGTCGCTACACAAGCCAATCTGAGATTCAAAAATCAGAGAGCAGACATACAACAAGAGAAGAACCACATTCATCAAAAAGGTGGAGAATACAGTACATCCCAACAGAATGAAGCA
The DNA here is from genome assembly GCA_020310875.1 of Ceratopteris richardii. Classification (NCBI taxonomy): domain Eukaryota; kingdom Viridiplantae; phylum Streptophyta; class Polypodiopsida; order Polypodiales; family Pteridaceae; genus Ceratopteris; species Ceratopteris richardii. The sequence continues at coordinate 185,807,057 of CM035416.1, forward strand.
GATTTGGTTGTCGAAAGACAAAACAAACTTCATGCATCATCTAACTACTTTGAGTTGCACACATGTGGAGTTATCAGTACCCAAAGTATGCATGATAGGGCCACATTACAAGGCCAAGCATTCGGCACATCTTTCTTCTATTTTAGGATAGTCGAGCACATTTTCCTTTTGGGAAATAGGAGAGCACTTGTACATACATTAAGAAAATTACTCAAAAAATAATAACCGCTTCGGCTACGACCTAACTTTTCTGTTTTCCTTTTCAGATGAAAATATAAAAATATCTAAAAATGATCCAGGTATTACCTTTCTCACACCCACGGGAAAGGGACGGCACTACTCACTCGGAGCAATATCAAGCTTATGACAAACAAATGAAGAAGGATTCCTGATAATATATGGCCACTAATTCATACTATATTGAGTGCAGATGGCATCTACCAATTCCGAAGCTACGCAAGAAGAAGAGGTACAACTTCTTCCACTAGAATCAATCACTAAAGCAAGAGGACATTGGTTTCGGGAGGACCAACCAGTGTCACGCCTCATTTTCATGGCCACTATCAAGATCATGGATGTGGATCACTACTTCCCTATCATGTCGCAAGAGTTCAAAACAATAATACAGGGATTACCGCACATTGAAGAAGTATGGACACAGGCAGGCCTAGAAGCATTCCTCAAATTGCCAATTTATCTACCAGATTTTCAAAGGTGTACACAAGTGATGAATACCCTACAGCCTGCAGCAACAAAAATATCAGTTCCAGAAGCACGAGTGTTGGATAAAGTAGGGACTTGGAAAACTATTCAATTTACACATGAACTAATCAACAAAGCCTTCGGATGGAATCAAGACGGAATTACTAATGTTAAAGAAGGATGCCATGATCCTAAAAAGAGGTCATTTTTAGATATAAACAAGATTGATATTGAAGAGGCTGTCCGTTTGGTGCACCAACATTTCTGTTTCCAAAGTATGCATCGATACACTGCACCACAAAAGATCGTAGTACAACTACTATCACATGCCATGAGACAAATTGGAAACAAAGTGAATCTGACTGGTTATGTCCAAGAAAGACTATTTGAAGCCCAAAAGAAATGGACCCAGAAGAAGTTTTTAAATGGTAGTTCTGCCTTGACATTACTCATATATGAGGCTCTCGAGATGAAAAATTGCCTACGTGAGATGCCGACATCGGAAGGGCTAGCCCGATATGCTAAATCCGCGACAGTCCCCAAGAAAAAGAAGATAGCGGTGGTTATGGAAGAGGCAGGAACCAGCTCACAAAAACCCATGAGGGGTACGAAGCGTCTACGAGAGGAAGAAGCTCAAACTACACCTCAATCAAAGAGGACACATCTATTACCTAAGATCACGACGGCTCAAATGCCTATTACAAAGAGAGATCTCTCCACTGCCCTCGAAGAGACACACCAGTACATGCAAGGGCAGGTAAATCTAAATATTCAAGGTCATCATTATAGACAGGCAAGTCAAGAGAAACAACAACGGAGTACAGAGAAGACACCAAAACAATCAGGGAGATACAAAGAACTGGGCATAGATGATTCTAGTTCCAACACAGAATCAAGTCCTGAAAAAGACACTCTAGACACTGATATAAGAACAGAAACTCAAGAAGAAGAATGGAATGAAATCAATCAACGCCGGACAACCACAAAGAAAAGGAAAAGAGCGTGGAAGATTCTAAACCTGAGCATGTCATTCAATTGAATGATACTACAAAGATAAGCATCAAGGAAGCTCCAACCAGTGCTACATATGTAAAACCACCTATCAAAGAGGAAATCCAAACTCCAGTGAACATGGATTGGAGGTACTACAAAATAAAGAACAAATTGTGATTGAGGTACCAGATGATACACCTCAAGGAAATAAAGCAAACATGGTGGCTGAGCCAAGGATCCAGCTTCAGATTAGGCAGCCCCATGACACTACATTACATGTGACTCAGGGCAAAGATGTCACAACAGGCGAAGAACCGAGTATACCAAAAACATGGCTCAATGTGGATGTCACTCAGTTGAAGCCTCTAGTCAAGCAAATGATTCAGACGGCTATGGATACACAACAACAAATGATGGAGATAGACACAGATTATGATAAGGCCATGAGAGAAAAAAGTCAATTCCAGATCATGAGCGAACAATTGGCATTGCAATTAATTCAGGCTCAAAAAGAGATATCAGCAAAAAGCATGGAGTTACTTGAAGTAAAAACACAATATGACGCATTAATAACTCAGCATCGTCAACTCCAAACATAGCTCGCGGATTTACAGAGATTACATGATGCAAGCGAAGCTGAAAAAGAAAGAATGAAAGCTAGAAGCACATTACTTGAGACACAACTAAAGTTATACATGGAAGAAAATGACACCTTGCGAAGCAAAAATAAAGAATTGATGAAATCATTATTATATGATCAACCTATTGAGCAACATGAATCATTACAAAGAACAAGAATTAAGAGATCAGCTAGCACAACATGCAGAATTGTTGAGACAAGAGCGCACAATGAGAGAAGAATCGGAACGGAAGTACAATCAAGAAATAAATGAACTACAAAAGTAGTTGAATACAGCACATGGGAGACTTGCAGCAAGCTACAGTGAAAACATGGACAATGTGGCCGAAATTGGTAATGAATTGCTTGCAGCAAAGGAAGCACTCAGCACAGCCATGCAAGAAAACAAAGAGAAAATTGAACGTATAAAGCAATTAGAATTTCAAATCAATCAGAACGTAGTGATCGGGACACCAGTAGTGCCAGCTAAGGAAAATCCTACTGACGAGGTAGAGGTAAGTCCTCTATCTCACCCGATGTATAATTCTCCAATACATGAGCAAATGGCGGATATACATGATGATCATCCAATGCCATACATTGCATAAATAAGTCAGAAGGAACGGGCACTAGTGGTGTCCCGATTGACGGAGAATTTTGAAAATGAAGTCATTAAGGTAATGAAAGAGGCCAAGATCAAAGGTAAAGACTTGGACAAGATCATGAAGCCTTTCAATATTCCGTACGGACTATTGAAATAGAAAACGAGACGATATATAAAGAAGATTACACAGAAAAGTCCAGATGAGCAACTGAATTTTAACCAAGACACATTCGCATACAGTCAGGAAGAATTCGAAGCTGCGCAACCTATTTGGCGAAGAAAGTTTTTGGAGAAACATCCCACACTACGGGTGCATTGGCAAGCAGCACCATATTTATTACAGGTAAACCCTTCATTTTGTCCTATACCACGCAGAAGGGATACTAGAGAATTTTTCGACTTGCAAAGAAGTGGTGCTATAAACAAACATTGGCTGAATTATCCTATGCTTCCGAGCCCGCCACATAACTACTTGCCAACGGAAGAGTATATGGTCAAAACCATCGAATTTTGGCTGCAAAATTATGTGATAGTACCCGACTTAACTGTCAAAATGACCAATAAAATACTTAGCATGATACTTACAGTTTTGAAGGTATTCCAGCATGCGGCGTACACTTTTTTGAATTTCATCGGCATTAATCAGGCCATGGAAATCCTCACGCAACCCTTACTCAGTTTTACCTGTTTATAAAACAGGTGTTCAGTTTTGACGGCCTCTTCTTAATTCTTGTTTTACATTCTCTGGGCCTGATGCATTTGTTTTGCTTGTTCTTTTCTTTTTCTCGCCCGCAACCCTTGGAGTTTGACTGACTACCTGATAATCGTAGTCTAATTCACCTATAACCTCATTAATTCTGGGTTGCTGTGTTAAATCGGGTTGCCATGCACGCCATCAGTGCACATATGAGGATGTAGCTCGTAAGCCTTGATCTGAATCCTCTGTAACTCAAGAGGTTGAAGCACCCTCATATGTGATACTTGTTGGCCCTGATTCGTCCTTCCAGCTGCGTGCTTTTCCTTGGTGTGTGTGCCCCTGCGGGGCTCTGTGCAGAGATGGGTGTTGCGCCCCTGCGGGGCTTCTTGCAGAGATATATCTTCAGCTATTTCTTTTTAGTGAAGCTACTTCTTTCGTTGTCTTCTTCTTTTCTTTCTTTTACTTGATTCTCCCTCAACACTGCCCCCCTCTTGGACTCTGTCGTCCCCGACAGGCTTTGATGAACGACGGGCATATGTTCTATATATTTTTTGCTCTGTATCATTTAGCAGATTGGCTTCACGTATCATTAGTTGTTTCCATTGTTCTGCCTTCACACCGTCATTGGGTGGCTGTCTATGATCTGTGAAGAAGCTAAGTTCGTATGCCACTAATCTGGCATTTAAATTGGACGACATCTTCAAAAAGACTTCTGAATCGATCTCAAAAAATCTTGTAAAGAATGCTTCTTCAAAAATTTGCATGTATACACTTGGCAAGAACATTAATCTGGAATAATAAGCCATTATTGTTGGTCGGCTAGGCATAACCGATAGATCAAAAGAAAGTGACCAGGCTTGAATAATACAGTCTGGTCCGATGAGTGCAACCAGGACAAACCAAAGCGCCTCTAAAACGTAATGCAAGATCAAGAATCAGGTAGAGCTGACCAAGGGTTGCGGGCGATGAAAAGAAAAGGATAGGCAGTACAAATGCATCAGGCCGAGAGGATGTAAAAGAAAAAATCAACAACAGGGCCATTAAAACGGAATGCCAGTCCAACCAGGCGGCAAAACTGACCAAAAGATGCATGCGGACAACAAACTAAAGACAAGAAGTAAAGCCTGTCAAGGGACGACAGAGACGAAGAGGGGGAGAGTGTTGCAGAGCTAAAGAAAGCACAAGGCAGAGAAAAAGACGGGCCCCAAAATTTTTCCGATTTGGACATTACATCTTTGTATCATAACCATTCTTGTAATTTATTTCCCATTGTAAATGCACTAGAGGAGTCCTCTAGATGCATCCCCACAGAAGATTAGAAGCTTACCCATGTAAAATAGTAGGAAATTAGTCTTCCTAGTGAATAAAGTGCCGGTCTCTTGTGTGAAAGGACCATTTTTAGGGCACAAGTATATAAGTCAATTTGTGACTCTTTGTAAAGACCTTTTGCCATTGTGAGAATAGAGAGCACAGAAATTCGAATTTGTGTCTTCTTCACTCTGTATCTTCTTCTTTGTGAGCTTGTGTGCATGTGTGTTGCTTGGAAAGAGTGTTAGGAAGTGTTGCCTATCCATGAAAGTGTTTGTTTGCTGTAGTTAAGGTGTGTGCAAAGTGTAGGAAGTGCTAAAGTGTAGGAAGGTTTTCCCGCAAGTCAGTATTTTGCTCATAACTTGAAGTAGGAGTGTGAAAATTGAGTGAAACCACTGCCATTGGATGCGTCTTCCTGCGAGCTTCAAAACGCATATGCTATTTGCTATATTTGGAGTTCGGAGCTGAGAGAAAAGTCCAAAATACTGACGGCTGCTGCACCAAGTATCGTGACACCATGACCAACAGTTAAAGCTTGTTTGGATTAGTGTTTGCCTTGATTGCACTCTTTGAGTAGTTCATTTGCATTGATCATCACTTGATTGCATGTCCTCATACACTCGGCTAGGTTTGTATACTCATCAGATTGATAATTAAAGCGTGAATCCCCACTATATGCACTTGAAGGGGATTGAGGTATAGTCTCTTTCTCCACAAGTCCCTAAGTTGGTACTTGGGTCAACACTAAGGTCAAGGACAAGGCAAAGAATAGGAAGAATGAAGATGAAGGTAGCTTTTTCCAAGCAAACTTTGCAGGTAGAGGAAGAGCTAGAGGAAGAGGTAGAGGTGGAAAACAAGGCAGGGGGAGATTCCAATCATCTCAACCTTGCAATATATGTGGCTTATCTAACCATACTACTGAAGAACGTTTCAGGAACCCGAGGAACTCAAGAGGAAGAGGATTCAATAGAGGTGGCTATTGATAAAATAGAGGTAGGTACAATGGAGGCTACAACAACAACTACTACAACAACAATTACAACAACAACAACTATCAAAGTGGCCATAGAGCAAGAAGAGATTACAATAACTATGTAGAGGACCAAATTCAAGAAGATTCATTATTGAATGAATCTATCAGGGAAGAAGGGTAAGCATGATGATCACATATTTTACATGGATTTGGGATGCTCAAACCATGTAGCAGGAAATGTGGCTTTACTTTCTGATTTGGAAGATGCTCATAACAAGCATGAAGTGCAGACACACAAAGCACTCAGTGGAGAAGATAGGTAATGTGAAGACATCAGATGGGAATATGAACCTCTTAAGCAAAGTCTTGTATGTCACTACAATTACCAAAAATTTAATAAGTGTTGGACAGATTGTTGAAAAAGGATTGCAGGTTAGATTCAACCGATTTGGAGCATATGTTGAAGACTCAAGGCAAGGCTTTAGAAGGATTTCCAAAGGAGAAATGCCAGGAAGGCTTTTCACTTTTGAAGTGGAAGATACAAAGAACATAGCTTTATTTAGCTATGGATCTCAAACTCTAACAGAGTTGGAGATATGGCACAAAAGGCTTGCTCACATTGGTGAGAGGACACTCAAAAAAATTTGCAGGGACCAAAGTGTACTTGGTTTGCCTAATATCACAAGGCAACACATGATTTATAAGTGTGAAGCTTGTCAACTCGGCAAGGCTCATAGAAAACCTTTCAATAAGAAAAGATATATGTATCAAAATCCTTTGGATCTAGTGCACACGGATGTGTGGGGTCCAAGTAAGGAGCCATCTATATCAGGCTCAAGATATTATGTGTCTTTCGTAGATGATTGTAGCAGGTGGCTCATTCTGGTTTTCATGAAGCACAAGGATGAAGTGTTTAATTTCTTTAAGAAGTATATTGCTCTTGTTGAAAACCAAACAGGTAGGACTTTAAAAAGACTCAGATCAGATGGCGGAGGAGAATACTTCTCTTCTGAATTTGATGCCTTCTTGCATGAAAGAGGCATTAAAAGGGAATTCACTACAAGGTATACACTCGAACTCAATGGTGTAGCAGAGAGGAGGAACAGAGCTATGGTCGAAGTTGCAAGGTCCATGCTCAATGAAAAGGGATTGCTAAACTACCTATGGGCAGAGGCTGTGTCTACAACCACATATCTCATAAATAGACTTCCATCTAAGTCACTAGATGGAGCCACTCCATATGAAGTGTGGAATGGAAGAAGACCTAGTCTAGAGCATTGTAAAATCTTTGGATGCTTAGCCTATGCTTAATTCCTTCTCAAGTAAGAGGGAACTTGGATCCCAAGGCAGAGAAGTGCATATTCATTGGTTATGACCAAAACCAAAAAGGATGTAGATTGTACAATCCAACCAATAAAGGTTTTTTGTGAGTAGAGATGTAATTTTTGATGAAAACAAATCATGGTTTGATGATGACAGGAAAGTGAAGCTGCCTTATGACTTGGATGAAGATTTTCCATCACTACAACCAAAGGAGCCAAAGCAGATTGAAGAAAGTGATTTTTGACCTAGAAGACTTGGAAAGACTTAAGCTATGGAAGAACAAAGGTAAAGCAAAGATGCAGGATGCTACATATGGACAAGAGAGCTCACATCAACCACTTAGAAGGTCTTCAAGGGAGAAGAAGAAACCAGAGAGGTTTGGTTATGATACTTCTTTGGTCACCAAGCACTCAATCTACATTGCAAAGGATTCAACCAAGGAAGAACCTGCCACATTCGAAGAAGCACAAAGCAAGAAAGCTTGGAGAGATGCAATGGATGAAGAAATGGAAGTCTTGAAGGAGAATGACACTTGGGAGCTTGTACCTAACAAGCCATCTATGAAGATAATTGGATCTTGATGGATATACAAAATCAAGAGGAATCCAGATGGAAGTATAAATAGACACAAAGCAAGGTTAGTTGCTAAAGGGCTTGCTCAAACCCATGGTATTAATTATGAGGAGACTTTCTCTCCTGTTGCAAAAATACCTACAATTAGGGTTCTCATTAGTCTTGCTGCATCTAGAAATTGGAAGCTCTATCAACTTGATGTAAAGAATGCTCTCTTGAATGGATGGATTTCTGAGGAAGTGTATATAACACAACCTCCTGGATATGAGGATGCACATCATCCTAACTATGTATGCAAACTAAAGAAAGCTTTGTATGGATTGAAGCAAGCTCCAAGAGCTTGGAATTTCAGATTGGTAGCTTATTTGCAAGACCAAGGATTCAAATCTAGCAAAGCGGATACCTCTTTGTTCATAAAGAGGAATGGATCTGAAGTGATCTATTTATGTGTGTATTGATGATATTATTATCACAGGCAATGATCTTGAAGGAATCAAAGAGGTAAAGACTCAAATGAAGGAGGAGTTCAAAATACATGACCTCGGACCACTCACTTATTTCCTTGGATTGGAGTTAATCTACACAGGTTCAGGTATATACATCACACAAAGGAAGTATGCGCATGACATGCTCATCAAGTTCAAGATGGAAAATACCAAGTGTGCAGGTACACCTATGGAGCAAAATCATAAGCTTAGTGCTTATGAAGGAGAGCCAATTGAAGACATCACAAGCTATCAAAGCTTGGTTGGAAGTTTGAACTATGCAACACTCACGAGGGTGGATATATGCTATAGTGTTAGCATATTGAGTCAGTTTATGCATAAGCCGAGAAGACCACATATGGAAGCGGACAAGAGAGTCCTCAAGTACCTAAAGGGGACCATGAATGAAGCTTTGTTTTATTCATTTACTTCAGATATTGAGCTAAAGGTCTACTCACATGCAGATTGGGCCGGATCTAGAGATGATAGAAGAAGCACATCCGGGTATATATCATTTGCAGGTTCAAAATTCATTTCTTGGTCATCCAAGAAGCAACCAACCGTGGCATTATCTTCTACTGAAGTCGAATGAAGAGGTTTGGCTAATGCAACTCAAGAAATCATGTGGTTAAAGTCTTTGTACACAGATCTTGGACTTCATTCTTTAACACCTCACATTTTTGGTTACAACACAAGCTCACTACATCTTGCAGCTAATCCGGTATACCATGCTAGAACCAAGCATATTGAAGTCCACTACCATTATGTAAGGGAGAAGCTAATGAGCAAGGATATTCAACTATCCTATGTCTCTACAGATATGCAATGTGCAGACATGTTGACTAAAGCTCTTGATGGTACAAAGTTAAGTAGATTCAAGTTGATGATTGGCTTGTAGGAAATCAAGGACAATTGAAGACTTATTTGGAGGCCAAGCATGTTAGGCTTGAGGGGGAGCTGTTGGTGCATTTTACCCAAGCCTACATGCTTGATATGCTTGATATTATCCTCATTTGTAAGTCACATGTGTAGTCATGTGAACACCTCTTGTAAAAGAGTACATTTTATCTCTTGTAATTGAAAAAAGAAAAAAGGAAAAGGATGGCTTACCTCATCCATGATGTAAAAGCAAAGTTGTGGCTTTAACTATCTAAAACCATGAATTTTTGAGCTGAGGGAATATCTCCTAACTTTGGGATCACGTTTAGGTGGAGCCATTTGAATTTGAATTCAAAACTCCCTCCAAGAATAGCTATAAAAAGAGCAAGAAGGAAGAGGCGATAAGCAAGCCTTGTACATGACCACTTCATGTCATTTTGTAGAGATTGAAGAGCTTACTCCATAGCTCTATCATTCTACTCCCATTGTGCAAAGATTCATTGCCAATGTGGTTGTAATGATATGTGAATCTATACATTTATCATTATCTACTTCTTTGTTTTGTTCTCTGCTATACTCGCTTAGAGTAGTAACTTCAGAAAATCATATCTCAAGTTCTACTCAACATTTGTCAGTGTTCTAATATGCGTTGATAGCTCTTACTGTCTACGTTCTTCATACAAATTTTCATTGTCATTGCATTTATACTTTAGGAGATATCTGCATTTTACTGCTCACTGGTCTATCTCTACAAAGCCCCGAGAATGGTGGGCATGTTCCAAAAATTGATGAATCTTGTTCTCAGTGCTCAGTCCATCATTTGAAGTGTTTTAACTTGGATTGGGAAGCTTGCTAAGTCTATTTGCTATATACAAAAGGAATTTATCTAACTCCTACCATGTTGAGAGCACTGTTCCGTTTTTTTAGCATGTGTATGTCCAAAAATAGCAAGTTTTAGGAGCTAGTCATTTTGCAATTAGTTTGTATTGACTTAAACTTTTGGGATACATGTTCCAAAGTACTTGGCTGATATATTGGGGGGTTTAGGAAGCTCAAAGGGTCTACTAATCAACTCTAAAGTCTCAGTTGGCTGGTGTGAAGGTGGTTGTAGCAGCACCAACTCATCTTTGGATTGCATCCACCATCTCTCTCCACATGTGTATGTGTGTGTGCATCTCTATGCTTCTCACCTTCACTCTTAGTACATCTCACATTCACGATCTGCATATCACTCCTATCTCTTCCATGGATTGACATTAAGGAGGTGGAGCTTCTTAACGTGGTTCTCACCATTGTGCTAGAGCAACATCTTCATACTAGTCCTCACGTCTCCGCGGATTGACATTTATGAGGTGAAGCTCCTCGTATTAGTACTTGCCATTGTGCTAAAGTGACACCAAATTTGGTGCCATTGCCAGGGAGACAGCTTGGAGGACAAGTGTGTGATAGTAAGGCGTAGAGTAGCAATGTTGGAAGGTAAAAAAATCACCCTTTTTAGTTCATTTTTTGAATTTTTCTTCATCTTCATCTTCATCATCACCACCATTTCCTCCCCATCTTCATCTTCTCTTATTTTTTTCATTTTCGAGTATACATTCACCTCGTTTTTCACTTGCGGCTGCGAGCAAGAAGCATAAAGCGTGTTCCGAGTTGAAATGCTGAAGAATATCCTTGGAATACGCTCAAAATACCCCAAAAACTGAGTGATAGTATCGCGGAGTGACAAGGACTACGTTTGGTATTGCATGGGTGGTATCGCCGGTTTGGAGATAGATTTTGCATCTACAGGCACATATGACTGGCAAGGAGGACATAAGGTACACATATTTGCAAAAATTTTTGAATTTGGGCATCAAAATCTCCAAGTATCATGCCCGGTTGAGTTTTGGTATCACGATACCAGAACTCCTGTGTATCATGATATTTGTCAAGGTATCGTATTGTGCATACCCACTTGAGGTATCACGATACCATTCTAGTATCGTATTGTCAAGTGCTGGTATCACGATCATAGTCATCCCGATGGTATCGTATCGTGTCGGTCCTGGTATCGTATCGTCGATCGAGCGGTTTGGTATCGTCAGCCAAGTTGGTATTGTATCGCCGACTCGGTATCGTATTGCCTCTTGTTTTGGTATCGTATCGTCCGATCCTTTGGTATCATATTGCTCAAAGAGTCAGTATCGTATCGTGAGTTATTTTAATATCGTATCGTGCAATTTCTGGTATCGTATCGTGTCAAGTCAAGTGGTATCGTATCATCTACTGAGCGGTGTCGTATCATTTACAAACAGGTATCGTATCATGAGGTTGGTATCGTATCATGCACTTAGTATCGTATCATCTCTATTTTGGTATCGTATCGTGCAACTTGTGGTATTGTATCACATAACACAAGCAGTATCATATCGTGGTTGGAGTGGTATCGTATCATCTAGAAGGTATCGTATCGTCTAAGGTGGTATCATCTAAAGTGGTATCGTGTATCGTGGAAAATCTGGTATCATATCGCCTGTTCTGTGGTACTCCTAGAGAGGTCTTGTTTCCCTGTTTTAACCCCAAGACCTTGAGCTGGCATAACCTCAAGGGTACTACCTTAGCTTGGTTCCAACCCCTGAACAGTCGCAACTATCGAGAGATAGGTCAACTGCTAGAAGAATTCATTGTAGAATTTTACAAGAGTAGTATCAGGCATAACACATCATCCTTGATCCATAGCTTCAAGCAAACACCCCAAGAAACAGTGTGACTTGCAGATAGAAGGTTTAGATAGTACTTGGAAAGATTCCCTATTCTTGAATTGCCCACACCAGCCAAACAAGTGGCCTTGTTTTTAGATGGCTTACTAAGCAGCAAGTTAAGATCATATCTGTACTTGAAAGAGCCTAGATCCATAGAAGAGTGTGTGCGGATGTCCATTGACATAGAAGACAACTTGGATGAGGAGTTAGGACTGTCCAAGCTCTATAAGGACTCTAACGAATCTACTATTCTTACCTCAAGAACCTCCATGGAGATAGATGAGATAGCTGAGCAGGTTGCCAAGAGACTAGGAGTCCAAAATAGACCACCACCAAGGGTCACCCCATTGAAGCGATGCTACAACTGTGGAGGAGACCACATGGCTAATGTTTGCCCAATGACGGCTCAGCCCCAAGGAAACCCTAATGATCTATATTGTACCATTGAGAGGAAATACACAAATCCTATGGCTCAAGATTGTCCATACAATAGGCAGGCTGTCAGGCAAAATTATCAGCAACCTTACCAGTAGAGTAGGTATCAGAATCAATACCAACAGCCATATTATAGGCCACAACAACAATATCAAGCACCATATAGGCCACAACGAGTCCTAGGAAACCAGCCACTAGCTCCTGATAATGTGATCCTAGTTAAGTATGCAGATAGAGGATGGTGCCACTAACCCCATTGGTCTTAGAAAATGACTCTCATGCTCATAGTTCAGACTACTCCCATCAAGGTAGTCCACAAGATTATTACACAGAGTTACCAGAGCATAGTGAGGCTTATTTATATCCATATGAGACACCACCTATGGAACAAAATTGGGAGCCAGAATACTCCAATGTCTTGTATACGAATCCTAACCCCAGGCCCCAAGCAAGACAAGTAAGACCACAAGCCCCCAGAGGACCATGTTTTAGATGTCAGGGTGACCATTTCATTCGTGAATGTCCCCACTCACTCACTCCTAGACAAGGACAAAATATCACAATACAAGGTTTTTGTCCTGAGTGCAGTAAGGAACATCTTCCAAGAGAGTGTCCTAGGAATCCCTCTAGTGTGCCCGAGGTTACACCCATCAATGTGGTAGGCTTTGTGGTAGATTCAAGTTCAAGTAGCAGTAACGTGGCTCCTGTACAGGCAATAACTAGGGCACAAGCACTAAAACAAGATAAACCAGTTGAGCAATCAGAGTCAAGTGAATCTGGAGAGCCGAGTAAGAGGAAAACAAGAACATGGAAAGATACCAAGGAGAGAACCAATCGCAAGTGAAATAAAAAGCTATCCGAACTAGAAGAAAGTGTGAAAGATGCTGTTTGTTATTGATCTTTGGAGTTGTCCTCTCCAATCATTTAGCATAAAGAATCAACAAGACATCTTTATTTTGTCAATCCTGGAAGTATTCTTGAGACCACAACCCCTTCAAGATGATAGAATCCAAGAAATAAGAGAATAATGGCTGGATTGTCTGAGAATAGTGAAGATGAAGAGGAAATTTCTAGGGTTTGGATTATCTTGAGCAAATCTCCACCATTTTCTACAATCTTGGTGTCTATTGCATGCTATTTTATCAACAGAACACAAGTATGCAGTCAAAATAAAAAAAAATCACTTGGATCATACAGACGAGACAATCGTGATTCTGTGCAAACAGACGAGTTTCAGCTCCAGCACCATTTTTCATCAACTCATCACTCAACACAACAGTATTCAGCTCTCTTCATACACATTCTACAAATTTACACAATAAAAGCTCACAAATCTCCATGGATACACATGAATAAGACTCACAAATCAAAGAAACCACATAGAAGAGGAGAAACACGATTTTCAGCAGAAACTCCTTCTCTATTCACTTGGATAGCATGTACACAAATGATTAACCAACCCCCTCATAATAGAGGAAATTAGCTTATATACATTTTCAAGTGTCCCTTTTCACACTTGAATTTTGGTTCTTTCCTCTATTATTCTAAAAATATGCTATCTAGGAGTTTCCAAAAATTCTAGAAAAAATACATAAGATTCTATCCTACATAAGGAAGACTCTTCCTTATTTTTACAAAAATTGCATAAATATTTTTACAAATTTCTATCATTTTACAATTATTTTCCTTCAAAAAGGTTTCCAAAAATGCATCTTCCAACATCCTTCCCCTCCTAAGCCTTTCGGCTCCTGACGAAAGATTTTCCTACTCCTCTGCACTGATCACTTTTCTTCATTTCTTCTTTCTTTGATATACTTGTGACAGCAAATCATGACTTTTTCTTTCTATTATATTTAAATTATTGACCATCTCAAATAATGCCTTCCTCCACTGTACTGCAGCTTCTGGTTTATCTATGACATCCTTCTTCAAGTACTCTGTATATGCAGCTTCATATGCAGTAAGTCTGGACTTTGTAATAACTGATAGATTTCCAAAAATCTCTGATTCCCTCTCAAAAAACCCGTAATCAAAGGCATCTTCAAAAATCTGTAAGTAATGACTGCCCAAAAATATCACTCTGCTATAATATGCCATTAAACAGATTCTATCAAGCGTTTCGCTTAAATCAAATAATAAGGCATCTGTTGGAGAATTAAAGCCGATATAATTCAAGGTTCTAATATCTGTGTCAGTATAAGTTTCTATACAGGCCAAAATTAACCTCATTATTCTTATAAGTAGTATGCAAGCAGGGTCATTGACATCTTTGTATGTAGTTATCACAGACTCAGCAGTATTCACCATATAACTCTTGGTAGGCCATGTGCCTGCCTTTGGTCCTGCTATTTTAGGGAAATTCAACCACTTGGGTGGAATTTGACCTTCTTTTCTTCTATCCCAAAAAACTGTCCATTCTCTCCTTCGTGCCACTAGACAATAAGCTGGATTAATCTTTAAATGAAGAGGTGCCTCTTTCCAGATTTTCCTACATTCTTTATTGGCATCCAACCATTTATTTCTCCACTTAGGGTTGGCTCTTTCAAATAGTTCTTTAGTGACATTGATGTCCTCTTCATACTCAACGTATTTGTTTGGAGGTAGCCCAACTCTGGCCATCTGGTAGTTCTTTATACTCTCCAAAATCATACAAAATGGTATCCCCAATCCATCTACTGCCCAGTGATGCTGATCTGGATTGATTCTCTTATTTAATGCGAATGTGACAATTTGCTCTTCGTACTCATCATGCATCTTTCTGATGAACTCCATTCTAGAATCTCTACTTGTCAGCAACTTTTCACAAAATCTTCTGAATATTCTTCTTCTAATCTTTTATCTGTCGGTTCACTGTCATGTTGTATTCCCTCATTATTTTCTACCCCATAGTCCTCTGTATATGTAGTTTCCACATGTATGTCTTCTTGAATCTGTGGTTTATCCAGTTTCTTCTGCAATTCTTCTATAGTCAACATCAGACTCCCATTCTGTTGTGCCCATAATTCTCTTTCTTTTTTCCACTCATTCTGTTCCTTTTCTCTCTTTGTCTGCCACTCACCTCTTTCCTTTTCCATATCCAAGTATAGCTTATTATACCCTCTCATAGACGTAGCAGCATGTGTACTAGCCTGCTTTTCTAATTCTTTGGCTTTTTTCAATTCTCTTTGTAGTCTCTGAATCTCTTTATGTAGTCCTTCCTTTTCTTCATATGTCATCTGGCCTGTCTGACTTTCCCCCTTCAATTGCCCTTCCTCCAATAGTAGCTTATTGATTTCTTCATTAGCTTTAGTCAAGATTTGATAGGAAGTTTGTAGAGTTCTATATCTCCCCTCAATCTTTCTCAACTCTTTTTCCAATTTATTGTTCTGCTCTATTAGTTGCATACTCTTTTCTTCCAAGTATTGAATCTTATTTTGCTTCTGTACTTCCAGCTCTTCCAAAGCAATTATTTTATTGGAAAACTCCTCATTCTTCTCTTGCACCTTCCTTACTTGCTCTGCCATATGCTCCTTTTCCCTTTTATGCTCTTTAATAACCATACTGCCTTTTTCAAATTCTGACTCTGCTACCATCCCTGAAATGATCATATTTCGACTAGAGGGTCTGAACTGTTCAATGTTATTCATAATGAGTTGACATGCTGATCTAATACTCTTTGGGATTCTTTCTAGTCCTCCTTCTATTGCTATCTGTTTGGGTTCTAGTTGTTTGTCCTCTTTGCATTCACTCTCCTCTTCCTCTTCTCCCTCATATTCTATAATTTTGGCCTTGTTTTCTTCATGGCTTGGCTGAGTGTCCAATGTTTCTAAATCTGCCATGTCTTCTTGAACACCTGAACTCTTTTGCTCCAAAACATCTGAGATCAGCTTTATTTCTTGTAGCTTTTCTTTCTCCAATACCTGTTGAGTTTCTTCAGAAAGATGTCCTTCCTTTGTTTGCATCTCCTTTTCCTGGCTTAGAGTTTCCTGGAACAAATTACATTCAGTTTCTTCACCAAAATTTCCCTGACATCCACCTGCTTGTTCTTCCTGTCTTTCCTGTTCTTGGGCTAGAGCTGATTCAGTTGCTTCCAAATCTCTCACCTGATCATTACTCTTTTCCTCTTTGTATCCTTCCTGCTCATCAATGTCCATGAGGTCCATTCCTACCTCTTGTTCTTGATCCTCATTGGATGTGAATTCCTCATTATTCTTCAAATCATGCAGTACATCCTTTATACTCTGGATGATCTCTTTTTCTATTGCTTTCCCTGTGACTTTTTGAACATTGCCTCCCTCAAATATTTCCTCTGCCTCTTGTAGTGGATCTTGATCTGTGCCTTTTTGTTTTGTAACTGAGCTGCTCATTTGTACCTTCTTGGCTATTTCTTCTATACCCTCCTCTAGTTTGAAGTAGGTTTGTGATGGTTTTGTCCATATGGACTTCTCCCCAGTGTGCACTAGTCCACAACTAACTTCTTCTCTTATTTCACTTGCCTAGTCTATCATTACTACTTTTCCCTTCATTAGCCTTCTTTCATCTTCCAGACTGAGCTGTTTTTCTGCCTGTTCCTAAAGTGGTTTCTCCTGAGACTTCTTCTTCAATTCTTCAGGTGTCTTTGTTTCTCAGAGGTCTGTATGATGACATTAGGAGTATTTGGTATTGATAAATTTAAACTTTTTAACAGAAAACTCTCAATATCACTGTCAGAATCAGATGAGAAGTGTAAAGGTCCTCCTATTTCTGGTTCTGTGGGTCTTGATACTTCTTCCACCACGGATGGCTTCTGTATTTCTTCCATGATTACTTCCTCCCTCTCTTTGGTGACAACAGTTTCAGTTATGGATTTGCCCTTTCCTTTCTTGGTCAATTTCTTCTTTTGTACTGGCTTCTTTGGAACCTTCTTTTTTACCACCACAGTGGTTCTGGTCTCTGGAGGTCCTTGTAATTCCTTAAAATAGGCTAGCAATTCAACCTCTTTTCTAACAAACACCTCCTCTGTTTCAGCTGTCATCATTTGATCATGGAGAGCTTCGTAGTGCTCCACCTCCTCCTGAACCCAGTCTGTAGCTTTGCATGAATAGTCTTCCAGCATTTTCTGGTATTGTGCTTCATACATAGCTCTCTTGTTATTCCCTTGGGTTAGATAGGTGTATAGTTGCTCTTTGCTTGTTTGGGGTGGATGTGGTTCACTAGAGGCTTGAACCTGTTTCTGTGCCTCCTCATGTTCCTCTTTTGTGGCTTCCTCCATTTCTAGTTCCACCTTCCTTGGGTCCAACCTTCTTTTCTTTACAGGAATTACTTCTTCAGATATCATTTTCCTTTTCATACCTGTTCCCCTCATGCGGGTTTGTCCTTCTGTTTCCCTTTCAGTCATTTTCCTTGGAGGACTCTTGATTCCAGCCATAAGATTTCTGAAATACTGTGCCTCTGGAGCCAATTTCAGTTGATCTTCCATCCCTAGAACATGATAAATGATTCTTGTTAAGAACTGGGCTCCATTCATGAACTTCTTCTGCTCCCAATGTTTTGCTGCTTCCTTTAGCTGTTCATGGATGTATGGTGAGACATCCATTACTCCAAAAGGTTTGGTTCTATCTTTGTTATTGAACATCAATAATGTCACTGACTTATGCGACATAGTGTACCTTGGTAGTTTTGGAAAACAAAAATACTGTAAAAATGTCCTTACAACATATTCCTCATTCTCCCTTCCTTTAAAATCAGTGAATTTTGCATATCCTGTGTAAGTTTCCTTATTCTTTTTGACAAAACTCGGATCAAGTTTGGTTCCCATTGTGTAGAATTGCAGTGCTTCTCTGATGTGTTCTGCCTTGATAGTGACACCTACTTCCTGATTATCCTTGTTTTTTACTTTGCATCTGAAATAGGCATCATTCCCTCTTCCTATTTCTGTCAAACTGTTCATTACTTGTGATACCCTCTCAAAGTCAATGAAAAAGATAGGCTCCTCCAATATTCTGTGCAGTCCTACTGCCTTCCATCTTTTCATGTTGACTGCCACTCTTTGGAACCTCTAAAATTCCTGACACATTGTATACTTGTATCCTCCTACCCCCACCGTGAATATGTGCTGGCCAATTATGTTTAGGGTCTCCTTAAGTTCCTTCACCACTTTCTCAGCTTCTGGAATTTCTGATTCTTCCTCTGACTCTAAGTCCACCTGTTCCTCCACAACTTCACTATCCAGAAACCAATGGCCTCTTGATAGCACAATTGATTCTGCCTTGAAGTCATGAATTGGCAGCTCCTTAGTGTTCACCATTTTCTGAGCAAACTAAAATAAAGAAAAACTCTACCCACATAAGTTGCAAGAAATCACAGAGTAATATGTAGGGATTTATTTTTAGATGCCATGAAATAAGAATGAAAAATCCTAAATAAATTCCATTTCTCCCGGAAAGACTCAAAAAGTGATCATCACAGGTGTAGCAAGATGTCTAGTGCAGTCCTTTTTCCTAACCATTCTTTTGGAAAGATAAATCATGTATCAAATGATAGAAAACAAAAAATTAACTAAAGAACTAACTAACAAGAAATAAAACATAAAAAATAAATAGATCTCTACTATTCTTCTCCCTAGATCTTGCTTTGTGACATATGATTTTTGTAAAAAACAATAGAAAGTAAACAATTTTTCACAATTTCTCATTCTCTTTTTTTCAACAATGATTTTTTTTCTCTCTCTTTTTTTTCAGCAATGATTTTTTCTCTTTTTTTTTGAGCAATGATTTTTTCTTTTTTTTTCTTTTTTTTAAAGATATTTTTTTCTATTTCTTTTTTCTCTCTTTTTTTCAGCTATGATTTTTTCTCTTTTTTTTTTCTTCCCCTCCTAATTCTCTTTTTAGAAAAGAAAATCAGGTCTAATATGTATTTTTTCATAATTTCTATGATTTTCTAGATATAGTTCAAATCCGGATTATCTTTCTTCCACTGGAACAATTCTGATTTTTTAACCCAGTACTTCCTGACTCTAATTGGTCTGGTTCCCAGCAGCCAATCATTCCCTTTGGATAAGTATTTTGTAGGAGCTTTTGGTCTCCATATCCATTTTGTCCTTGATTCTTGTTTTAATGAGTAGACCTGCTATAGACTTTGATTCCATGTGCTTTTTGCTCTGATGCTTTGATTCTTTGAACCCTGCCATGATTGCCATCTTCTTCTTATCTCACCACCCTTCTTTGTTCCTCCAATCCTTTGCTGATTTAGATCATATGAAGCTTGATTATTTAACATTTGTATTGGTAATGTCTGTGTATCCTCAAGTGCAAAAGTGAATCCTTCAAAGTGTATATCATGCACATCTGATGGAATTTCCTGTTTTTCATTACTCAATAGAAATATTAGAAACCTTTTGTCATTTATCTTCAATTTAAGCTTCATTTTTTCAAAATCCAAGATCACTTTACCTTGTTGAAGCCATGGTTGACCTAAAATCACTTTTTCAGTCATCAAATTATCTGGCCATTCTTCACAGTCTATTTTCATATATTCTTCATTAAATTTTACTTCAATAGTCAGTGAAGATATGCTCGGTACTATTTGACCTTCCAATGTTTTGATTAGGGTTCTACTTTCTTTTCTTTTTATGTTAAATTTACTTACTAGGGCTGAACTAATCAGATTTACTTGTGCTCCAGAATCTATCAAAACCCTAATGTTTTCATTTTGAAAATCCATTATCATCAGAGGGACATGTTCCTTTGGTTTGAGAGGAGATTCACACAGACAGACTTCCCTAAGCTCATTGATTTTTCTTATCATTTCCATAGCTTCCTGTTGAGCTTCTTTTCTAATGTCTTCCTCTTCTCTTTTCCTATTTTGGGCTTGTTGCAACCTTCTCCATTCATCAACAGTTAATGGGCAATCATACCTCTTAACTCTACATCCACTTATAAAGTTTGGCATGATTTCTCCGTCTATGTTAGCTAGTTGAATGGCTCCACTGTTGCTTATCTGATGTATAATATATGGTCCATGTCCTTTTTTCTGGAACTTTTTCTGATGTTCTCTGACTGTGTAAGCCAGCACTAGATCTCCTACCTGTAGATCTTTCTCTTTTATGTGAACATCATGATAAGCTTTTTGTCTTTTCTTGTCCACATATATACTCATAATGGCTTGGAGTCTAGATGCTCTTTCTGATAGTTCATGTCCCGTCCAATTATAGTGACTTCCTACTTTTAATGTTGGAATAAGGAATTCCATAGGTAAAACTGCATTTTGTCCATATACTAGATTGAATGGTGTGCTCCCTATTGCAGTTTTATAAGCCACTCTATAAGCCCATAGGACATGATTAAGTTGTAGATCCCAATCATTTCTGTTTGTGTTTACTAATTTTGATAGTACAGTACAAAGTACTTTATTAGTACTTTCTGCTAGCCCATTGGCTTGTGGGTGATATGGGGCTGATTTTCTATGACTGATCAAGAAATATTCAGTGATGTTTTCTATGATCTGGTTTATAAAATGGGTCCCCCTATCACTTACTAGCTCAATTGGAAGTCCAAATCTGGTGATAATGTTTTCATATAGGAATCTAGCAGTAGTATTAGCATCATTTCTCTTTGTGGCTTTGGCCTCAGCCCACTTTGTCAGGTAGTCTGTAGCCACTATGATGTATTCAGCATGGGATTGTTTTGCTGGAGGATGTATAGGTCCAATGAAATCCAATCCCCATTTACTAAAGGCTCTGGCTGAAATTAATGGAACCAATGGCATATCATTTCTTCTATTTGGCTGACTTACCCTTTGACAGACATCACACCTTTTTACATAGGTTCTTGCATCAAGAAATAGCGTTGGCCACCAAAAGCCAGAATATAAAATGAGTTTAGCGGTTCTGTCACTTGAAAAGTGTCCTCCTGCCACTCCAGAGTGTGCTATTTCCAACATTTCTAGGTATTTATTCTCAGGAACACAAATTCTTAGGTATCCATCCATTCCTCTCTTATACAACTGTTCTCCTATCAATTGATATTCCTCAGAGATTATTTGCAGATTTTTTGAATCTGTACCAGCTATCACTTGTTTTCCTTTCTCCTTCCTTCTCAATTCTTCAATGATATTTTCACTCCAATCTGGATTTTTCTGGAACCAATATAGAGTTATGAATTCTGAATCTTGCAATGTTTGGCACTTCTTGCAATCGGCAATGTATTTTGATACATCTTGAATTTTATTAGGCCAATGTACCCCCATCCTATTGAGATTACTTAGGGTGACTACCCTAGAAGCATGAGTGCAAGGGTTCCAATGATGAGCTCTCCTCAGGTATTCTTGTTGCTCCTCCTCAGGAGTGCAATATTCTAATATGCCAGTGTGGTTGAGATGGTATAAATGCCCAGCTAGTAACATGAAGTTCCTGCTTTGCAATACTAGGTGTGCATTATTCCCAACTGTTCTACAAGGTCCCATGGTTAATAATGGTACTAGAGTCATGGCCCACTCAAGAACACTTTCTACCTTAAACAGATAAGTGTCTGGCAGATTGTCATCTAAAGGTGAACTGGGTTCTTCAGACTGGATTCGAGATAAATGATCTGCTCTCAAGTGTGTTTTCCCCTGTCTGACCACTACTTCAAACTCAAATTCCATTAGCAACAAAAACCATTTGACTATTCTCCCAGTGTGACAAGGTTTATTTACCAAGTATAACAAAGCTTGATGGTCTACAAAGAACTTAAACTTGTTGGCCAAAAGGTAATGTCTGTATTTTTTTACAACAAATACCATGCCCAATCCTTCTCTTTCAGTGGTTGTGTAATTTTTCTCCGCTAGATTCAATTGTCTACTAGCATAGGCCACTGTAAAATCTAACTTGCTTCCTTCTATTGGTTGTGCTAACACACATCCCAAAGCATAATTGGAAGCATCCACATGAACATGAAAAATTTGGTCCCATTGAGGTGTTTTCAGAATTGGGGCTGTTACCAAACAAGTTTTTAGAGTTTCAAAGGCTTGGTCACACTCCTTGGTCCACTCAAACTTTGTAATTAGGGCATATAAGGGTTTTGCTATATTAGCAAATTTGTGTACAAATTTCCTATAGTACCCACAATGTCCCATAAAAGTTTGAAGTTCTTTTACACTTGTTGGTCTTGAAATCTCTCATCAGTTGAAATTCCATTTTGAGAGACTATATGACCCAGCATTCTTCCTTGTCTCACAAAGAATACACATTTTTCTGGATTTAAACATACTCTGTAGGTTCTGCATTTCCTAAAGATATTTTCTAAATCCTGCAAGTGATCTTGTCTTTTTAATGAAAAAGTACAAAGATCATCTACATAGATTTCCATTACCTTTCTCAGGAACTCTTTGAAGATATGACACATCAATCTCTGAAAAGTTGCTGGAGCATTGGTTAACCCAAAGGGCATAACTCTAAAGGCATAAATTCCCCATTCTGTGGAGAAGGCAGTTTTATGTTGGTCTTCCAATGCTATGGGAACTTGGTTGTATCCTGAAAGTCCATCTAAAAAACTGTAAACCTCCTTCCCAGCAACTCTTTCTAGAAGATGGTCTGTTATAGGCAGTGGATAATTGTCCCTTATAGTTGCTGCATTTACCTTTTTCAAGTTAATGCATACCCTAAGTTTCCCATTCTTTTTTGGTACCACAACTATAGGAGATATCCATTCTGTATACTCAATTTCATAGATGAAATTGGCAGCTAATAGCTTGTCAATTTCTTCCTTTATCTTAGCAGAGTATTTATCATTAAATGTGTAATGTCTCTGTTTACTAGGTTTTGCTTCAGGTGTAATAGGAATCTTATGCTCACAGATTTTTGGATCAATTCCTTTCAAATCCTTGTAACTATAAGCAAATACATCCCTATATTTTCTTGCCAAGTTTCTTAGTGCCTCTTCTTCTTGAGTTTTCATGTCATCAGCCACTACAATGTGTCTTTCTTCTTCCTCCTCCTGAGTGATCATGATCTTTTTAGTTTCTTCCTCATTATCATAAGCCTCTCCTTTCTTCTTTTCCCTCTTTGGTTTCCTTCTGAGAAGTAATCTATTTTCCACTTCATAAGTCTTGAAATTTTCTGGTACATCAAATTGTTGGTCTTTGTTCATTTCCCTTGTCTTCTTCTCATTTTCCTGATTTTCTTCTGTTTCCTTGTGTTTGTTTTTCTTGTACTTACCTGAGATCTTATCCTTAATAGCATCTTCAGCTTTTACTTCCTCCAAAAATTGTGTCTTTCCTTTTTCTAATATCATTTCTTCTTCTATGTCCTCTTCTGTTCTAGATACCTTTATCATTTGTATTCCAATGTGAAAAATATCATATCCTTCTTCATTTTGAAATTCCACTCCTACATATTCATCACTGGCTAGATCCATGGTAGCCAAAATTGGATTCCACCCATAGGGCTCAAATTCCTCATCCTTGAATTGTTGAGGTACATAATTCTCATCTTGTAGCCCTCTTTCTTCCACACAATCCTCTCTTCTTAATCTCCTTTTCCTATTGGTCAGATCTCTTACCATATTGCACTTCCATACTGATGATTCAGCCTCATCCTGGTCCTCCATCTCTGATTCCTCACTCAACTCTTGATTCTGATGAATTTTATACCATTCTTGAGGGGATATGTCATAGTAGTGCCCATTTCTTAGATTTACTTTAGTTATTCTTCCTTTGCTCTGCAGGTATAAGCAATCATTACCCCAATCTTGTACAATTTGCATTTGTCTCATGAATGGTCTGCCTAGGATAATTTCATATGAAGTAGATTGTGGGAATTCAACTATAGCAAAGGTATGTTCTATCTCTATCCCACATATGTCCACAATCACTTTTTCCCATATTCCTAGGGGTTTTTCTATATGTCCATCGGCAAGTTGCAATCTCATTTTTGTGGGTAATAATTCATTTTTTCCCCATTTCTCCCAAGTTTGTTTAGTCATGATGGCCACTCCTGATCCACTATCCAAAATAGCTTTGGCCTGGTTTTTACCAAATTGTATTTTTAAAGTTGAGTTTCCCTCTTCTCCCTCACAATATCCTCCTATCTTATCAATGGGAATATACCATAACTCCTCCATTTCCTATAGTTGTGGGTGAAGATTTTCTGGTGTTGTCTCCCATTTTTTCACTTGGTTCTGTAGGTGAGGATTTTGTTTCATTAACCCCTCCCATGTGGTGTGATACAGAATTGTGCATCTTTTGTCTACATTCACTTGGAGTGTTACTTGTGGATTTTCTTCCTTGATACTCTTTCCCCTTGTTTTTGTTGTCTCAGATTCCTCCATTGTTTGAGAATTGTCTTCTTCCCCCATTTTGAGTTGTACTTCCTGAATGATCTGTTTACACTTCTGCATTCTTTCATGTTCTAAGTCTGGCATAGGATAAGCCATCGTATGATCAGCAGGGCTTGGTCCCTCTTGAATTCTTCCTTTGTATGCTTTTATCAGAGTGTCTAGACTTTTTGAATTTCCTATTTCCAACTCGGTCTGTGTCTTTGAAGGAGAAGTATTGTTTGATTGTTCCCTATTTTCTTCTTCACTATTTTTACCCATTTTCTGTTTCCTTTCCCATTTCCCTTTTTGTCTATTTTTCTTTACCTTTGAGATTGATCCTTCATTTTGTTCCCTAGTTGTTCTTTGTTGTTTTGTTTGTGATCTTGTTACAGCATTTACATCCACTAGATCAATGTCACTCAACTCCTCCTGTTCCATGATACTGACTGCTTTGAGTGGTATATTATTAGGTGTGTTTTGTTGTTTTTGAGGATTTTTTGGGCAATCCTTTATCAAATGCTCCCTGCCACAATCCTTGCAATATGCTCCTTCTATTCTTAATGTAGGAGGTTGTGGACGGTCTCTAATAAAATGATCTCCCCCACACCTGTAACAAGTTATCTTTGGTCCTCCTTTGAATTGAGGTTTTTGATTGGACATGTAATTATTGGTTATATACATGAAAGTGGCAGTGTCCATCTCAATTCTTCCATTTCCCAAGTCTAAAGCTTGTAATTCTGGCTCTCTTGATTCATAACCTTCCCATTCTTCTTGATATCCCTCATTCCATTGATAATCTTCCTTGTATGGTGACTTTGTTCTTGGGTTTCCCTCCTGTATTGGGGTATATTTGATTGGCACCACATTTGTTCGTATAGGAGGTTGTTGCCCCAGCACAGGTCTTGGTTGCTCACTATACACTGATTCTCTTTGGCTCCCATAGTCTCTCTCCTTTATGGGTTGTTTATTATAGAAGCACTCTTCCCTGGTATGGTTGGTCCATTTCCTTTCTAGTGTAGAGTATTTGAGTGTCTTTCTGTCTTGCAAATGTGGAGGTTTTTGATATGGGCAATGTTGTATCAGATGACTTTCTCCACAATTGTAGCATTTTTTATTTGTGTTTATCCTGGAGTTTATCAAATTAGTTTTAGTGCTTACCTCTAGAGCTTTAGCAATGGCCTGAGCCAACTCTTCTGCTGGAGGAATTTTGTCTTCATATGATCTGGGTTGATCAAATGCTAACAAATCTTGGCCTCTGTTATCCTCCAAATCTATTGCTTCTTTTACACAAGCTCCTAGATCAGGGCATCTCCTGTAGTATACTAGGGTTCTTAATTGAGCACTTCTCAACCCTTCTATGAATAGGGATACTTGTCTAGCCATGGAAGGTACTTCCTCTTTAGGGCATCTGTCTATGTATTGTTTAAATCTCCTGGCTGCCTCTCTGACATTTTCATCTTTTTGTTGCTTAAAACTATGTATCAGAGTGGTTGTGCTATGTTTTATCCCGGTCTTTGAGAATTCTCCAATAAAGGCTTCTAGGAAGGATTCAATATCTAGGTACATCTCTTTTCTCAAAGGGATGAACCATGATAATGCTGGTCCAGTTAGGGTTAGACCAAATGCCTCAAATTGAACTTTGTAATCTTCCACCTCCTCAGCTCTAATCAATTGCCTAAACTCTGCAGCATGAGCATGGGGATCTGAATACCCTTCATATTGATTTTTCATACATTTGGCTACTTGATATGGTCTAAGCATTCTACCCTGAGGTTGCCAATGGTGTCTTCTTCTGAGTGAAAATTCATTATATCCTTCTGGTTCCTTGTCAAAGGGATTTGGTGAAGCATGTGTCCTCCTCCCATGTTGTTGCTCAATATTAGTGTAGTTTTCATGTGGTCTAGGTAAATCTGGTTGTCCCATGTTATGTTCCCAAGGTCCTTTGTCAGCACATTGCCCTAAGTCATTTGAATTTTCTGGGTCTGGGGAGAAGATGTACACACATCCTTGCCTATCCTCATACCTACCATCTTTGAACTGGGCTACAGGTGTTATGTTTAGGGGAGCTTCTAAGTTTCTCAATCTAATGAGAAACTTATGCATCCCATCCTGATATACATAGGTGCCAAACCTATTTGTATACATGTACTTGAGGATATTTCTGTAATCCCTAGTTTCAATGGGCTCATTTGTTTCATTTAAATTTTCCATGTTGTTTTCTTGCCCTAAATTTCTTTCTTGAGCTTCCCCTACTCCTGACTCTAACTCCTTCCTTCCTAGGTCTTGCTTGGTAAGTGAATTTAGTTTGTTCCCAGACCTAAGGATCATTCAGCTAGTTTTCACGATTTTGAACTCAAAATCGTGTTTTTTACGATTTTGTGTTCAAACTAGTGATTTTTCACAAATTTCTGTTGAGAATCGTGTTTTCCACGATTTTGTACCTAGGAAAGTGTGTTTTTTCACAATTTTTTGACTAAAATCGTGTTTTTCACGATTTTATGATCAAAATCGTGTTTTTCACGATTTTGAACTTAAAATCGTGTTTTTTCACGATTTTGCACTTGAAATCGTGTTTTCCACGATTTTCTACCTAAGCTATTATTTTTTCACGGTTTTATGACTAAAATCGTGTTTTTCACAATTTTGTGCTCAAAATCGTGTTTTTCACGATTCTGTGGTCAAAATCGTGTTTTTCACGACTTTGTGACTAGGGTAGTGTTTTTCCACGATTTTGTGCTCAAAATCGTGTTTTTCACGATTCTGTGCTCAAAATCGTGTTTTTCACGACTTTGTGCTCAAAATCGTGTTTTTCACAATTTTGTGACTAGGGTAGTGTTTTTCCACGATTTTGTGCTCAAAATCGTGTTTTTCACGATTCTGTGCTCAAAATCGTGTTTTTCACGATTTTGTGACTAGGGTAGTGTTTTTCCATGATTTTGTGCTCAAAATTGTGTTTTTCACGATTCTGTGCTCAAATTCGTGTTTTTCACGATTCTCTGCTCAAAATCATGTTTTTCACGACTTTGTGCTCAAAATCGTGTTTTTTACGATTTTGTGCTCAAAATCGTGTTTTTTCACGACTTTGTGCTTAAAATCGTGTTTTTCACGATTCTGTGCTCAAAATCGTGTTTTTCACGATTTTGTGCTCAGAATCGTGTTTTTCACGACTCTGTGCTCAAAATCGTGTTTTTTCACGACTTTGTGCTCAAAATCGTGTTTTTCACGATTTTGTGCTCAAAATCGTGTTTTTCACGATTCTGTTCCCAGACAATCGTGATTGCTCACAATCATAAATAACACGATTTTCTGATGAAAATCGTGTTCTGGGAATCGCGATGTTGTTCTTTGTGCTCAAAATCGCGATTTTGTGTTGACTTCAGAATCGCGATTTTGTGTTGACTTCAGAATCGCGATTTTGAACAATTTTTTGAAATTTTTGAAGTTTTGATTTTCAGATTTTTCTTTGTTCTAATAGACTCGCCTTATTGAATTTCTAACATGCACCGAAAGAGGTTTATTACAAAATACTTTTTTTCTACTAAAAACCCAAAAAAAACAGAAGATCGCGATTCCGTAATTTTTAGTTATTTCCTATTTTTTGGTACTATTTGATCACTCTAATGCAAAAATATGTACAAAAAATGATGCTAAAACTTTTTACCTTGCTTGCTAGGTTGAAAATTTCTCCAAAGATGACTGGTTGCAAAAAGTCGCGATTTTGTTCGATTCTGCTCACTCTCACTCTCCCTCACTCTCACTCAAATGAATTTTTCTTTCAATTCCAGGTTTTTATAGTGTCCAAAAAATCGCGATTTTGTGTGATTTTCACAATTCTTCACTCTTCCACTTGTCCAATCTTTACTTACCCAATCCTGATGATATCTTTTGCAATTGTCTTTCTCAAGAAACCCAAATATGCTATAAATTCCAAAAAATTTTCCTTACAGAAAATCGCGATTTTGTGCAGAAAATCGTGTTTTTCCTGTAGATCTTATCTTGTGCAAATTTGAGTATTCTTTCTCCTTGTTCTCTTTCAATACCCTTTAACCATTGCAATTCACCAAACTCCTGTACTTTTGCATCAAAATCACAACCTTACTCAGAAAATCGCGATTTTGTGCAGAAAATCGTGTTTTTTCTAAACTTCTAATTTTCTGTAAATTTAAGTGTTCTTCTCTCTTGTCTTCCTTCAGTACCCTTTACTGTTAAAGAAACACTCACGAATTTGACGCAACAGATAGAGAGAAACAGAATCTTCTGGAAAATCAATGCACAGGTGTACAGTATGCGAAGTTAGTGCACGGTGTGCGCATAACAGAGCAATTAACCGCGGCGGGCGCGTAAGGCGCGCATAACGTAAATTGAAGAGTAACAGCGCAGAGGAGCGCCAAAGGAAAGTGTATATATATACAGCAAGATTTCAAGAACTAGGGGGAGAGAGAAGACTCAGGAAGAGATGCGTGAAAATGATGCGTGTGAGATGCGCGTATGAGTGAAGAGAGAGTTAGAAGTTCTCAGAAGACGCCATAGATCGCGTATGTACAGATGAATAACACAAGCCTGAAGTGTCGGGTTTTTCATCTGAGAGAGATAGTAATAAGAAACTACTCACTGTAGGAGAGTTTCTGTAACTTGAGCAAGAAGAGGCCAAGTTTACTTGTACACATCTTCTCTAATCGAAAACACATGTTCATGTGGATGTCTGCGCGTAATCTTTACTTGAAAAGAATCTGAAGCTATTTCGTGTTACGGTAGGAAGTTCCGTTTATCGTTAACTGTCACGACTCGTTACTAAACGTGCTTCAGTACCCTCTCTGTAAACGCATGTTTCGGTGAATAACAGTTTACTCAGTAAACATATTTCAGTAATTTCCGGTTAGTTACAGTTTCTCAGAAAACAAGATTTTTCGGTAGAACAACGAAGTATAACTCGTAGCAGAGTTCGAAGCTTTGTATGAGAGATAGCTCATCTTGTAGCTAGACGTCTCTACTTTAAGCTGGTCACAGTTTCCGGTGAAAGGAGATGTGCATGCAGTACAAAATCTAACCGGAAAGTAGCACTTCACAACTGTGAAGTTTTTCTTAAAACTTCAGAAGAGTTCATTAAGTGGAGAAAGCTCACGAATCACTTTCTTACTTCTTGTATGTTCACTTGAAGCAATTATAACCAAAGTAGAAGTTCATTTCGGTGAAGTTCCGGTACGATTACGGTGTCAGTCCAGTGACAGTCTGGTGAAGTTCTGGTGGAACTTGTGTCGCAAGATAACACAGTTAAGGCGACGTTAATTAGGCTGAGCTACTGTTGATTATAGAGGTGTTCTAAATCACTCTAGTTTAGCATTCTATTGCGGTGGCGCGGCAATTTCCGCAGGCCTAACAGAGTTCAAGCTTTGTGGTGAAATCCACCTTCAGGGCGAAAGTAATTCAGCACCAGTGGTATTAGAGCTAAAGTTTTCGCCGAAAATTGGTATGAGAGCCAGAGTATTACCTATCATGGCAGATCACGTCCAAATTGATAAACTGGACAGAGATAATTATCCCACATGGGTAATGCGCATGGAAGCCTTACTTATGAGTAAGGAGTTAATGATGTACGTGACCGGAGAAGAAAAGAAACCGACCTTCGAAGATGATAGCCAACCAGAAAAGGAAGAGATAGAAGCTTTGAAGCTGTTGCAAAAGAAAGATGCAACGGCAAGAGCCTACATCTACAACACTGTTTCAGATCATCTACTATCGCACATTAGAGGTCTGGAGAAAGCGGAGGACATATGGAGTGCATTGGAAGATCATTTCCAAAATACTACGAAAGCCAAGAAGGCTAGCTTATGGTCCGAATTTACTACATTCAAAAAGAAGTCGAGTCAAAGCATAAGTGACTACGTCACTAAAATGAAGGATCTAGCAGATAGTCTTGGATCCATAAATGAAGAAGTCGAAGATCATAGATTGATAGCGCAAGTGCTCACAGGGTTGAGAGGAGATGAAAGGTGGAAACCTTTCGTACTATCAACTGAACTCTCCTTAAATCATTTTGTGCCAGATTTAAATCAGTTGCTTGGTTTGATGCTCACATATGAGCAAGACCTGAAAGGAGATGCAGATAAAGGACAGAGCTCTGCAATGTACATGAAGAACAAGAAGAAAGACAAAGGTAAGTCAAAAGACGAAGAAGAGTCGAGCTCTCAGGCCTATTACGCAACAGGTAAAGGTACTGGCAGAGGAAGAGCAAGAGGAAGAAGTAGTCAGAATATTAACAAGAAAGTCTGCTGGATTTGCGGACTAAGTAATCATCTGGCGCATGACTGTTGGCACAACCAACAGGGATCAAATCAAAGCCAGAACAGTAATAGCAGAGGCAGAAGCGGAAGATATCAAAGTAACTTCCAAAGAGGAAGACAAAATCAAAGAGGAGGCTATGGTAGAGGTAGAACAAGAAGTTGGGGACAGAGCCAATCCTACAACACCACCTACAACAACTACGCAAATGACACACAGAATGAAAGTCATACATCATTGATGATGAACTCAATCAGCACATCTGATAACGAAGATCTAAAGGTATTTTACATTGACTCTGGATGTTCTAATCACTTGTCAGGAAACATAGAACTAATGTCAGAATTGGAAAAAGGAAGTGCGAGTCACACTGTTCAAACAGGTGACAATACGAGACATAGTGTACACTCAATTGGAAAAGTGAAATGCAAAAGTGGAGCAGATTTGCTAACTAATGTTTTGTATGTTCCAACAATACCGAAAAATTTGATTAGCGTGGGACAGATAGTTGAGAAAGGTTTTCAGGTCAGATTTACAAACAAAGGAGTATTTGTAGAAGATCCCAAGAACGGATATTATCAGATCGTCTCTGGTAAGAAAGAAGGGAGACTCTTTACGTTAAGAGTACAAGGGAACATTGGCCAAGCGCTGCTCACACATGATGAAAAGGTAATTACAGAACTTGATCTCTGGCACAAGAGATTAGGTCATTTTCACGAAAAAGGAATCAAAGCTATGATAGCGAATCAGTCTGTACTGGGATTACTGAACGTACAGAACCAACATATGATTCACAAATGCGAAGCCTGTCAGATGGGAAAAGCCCACAGGTTACCTTTCCAGAAGAAAGGATTCAAACATGACAGTGTGCTGGAACTCATACATACAGATGTATGGGGACCAACGAAAGAAGGATCAATCAGCGGATCAAGGTACTATGTTTTATTCATTGATGATGCAACAAGGTGGATAACTCTTTATGTTTTGAAAGAAAAATCAAAAGTATTTGGAGCTTTCAGGCATTTTCATGCATATGCTGAAAGACTCACCAGACGAAAACTTAAAAGACTGAGGTCTGATGGAGGGGGAGAATACTTCTCCCGAGAATTCAATGACTATCTTTGGAATACAGGTATTAAGAGAGAAATAACCTGCAGGTATACACCACAACAGAATGGTGTAGCAGAAAGGAGAAACCGAACTCTAGTCGAGTTTGCGCGAGCTATGCTAAAAGAAAAAAATTGCCCACATTATCTTTGGGCTGAAGCCGTGAACACAGCGACATACTTGGTAAACAGATTACCATGTACAGCCTTAGAAGGAATGACCCCTTATGAAGCTTGGTGGGGAAAGAAGCCAACACTTGATCATTGCAAAGTGTTTGGATCAGTAGCGTATGCTTATGTACCGTCTCAACTCAGACATAAGCTTGAACCGAAAGCAGAGAAATATGTATTTGTCGGATATGATGAAAAGCAGATGGGTTACAGGTTATGGAGTCCTCTAACCAAACATTTTACTGTTTCCAGAGATGTAACATTTGATGAACAGAAAAGCTGGTATGCAGATCAGAGTCATACAGCTGAAGAATTTGAAGAAGAGATAAAAAGAAGAGAGAAAGGAAAATCAATTGTACAGGTAAACAAAGATGAAGAGGCAAATACGTCTAGGACCGGATCTGGTATAAGGAACGAAGATGAAGACGGGTACTCAGACACACACGAAGAATATGAGCTAAGAAGGTCAAACAGAGTAAGAAGACAACCGGAAAGATACTCGTATGATACATCGTATATAACTCAACAAGATTATGCATATATGGTTAAAGAAGAGGATGAGCCTCAGAGCTATGACGAAGCCAAAGGCAAGAAGCAATGGCAAGAAGCAATGAAAGAAGAACTCACTGCACTGGAAGAAAACAAGACATGGGAGCTTGTTCCTAAACCGAATGGTAAGAAAGTGATTGGAAATAAATGGGTGTTCAAAATAAAGAAACTTGCAGATGGAAGGATAGCCAGACATAAAGCAAGACTGGTTATCAAGGGCTATGCTCAGACGCATGGCATAGACTATGACGAGACGTTCAGTCTGGTGGCAAAGATGTCAACCATAAGAACAGTGATTGCTATAGCAGCGTCAAAAGGATGGAAGCTAAGTCAGCTAGATATAAAGAATGCATTCTTGAATGGATATATATCAGATGAAGTCTATATGGAACAACCGGAAGGGTTTATAAGCTCCAGATACCCAAATTTTGTTTGCAGGTTAAGAAAAGCACTTTATGGACTAAAGCAAGCCCCAAGAGCTTGGAACTACAGACTTGTGAAATATCTCAATGAACTTGGATACCAAAGTTCGAAGGCAGATGCAAGTCTACTCATCAAAAGGACAGAAGAAGGAATGATTTACATTTGTATCTATGTAGATGACATAATAATTACAGGTACCTCAGATGCAGGAATCACAGAGGTAAAGAAATTGCTAGAGAAGGAATTCAAGATCAGTGACCTAGGAAAGTTATCATACTTTCTAGGTATGGAAATCACATATACAGATCATGGTGTATATGTCACACAAGAAAGGTATCTCCTGAACTTACTGAAGAAGTTCAATATGGAAAATTGCAGAGAAGCTTCAACACCGCTTGAAGTAAACCATAAACTTAGTAAATATGATGGAACAGAGTTTAAAGATATGAAGAAGTATCAATCATTAGTAGGAAGCTTAATATATGCTACGCTAACAAGACCGGACCTTAGTTATGCAGTAGGAGTTCTCTCACAGTTTATGCATTGTCCGACAGAGCAACATTGGGTTGCAGGACAAAGAGTTCTCAGATATATCAAAAGAACTATAAAGGAAGGATTATATTATCCTTTTACGTCAGATATAAAGCTCAGAGCATATAGTGACTCAGATTGGGCAGGAAGTCAAGATGACCGAAGATCAACGCACGGGTATATGATATACCTAGGAGATAAGCTGGTAAGCTGGTGTTCGAAGAAGCAACACACAGTAGCCTTATCATCAACAGAAGCAGAATACAAAGGACTGGTAGAAGCAGCGAAAGAAGTAATATGGATGCAGACCTTACTTAAAAGCATGAGTATTGACCAAGGCATACCAATTATACATGGAGATAATATGAGCTCGTTGTACCTTGCAGCGAATCCTGTGTTTCATG
Source organism: Ceratopteris richardii (assembly GCA_020310875.1). NCBI lineage: Eukaryota > Viridiplantae > Streptophyta > Polypodiopsida > Polypodiales > Pteridaceae > Ceratopteris > Ceratopteris richardii. Next base: position 185,841,103 of record CM035416.1, read on the forward strand.
CAAGAACAAAACACATAGAGATTCAATATCATTTCCTAAGGGAAAAAGTAATGGAGAAAGAGATAGAAATAGTCTACACTCCTACGAAAGATCAGATTGCAGACATTCTGACTAAGAGCTTGGATGGAACAAAGACAAACAGATTCAAAGAGATGGCAGGAATAAAAGAAAGAAAGATATATGAAAGAACCGGAAGAGGTCAAATTAGTGATTGAGGGGGAGCTGTTAAAGAAACACTCACGAATTTGACGCAACAGACAGAGAGAAACAGAATCTTCTGGAAAATCAATGCACAGGTGTACAGTATGCGAAGTTAGTGCACGGTGTGCGCATAACAGAGCAATTAACCGCGGCGGGCGCATAAGGCGCGCATAACGTAAATTGAAGAGTAACAGCGTAGAGGAGCGCCAAAGGAAAGTGTATATATATACAGCAAGATTTGAAGAACTAGGGGGAGAGAGAAGACTCAGGAAGAGACGCGTGAAGATGATGCGTGTGAGATGCGCGTATGAGTGAAGAGAGAGTTAGAAGTTCTCAGAAGACGCCATAGATCGCGTATGTACAGATGAATAACACAAGCCTGAAGTGTCGGGTTTTTCATCTGAGAGAGATAGTAATAAGAAACTACTCACTGTAGGAGAGTTTCTGTAACTTGAGCAAGAAGAGGCCAAGTTTACTTGTACACATCTTCTCTAATCGAAAACACATGTTCATGTGGATGTCTGCGCGTAATCTTTACTTGAAAAGAATCTGAAGCTATTTCGTGTTACAGTAGGAAGTTCCGTTTATCGTTAACTATCACGACTCATTACTAAACGTGCTTCAGTACCTTCTCTGTAAACGCATGTTTCGGTGAATAACAGTTTACTCAGTAAACATATTTCAGTAATTTCCGGTCAGTTACAGTTTCTCAGAAAACAAGATTTTTCGGTAGAACAACGAAGTATAACTCGTAGCAGAGTTCAAAGCTTTGTATGAGAGATAGCTCATCTTGTAGCTAGACGTCTCTACTTTAAGCTGGTCACAGTTTCCGGTGAAAGGAGATGTGCATGCAGTACAAAATCTAACCGGAAAGTAGCACTTCAGAACTGTGAAGTTTTTCTTAAAACTTCAGAAGAGTTCATTAAGTGGAGAAAGCTCACTGTTGGCATACAAAGCAACAAAGGAGTCATGCACAATACGGCAACAAGGCCAGATCATTTTTTCCCATAGATTATGTACAACCCAAGTGATTTTAATCACTACACAAACATTGTAAATCCCGTTTTTGGTAGATTAGACTCCATTTTGTGCAAGCCGAGGAGTCCTCGAGCTTGAGGAGTATTAGAAGTACTATCGTACCAAATTTCATAATTTTTAGACTCCGTTTGAGCCCTCAAATAAGCCCTGGAACCTAATTTTTAACTAGGCCGGACACTAGGTCTGGACAGGGCCAAAAGCTAGTCAAAAACTATAAAAAGAGCTAGAGAGCTCATTTTTGAGGTTAGATTGTAATTGAAACGAACTTGTAAGAGCTTTTGAAAGTAATCTAAAGAACTCCATTGATTCTCTCTCTCTGTCTTGCCGTGTGTGCGCGTGTGTGTGTATGTGTGTGCATGCTTGTGTGCTTCTCACTCACGCACTTGTGCCGCCACTTGCTCGAGGTCTTCATACCATCCTCACGTCTTCCCGGATTGACATTAAAGGAGGTGCTACTCATCATTGAGCTACACCAAATTTTGGCGCCGTTGCCGGGGATCGAGCTTTGAGGACGAGCGTGTGATGGTAAGACGTAGAGTTGACGCGTTGGAGTTGTAGGTATTTTCTTCACTTTCATCGATTTTCTTTTACTTTCTTCACCATCTTCATCACCATCATCATCATCACCATCTCCCACGTCCATCTCCATCATCGCGAAAATTTCAGTTTTTTGACTATATCCCCATCTCCACCTCACTTCCCTCATTTCACTTGTGAGAGAGAGCGAGAGAGCGAATTTGCATGTGCTGTTTTTTGCATGTTTTGTGAGCTTTCTGCAGGTACAGGCCGCATCATCATCCCCAGCACCCTGCGCAGGTACGGAAATCTGAGTAACTGTCTGTGTGTCGCCGAGCTCTGTCAATCGCGACCGACAGAAAAATTGCTCTAATTGCTAAACAAAGTGCATATCCATGACCTACAGGCCAAGGGCTTCCCAAAAATGTGTTTAGTTTTTTGAAATTCCACAGATTTCTGTCAATCGCGATCGCTCTGTCAATCGCGATCGACAAACCACGACGGACAGACCTGTCAATCGCGATCGACACGTCAATCGCGACCGACAGCCCACGACGGCTCTGTCAATCGCGACCGACAGAGTCAACGACCGATTGACCACGACCGACTGACCATACGCGTGACACGTGTCAATCGCGATCGAGTCATCAATCGCGATCGACTCATCAATCGCGACCGACACAGTCAACGACTGTTTGACCACGACGGACAGACCATGACGGCTCTGTCAATCGCGACCGACACAGTCAACGACTGTTTGACCACGATCGACAGACCCTCGCGACCGACCTGTCAATCGCGATCGACTCATCAATCGCGACCGACAGAGTCAACGACGCTTTGACCACGATTGATTGACTTTTCGGCCACGTGTCAATCGCGACTGACCAGTCAATCGCGACTGACAGCCACGACGGACCTGTCAATCGCGATCGACACGTCGATCGCGACTGACCTGTCAATCGCGACCGACAGACTTTGCGAACGCGTTAGAAGGGCAAATTAGGTCAAATTTTCAAGGCAAAATTATTGGTCTAAATTTTGATTGAGTGTGGGACAAACTCTAGGGTGTAGTATTGCATTGTTAGGCCGTGCCACAAGCTACTCGGGTATTCCTGTTCGACTGTTAGCTTGTATTGAATCCTGATTTAACTCCCTAAACCCTGAACAGTCCTAACTTTTTCATATGAAATCCAATTTTTGAGCTCTTGGGCTTGTTGGAAAGCTCGTGGCATATACTACACGCCCTCAACTGTTTTTTATAAAGATAATGCATTGATTTTCAGAGAGGGTAATTTGAAGTTGACCATACCCAGGGGGATCAAAGTCAGGGGTCTTTAGAATTATTTTCCTAAAAGTCACAATGCAAATGTGTGTTTGTGTCACATGAATGAAAGTGGTTGGTTTTGTCCTTTGAATATAAGCATTGAGCTAACCGTGGATCTTTTATAGGTCCATTGAGAGCAACTGAGAGCGTACAAAGCAAGGTTTCTTTGCAAGCTTGAGAACCGGGTTCTTGAGCACCATAAAGCAAGGGATCAACAAGTAAGGTTGGATTATTCTCAACTCCCTCTGTCATTTCCTAGCTCAAGCTAAGAACGAGTAGAGATAGGAGTAAGCCAGGGCGACGATAGGCAGCTATCAAGTTGAAGACAACCTAAAAACTCAAGTTCAAGTTAAAAACATAATCTCTGTACTGTCGATAACCTAAAGGAAAAGAATCTAACGTGGAACGATCAACCTAAAATACGAAGAACATTCAAGTGTTCCTGACGACGTGATATCAGACAAGACCATAAACACAATAATTAACTAAAAAGAATCAAGTGACTGGTACCAAGTGATTGGCAACGAGGTTGTACTCGGGAAAAATTGGGATAATCGGTTAGGCATATGAACCTTCGATCAGGACGACACCTAGCCAGGGAGAGACAAAGCCTTAGGTCTTCAGAGGCTAGTGCCAATCATACTGCAAGGTCTTGGGCCCAGCAGTTGAGCCACCACTCGAACTACCCTCGCTCTGAGACCAGTGAGTCAGAGATGTCTCAAGGCATGGACAAACCTACGGGAAGTTCAGGAGTGCCCTACTTGTACAGGGTAGAAGGCCCTTACAAAACACAGTTGGAGTACCTGAGGACCAACCGATTAGGTGCTAGCATCTATGAGGACGGCTTAGGAAGATCTGTGGTCCAGATTAAAAACCCTGATCAATCCATTGGACTAGAACACCCAGCTGTCAAGTTTGAAAATGGTGCATACCTAGACAAAGAAGGAACTATATATGTAGTCACTAGTCATCCTGATAGGACAGATGACTTTGGGAATGTAATCTCAGAAGCGGACTTAGGTGACCTGGAACAAGGGAACATGGGTGCGGAACCTAGAACCCCTCGAGGTAAATCAGTTCTCACTAGGATTATCACGCCTGAGTGGATCCCCCAAGATAACAAGTGCATAGATGTGCTTCTCAATCGAGAAACGGACGAAGCCTTCTGGAGGTATAAACCGGATCACCCAACTGATATAGGAACAATCATGATCTATGAGTTTAAGGATCCAGATAGCCCAGGTAGAGTGACCTACTTAGACCACACGTCAGAGAGGATTTTTGTGGTGACAGAAAATGATAGGCATGCTTACACTTGGAAGGGCGAATTCATTTTCCCCCAACCAAGATCAAATGTAGCCTATGGTCACCCTGGAGCTGGAACATCCCAGGCTCATGGTATGCAAAGAGACAGAAGTAAAGATAGACCAGAGGTAAGTTTTGCCAATCCAGGGGGCAGAGAAAGAACGAGAACGGAGACGAATAGGGTAGAACCTGAGATGCATAGAGCCAACAGGAACCAAAGAAATGTAGATGGATTCCCTCTGCCGAGGCCTAGAGAGCACACAAGAACTTTGAGACCCACCCAGCTAGTTAAGTCCATGAAGAATTACTTTGACGGCACAGGAGATCCCTATGATCATGTGGCAGAGTTCAAGCAAGTCTTGAGAGCTGAACAAGTGGAGGATCTGTTCACGCAGTACAATGCCTTCGGTCTAACCCTTAGGAACACAGCACTTACGTGGTTTCAGCCATTAGATGAACGCCAGTTCAGGAGCATAGATCAACTCCTAGAGGCATTCATTATAGAGTTCTCTAAGAGCGGCATAAGACACAACACCTCCTCACTGATTCACAGCTTCAAGCAAACCCCTCAAGAGACTGTGAGACTTGCAGGAAGAAGATTTAGACAATATCTTGAAAGGTGTCCTATTTCGGAGCTACCCACATCTGCTAAACAAGTAGCCTTATTTCTTGACGGATTGCTGAGCCCAAAATTGAGATCCTATGTGTATCTGAAAGACCCTAGGACTATAGAAGAATGTGTACGTATGTGCATTGACATTGAAGATAACCTAGGAGAAGAGCTAGAGTTGTCCAAAATTTACAAAGATTCAGATAGTGCATCTAGTCAATCTTCCACACAAGCCACATCAATTGAAGAACTTGCCGAAAAAGTAGCTCAGAAACTAGGTGTAACTAGCAAACAAATCCCAAGGTTTGCCCCTCTGAAAAGGTGCTATACATGCGGTGGTGACCATATGGCGAACGTCTGTCCCATTATGGCTCAACCCCAAGTAAACCCTAGTAGCCAGTACTGCACCATAGAACGGAGATACACCAATCACACCGCACAAGACTGCCCATACAACAAGCAGGCAGTTAGGCAACCCTATCCGCAACCCTACCAACAAGGCAGATACCAGAACCAAAATCCACCACCACAATATGCTAGACCCCAACAAACCTACCAACCACAGTATCAGGCCCAACAAAGGCCTCAGCCTGTGCTAGCACAACAACCCCCTGCCCCAGCTAATGTGATTCCAGTAAAGTATACTGCTGCAGAAGAGAACCTGAATAGAGCTATAGTCCCTGTAACATCCTTGATCTCTGAAAATGACCCAAGTGACCATAGCTTTGATTCTACCCATGTGGATAGCCCCCAGGCTTACTACATGCAGTCCCCAGAACATGGAGAGTCCTACTATGGTGAAGAGCCGAACGAACCTAGTTGGGAGTCAGATTACACGAACATCATGTATACAAACCCCAACCCTAGACCTCAACCTAGGCAAGTACGACCACCATTTCCTAGAGGACCGTGCTACAGATGCCAAGGAGATCACCTCATTCGTGATTGTCCCTTGCCTCCACCTACGCAAACCCAGTCGGTGACGATCCAAGGCTTCTGCCAAGATTGCGGAAAAGAGCATCTCTTACGAGATTGCCCAAAGAACCCCAATAGCATGCCAAAAATCACCCCTATCAACGTTGTTGGGTTAGTGGTAGACTCCTCAGGAAGCGTCACTTCCACTGCACCAGTACAGGTAGTCACTAGGGCTCAGGCATTGCAGCAAAACCAAGGGGTAGGCCAGGAAAAGAGCCTAGATGCTAGCGATACTGAGAGCCAAAATAAAAAGAGAACAAGAGCTTGGAAAGATAGCCGCGAACGCATGAAAAGGCAATGGGCAAAGAAGATGAGTGAACTTGAGGAAAGTCTACGAGAAACCAAGGCTAAAATCATAGAGATCACGTCTCAACCGCACTCTCACACATTCCCACCGCTACCATCCCCATCACCCTCCATCCCTTCACCCTCTAAGACAGCCCACGCAACCCACCCACCACCCCAAACAGGATCAGTATTAGCTGATCCCACTCCCGAAGACATAGACATGATGCTTAAGGCATATCAGGCCAGAATCCAAGAAGGGCCAAACGTCACGGATCATGACAAGTGCTATCCTAGAGCTGACCTAGAGATAGAAAGAACAAAACTATGCGCGAAAATGGTCGCATTGGCTCAGACTATGTTTGAAGCCAGTCGCCTTTTCAATTACTCAGGCTCAGCCAAAACGCAATTACACTTGGATGGATTCCTAGAGAAGTTAGAGAGGATAATTGCAAGATCTGACAAGGAAGAAAAAAATCAAGACCAAGAAAAAGCAAGCAAAAACAGGAATCATTCCCAATCAGAAGTGTATGTGGCCAATGCCCCTAAACCGGACAACTTCCCCTCCTTAGAAAGAATAGAGAGGCCAATAGCACAGCCAGAAAAGGAACCTACCCCTCAAAGAAAGGAAAGGGCAAGAGAACGGGTGAGCCAGCCTCTTCAGGAAGCCCGTGGGCCTCCTCAAGAAGCTTATCTTCCCCCCCAAAAGGCAGATGAGCCTCCCTCGAAAGCTCAAGTACCTCCACAGGTTGCCTACATTCCTTCTCAGGGGATGTGTGAGCCTGTTCGGAAAAGTAATAGAATAAGTAATCCTCCCCAAGAAGCTTGTGCTCCAGCCATTTGCGAGAGCGAGGAGAGAGTCAACAATAGAATCAGCCCTCCTTCACAGGTTGCTTATGCGCCCAATTCTACGGAGCCAGACACTTCTTCTTCTATGAATCGATTTGCACCAGACTTCCTACGAGAGATTCAAGAAGACAAATGGGATAACGAAAGCGAGGTCGCCCCTCCTTTTGAACTTGTGGACGATGCACACGACCAATTCCCACAAGACATCCCATCTATTTACGGGGAGCATGAGAGTGTTCAGTCTCACGAGAGATTAGACTTTGAGTCGAATTCCATACAAGAGCTACCCCACTTCACAGGCCCATGGGAAGCAAAGTCCACATGTATGAGAGCACCCACAGTCATGGTAAGGAACGACGACTCAGTCATTCCTAGGAACACAGAGGTAGTGAAGAACACTAATGTGCAGTGTAATCTCAAGTTAGAAGAGCTACTCAAGGTTAGACCTGAATTATGGAAACATGTAGCCAAACAAGTATCAGAGATAGCAAAACCTCGTTCCCAGGTAGGATCCCATAGGACAGTGCCAGAAATTCCCTTGGATAAGATAGGGGATATGTGTGAAGGCGAAGAAGGGAACACCTATCTTCCCATCACCTACCAAGAGTACACCACCAAGGCAATTTTAGACTCAGGTGCAGGAGTTGCGATTGCCACTACTTCCCTTTGGAAGCGTTGGGGCAAGCCAGCACTCAGGCCAACAAGAATGAAATTGCAGATGGCCGATGGTCATATTGAGAGACCCTTAGGATTGCTGGAAGGGATAACTCTCACCACTTGTGGTGTTGAGTTTGAGCATAGCTTTGCTATATGTGACTTCAGCAAAAATCATGCTTATGAGATGATTTTAGGAAGACCATTTATGCGACAGTTGCAAGTGGTACAGGATTGGGGAACCAACTCCTTGTATTTGCAACACTTGGGCGTTACAACCAAAGTCAATCTCAAGGACTATTCTCATAGAGATGTCCCTCCTATCCAGTGGAATCCCATCCATAGAGCCAAAGATGATACAGAATCTGTGCATTCCCTAGAATCTGGATCCTCATGGATGCATGAAGACACTCACTTATGGATGTGCAAGGTGCAGTAGAAGAAGAGAAGAGAGAGAAAACCAGAGAGGTAGGTGCGAAAGAAACCCATAGATCAATCCAAGACCCAGCCTATGCACCTGTAGTTTTTCCAGACGAAGAATTTGAACCTCACGGTTGGGCAGAAATCTTAGCAACAATGGACGTAGCCATCAACGAAGAACAATGGACACCTCACTATGATGAGGATGGTTATGATATTTCAGTCTTCTCCATAGAGCCAATCATGGGAGAGGCAGTTCTAGAAGAATGCGAGCCTAGCCCTGATGCATTTGAGGATGCAAGTGACTCCGATCTAGAGTCAATCATTATGGACCCACCATTTGCATCAGATGAAGAATACTTCCATGAAGTAGAATTTCAACCCCAGAGGCATGGAGAGGTTACAAATGATGTAAGATTAGCAACCCATATGACCCCGAAGGAAGAAGGAAAGAAACGAAAGAAGAAAGAAGTCTCACCAGAGGAGGAAGAATCTTTGTTTGAGGTCCCGGAAAATTTTAAGAAGTATGAGATAGATGACAGGAGAGTCATGATAAGAATGCCTAAACGAGAAGCACAATCAGGAGAGGCCTATGATAACAAAGAAACCACCAAGAAAATAGTAGTGGCCATAGAAGAAGGAGAGGAGAGATGCACGTATATAGGCCATGACTTGACAGAAGAAGAAGAGCAAGAGTTGATTGCCTTGCTAAGAGAATACAGAGATGTATTCGCTTGGAGTTACAAGGATTTGAAAGGTGTTGACCCTGACATATGCTCACACACCATTCCCATGACTTCAGATGCTAAACCCTCTAAGCAAAAGCCTTATACATATAATGATAATTACGCTGCTAAGATCAAGGAAGAGATAGATAGACTGGTTGAAGCTGGATTTATCTACGAAATTGAGCACACCGAATGGGTATCCCCCATCGTAGTGGTGCCCAAGAAGAATGGCAAGCTGCGTGTGTGCATTAACTTGAAAAAGGTTAATGCCGCCACGATTCGAGATAACTATCCGCTTCCCATCACAGAGCATCTCTTAGAAAGAGTGGCAGGCAAGGAAGTGTACAGCTTCCTTGATGGATTTTCGGGCTACAATCAAGTAGCCATAGCTCCAGAGGATCAGCATAAGACAGCCTTTGCCACAGAATGGGGCATTTTTGCTTTTAGAGTAATGCCATTTGGGCTTACCAACGCACCAGCTACCTTCCAGAGACTGATGTGCCATGTGTTTAAGGAGTTCCTAAGGAAGAGTTTAGAAGTCTATGTTGATGATCTTTGTGCTCATTCCAACGTTAGGCAAACCCATATTCCTGAACTCAGACAAATCTTTGACAAATGTAGAGAATATCAAGTCTGCCTAAACCCAGAAAAGTGCGTTTTTATGGTCAGGCAAGGCAAGATTCTAGGACACATAGTGTCAAAGAATGGCATATCTACCGATGAAGAAAAAGTGAGAGCCATAGCAGAGCTACCTAGGCCAAAGAATGTCAAGGAAGTACAAGCTTTCATGGGGCATTGTGGGTATTACCGACGTTTCATCCACATGTATGCTGTCATTGCAAAGCCCATGTACGGACTTCTGACAAACTTTGAGTGGACGGATGAATGTGAGAATTCCTTCCAAGAGCTTAAACGAAGATTGTGTTCAGCACCAATCTTGACCACACCAGATTGGAATAAGCCATTCCATGTTCATGTTGATGCATCCAATTATGCTATTGGATGTGTGCTCGCACAACCTACTGGTGAAGGTAATATGGATCTTCCAATTGCCTATGCCAGTAGACAATTGAATGCGGCTGAACGGAATTACACCACTACAGAGCGCGAAGGATTAGGCATGGTGTATGCAGTTAAGAAATTTAGACACTATTTGCTTGCAAATAAGTTTAAATTTTTTACTGATCATCAGGCATTGTTGTACCTAGTAAACAAGCCATGCAATACAGGTAGATTAGTAAGATGGTTTCTCTTGCTAATGGAATACGAATTTGAGGTTGTGGTAAGGAAAGGTAGGACTCATTTGAGAGCCGATCATCTCTCTAGGCTCACATCGGGAGAAGCCCCACAAGGAGTGTCAGATGACCTTCCTGATGCTTACTTGTTTAATTTGGAAGTTATACCGCAGTGGGCCAAGCCAATAGTACCAGTATTGACATACGGGCCTAATCATCCAGTGGTGAACACACGGAATAGAGAGATCGTAAAAGCCCAAAAGTACCATATCATGGCAGGAAGCATGTACAAGCACACAGATCAAGGGATCTTGGCTTGTTGCGTAGAAGAGGATGAGTACGCTAAATGGTTGCAATTAGCACATGTAGGTGCGTTAGAGCAACACCATTCAAAGCAAAGAACTTTGCAGACTCTAAAGAGATTCGGAGTGCATTGGCCAACTATGGAAGCTGATGTCCAAAAGTTGTGCAAGGAATGCCCAATCTGTTGCACTAAACCACCAGTGGAACATGCCACTCTTTATCAAGTATCCATTGTGCCAGATTGGAGTGAACCTCTAGTATCATTCTTGAGAACAAACACATTCCCTCCAGACATGACTCTAGCTAGGAAAAGGAGTTTAGAACAAGAAGCCCAGGATTACTCCCTCATCGGTAATAATCTATATAAGCGCGGTAAAGATGGTTACCTGAGACTATGTGTCCACGAAAGTGAATATCTGAAGATCTTGGAAACTGCTCACCAAGGTGTAGCAGGAGGACACTTTGGACCAGATCGGGTAATCAAGGCAATACTATTTGCGGGCTTCTGGTGGCCTACCCTTCACATGGATGCACATACCTATGTGAAGCGGTGTGATGTCTGTCAAAGGACTCAGTATCCTATACGCAAAGATGAGATGCCACTGAAACCTATGATGGGTGGACGTGCATTCTCTAAGTGGGGAATAGACTTCGTAGGTCCTATTAATCCCCCAGCTAAGGGTTCTCATGCGGAATACATCATTGTGGCAACAGATTATCTCACCAAGTGGGTAGAGGTAAAAGCTACAACCAAGAACGATGCTCAAACAACTGCCAAATTCTTGTTTGAGAATGTATTCACGAGATATGGACTACCTATAGAGCTTGTAAGTGATAGAGGCACTCACTTCTTGAATGAAGTTATTGAAAATCTACTCCAAGAATTTTTGGTAATACACAAGAAGTCTGCCCCATATCACCCTCAAGCTAATGGTCAAGCTGAGAGCACTAATAAGATTTTATGCAATGTACTGACGAAATTAGTGAACACTAAACGCTCTGATTGGGACAAACAGCTACACCATGCTGTTTGGGCATACCGAGTGGCCTACAAAACGGTACTCCAAGCCACTCCCTTTCAGATGGTATTCGGTCAAAACGCTGTGTTACCCTTGGACTTCTTGATCCCTACATTGAGAGTAGCACGAGAGCACGAATGGACAGGTCATGAGCTCTCCTCTAGGATCTTTGACCTTGAACGATTAGGAGAAACAAGACTGAGAGCCGCTGCAGGGATATATGCAGCCAAGAAGAGACAGAAGGCATACTTTGATGCCCACGTGAAGGATAAAGGCTTGAAAACAGGAGATCTAGTCTTAGTCTATACACTAAAACAACACGCGAGGAAGCTAGAAAAGAGAGGCTACGGACCTATGATCATCAATAGGATCTCCACGAGCGGAGCAGTACAATTGGCCACATTAGAGGGTGATGTTCTCCCAAATTATATTAGCGGTTGCAGAGTCAAGTTGTATCAGGAACCCCTCACGAAGGAAATGCTCAGTCGACTCAACACTGCTAAGAAACGCAAAGAGGAAGAAAAGCGAGTTCGAGAAGAAGCTCAAGCTGAAGCTTTAGAACGCATCAGAAGGATGAAATTACGAAGGCAAGGTAGAGATCAGCCTGGAGCGAATGACTATGCAGACCAAGGATTTCCTATGGCCATGTGTGAAGTCGCAGGAACAAGCTCGCATAGGATAATTGATAGACGTCCTTTCGTAACCTTAGATATAGGACAAGGAAAGAGTGCAAGGACCGTAAGAGCCTTGATTGACTCAGGTGCAGCCACTAGTGCTGTTAAATTGTCTTACTGCCAAGAATTACAATTGACTGTCAATCCTGTGGAAGCATATCTTATAGGATTGGGAGGAGTGGAAACCCCTTGCATGGGCGAGGTGGAACTTCCCCTTTACATTCATGATGAGGCAATGACAGTTAAAGTACTGGTGTGTCAAGATGAGGATCTCACTGAACCTCTAGTCTTGGGTCAAGATTGGATCTATGACCAAGCAATTAACTTAAACCTAAGAAGTGGACTTCTCCAGGTTTGGGTCAATCATAGTCGAGTTACAGTAGAATTAGACAATGGAGCACTCAAGGAACTAGGAAAGGCACAGACTCCTGGTCCTTCCAGGGGTACACATGAAGATGACCATGCTGTTCTTGTTCAAAACCCTGTATTGCAGAGGAATGATATTTGCAAAAAAGGAGTCAGGGATGCAACGGAACTCCCTTCTTTTCCAAAGGCCAGAAGGAGGCAGCAACCAAAGGCGGATCACAAGCAGAAGAAGCCGAGTACTACCTATGTCCGAGATCAAAAGTACCCGCGCAGCAGAATGTCCCAGAAAATAAACCAGGTGTGGGTGCGGAACGGCGAACGACCGGGTGCACCACCGTCAACTACGCGGGCAAAAGCTCTTATTAGTAACCAACAACACGACACTAATAAGGAGTCTTTCAGAAATTCTTCTGTTAAAGTAAAATCTATTTGGGTGCCCAAGAAGTCGACGAAGGCAAGCCCACAATCTAGACAAATTTGGGTGCCTAAGGCTTGCTTGAGGGCACAAGTAGTTAAGCCAAGGCCGCAACCTATGCAGCATAACCCATCTACGAGTACCACCAGTATTCCCTCGTGCTCAACACTTAGGAACACACCAAGACCCATGAGCATGCATGTAATCACTTATAAGTGGGTCCCTAAAAGGCCCCATTCCCAAACAGCGACACCGACACAGCTCTCTGGAGTCTCTACGAAACCGAAAGCAAAACCCATCCACTGCATTTGGCAGTCTAAGATCTGTGATAAACCCCCCGACCCCGATTTGTAAATTCACCCCACTTACTAACGGCATTAGTCTCCTAGGAATACACAAACGTTAACTACACTCACTGTCTTCGTGCACTTACTAACCACTAACTCACCATATACCTCATGTTAATGTTGTAACGGGGACAGCAACGGATTTAGTCTGTCCATTACGATGTTAACACATGCTTCTATATTCTCACAGAATCAGAAGGCAAATAGTAAAATGGCAGAAGCGACAGGTTCGGGCTCACAAGTAGGGATACTTACTGCAGGAATTGATGTGGATAGCCTACCTGTGGACGTGCCCCCGGCTGAACGACCAGTGGAGATGCAACACCTTCAGCAACTCCCGGTGCCAGACCCACCTACAGGAATCACGGAAAGAGTCCATGCCAACTCTCATTGGTTCAATGGCATGCCCGGTCCATTAGGAGAGGCTAAGTATATCTGGGAGTCTAAATGCGAGTATGACAGATCATGGGTGCGTTTCCAATTTTTCTCCAAGGAGTTCGAGACTTTACAGAACACCGAAGACCTCCAGATCATATGGCAAAGAGCAGGGTTGGCGGAATATTTTGAAGCCCCACTACCTAAACCTGACCTCCTCCGATGTTACTATCTGGTCTCTACATTACAAGCGCATGAAGATAAGGACCAACCCGGATCATTTGTTCTCCCCTCATTGCTGGGCAACAACGAGTTGAAGAGGTTTGAACTTACTGTGGAGCTAGTGAGTGATGCTTTAAAGATGCATGGCACGCATGTACCCTCAGAAAAGGATGCTCTCGTTCCCAACAACATGAAGGACAGGAAAGTAGTGAAACTGAAAGACATGGCAGCCCTCACCCCAAATGTGTCCATCCCTCTCCGCATGTGCATGCAACATTTCGCCTTCCCCGGTCAAGACCGATTCACGCAACCACACAAGAAGATCTGGTTTGCTCTCTACTTGGCGGAAGCAGGTGCGCTACCTATTAAGCTACCAGTGTGGATTATAGATCAGTTGTATGAAGCGAACAAACGGGCTTCTAGGAAATTAGTGGTGAACGGATGCTGTGCACTCACACGCATCATTTACCGATGCTTGGCATATGATGTCCCCATTGAGCGTGCCTTAACTTGGGCACAATTACAAATGTTTAAAAGGCTCAAGACATCCACACATCAGTCCAAGCGCATGAGGGGCGCGATTCCGTGTGTCCAGACAAGGGAAGTCCTGACTACTCCTGAGGCATCACCATTAAGAGAGGGCACTGTACCTCCTTTTACCATTAGGATACCCAGGTCGGAATCTGACACTACGACACAACCCACCCCATCGGCTCCTCCGGTTACACCTGAATTCGAGTTTGCTGCCATTGGAGAGGCTGAAGGACTGGACCCCCAGGATTTCGAAGCATTCCTACAAAGCACACAATTCTCTGACGTGGAGTTTTATTCAGAGGCAGAGGAGCAGGGCACATCCTCGCAGAGAAGAAGAAAGTCTACAGACGGTAGACATGTCCATTGGAGTGACGCTCAGCAAAGTCAACAACACGGACAACCGGAAGAAGAAGAAGCATATGAAGAAGAGACCACTGAAGCCCCAGCATATACAGCAGAACTCCGAAGGCTGTATCAGATTATGGAAAGAGTGCGATCGCAGCAGTTACTCACTGAACAGAGCAGCAGAGTACTTATGACTCAGTTGTTGGAAGAAGCGGGAGTTGACTCAGAGTACAGGGAAGGTCTCTTATTGATGGCAGAAACATATGGAGTTGTAGAAGCTGTGCGCACTGCCATTCAGAGGCCTTCAGTTCAATATGACCCACGAAGGTTCCAGACACGGCCTCGCTCAGGTAAAAATATCCAAATTCCCGTTACAGTTGCAGAGGAGCCAACTACTACACCAACCTCCCAAACAGCTAGTCAACAGCACCCCGCCACCCATGAGGAGTCCACCGAACCACTACCACCTACTCCCCCACCATCGCCTCCGAGAACAGAGACAGTGGAAATCCCATCGACCACTCAACCCACTGACCCAACTTTCATCTTTCGTACTCCCATCTCTAGTGCCACCCTATTCTCTACCACTGATAACCCGACCTTTGAAGCAAACCCCATCACTACACAACCCACCGAAACCCTTCCCGAGCCTGCCCTAGGACAACCATCCCCAATGCCTTCAGCCACGGGTCATCCTGACCCCAGATCCACATTCATGGGTTTCCCTACTACCATGCCACCCTTTCCACCCTCCTCAAATTTACGACCCCAACCCCCGATATCCCTCTCTCCATTTCTACAATCCCTCCAAGACATCTTTGCTAGGGCTTTTCAACCAGGCCCTCAACCATTCCCTGTCTTTTCAGCTCCCCACCCCACTTCACACCTATTCACCACTTCCACACACACACCACCTACCATACCAGTGTATATGGTAGGCCCCACACTAACACCCACTCCTGAAGGTATGGACATTTCACCACCCACGGCACCTCCACCCACGGTTTCACCTCCTCCCATTCCCCCTCCACCAATTTCACCCACACACACAACTTTCGTAGACACATCATTCACTGTCTCCCTTCCCCAATTCCCTTCCCATGCATCTTCCACAGTAAACACCCCCCACTCATCTATAGGTAATGCATTGGACACCATGTTGGCTTGTATATCAAATTTAAGAACAGATTACATTCAGCTCCAGCAACAAAACGCACGCCTGCAAGAGCACTCAGCGACACTACAGCTCCGCCTTGCGGTACTAGAAGAGGAGAATGCTCGCCTCCACACACAGTTCCAAACCCTCCAAGAAGCCCATAATATATTGGAAGTACAGCTACAGAACGTAGATCAGGAAGCAGTGCAGGTGGTAGAAAGTCACCTACGGACACAACTGGAACGCAACTCAAAACTTCAGCGAAATATGGCGCTACTTAAACGCCATCTTGCGGCTGCTCAGGGAGAGAACAGACGTCTGCAAATACAAAATCAAGAGAACCTGGAGGCAGCTATTGAGAGCACACCGGGGGCACCCATCAGCCCATCCAAGTTTCAAGCAGTGACCCCCGATAATATCAAGATTATATTGGAAGATTATGCCATGCTACTCGAAGCACATGATAAGCTATCGGAGGAGCTAGGACAACTGAAGCAGGAACACCAACAAGGCCCAACAGCTGCCCCTCCAACCACCCCCTCTGCAGCTTCGCTTCCCTCCGACGCAGAGGCCATAAAAGATCTCCAGCAACAGGTAACTGAATTGCAGACACGCCTACTACAATATGAGAGGCCATCTTCCCCTACTGAGGCTCCCACGGACGAAGAAGTTGTGCAAATTCCTGTGGAACAAACGTTTGATGAAGAATATGATCCGCAACCATTCCCAGGAGGCCAACAAACAGAAGAAGCGCAGGACACGTTCGAGGCACCACGGCCGCCATGGTTACGACAAGTGGAGGAAATAGGGACCTCGCATGAAGAGCGCACCGTAGTGCAAAATCAGGCTATGAGGGTCATAGAGGAGACTGTTTTACAATCAGATTACTTCAAGAACTTGTCATCGAGACGCCTGATTCTCTCATCGGAACTCCAGTACAGGCCATATTATATTATCTTGGCTGATTATAATGCAGAAATACAAAGAGTCACGGGTCAGATTCCTACTTTTGCGACCCAATTTCAACCCGAAGACCTTCCTCCAGAGGTGCGAAAAGGCAAGATTCGTCAACCAACATGGCGGCAGAAACTTTTAGAGACTTATCCAGAAATGCTACGCACATGGAACAACGCGCCGTTGCACCTCCTGTACAACCCATGCTACGGTCCAGTCCCCCGCCGCAGGTCGTGGAAGGCATTTAATATCAAGGTACAGAACAATGCGCAATGCAAGGAATGGCTGAACTACCCGTACATAGCGCCACCACAAGGACCACCATCGGTAGCATATATGATGGGGACCATTCGCCACTGGATGCCGCGCTTGAAGCCCATGCAAGATGTAGCAGCGCAAATGATGCTTAAAATCTTAGATATGATGCAAGTGGTGCTGAAGACCTTTAGAAATGCAGCCGCACCACAGGTACGCCTTCCGGGGTTTAGCAATGGAAATTACGACTTGGTGTATGACATGAGCACCACCCCCAGTATCCGTGTGGCTTACGCTTGGCATGCACGCATCAAATACCTCCCCGCCTGCTACAAACAGACCTTCGAAGAAATGTTCAGATCAGGGTTCTGGGAGTACCACTCGGAGATTTTCGCGCCAAAGCCGACACATCTGCTTCAACTGTTTGCTTGTGAACAAGCAATGTATTCAGAGTACTACACCACCCCGCAACCAGAGACCCCCGGTGCAATAAATTGGGAGGCATTGGAAGCCGATCTAGCAAGAGGCTTAAGGATAGGAGAACATGAACTGGCCACCAATGTCATCCAATATTACATCGACCACCCGAGGGAACAAAGGTCTGTCAGGGGCGACAGACGCTAGGAAGGGGGGAGTGTTGGCATACAAAGCAACAAAGGAGTCATGCACAATACGGCAACAAGGCCAGATCATTTTTTCCCATAGATTATGTACAACCCAAGTGATTTTAATCACTACACAAACATTGTAAATCCCGTTTTTGGTAGATTAGACTCCATTTTGTGCAAGCCGAGGAGTCCTCGAGCTTGAGGAGTATTAGAAGTACCATCGTACCAAATTTCATAATTTTTAGACTCCGTTTGAGCCCTCAAATAAGCCCTGGAACCTAATTTTTAACTAGGCCGGACACTAGGTCTGGACAGGGCCAAAAGCTAGTCAAAAACTATAAAAAGAGCTAGAGAGCTCATTTTTGAGGTTAGATTGTAATTGAAACGAACTTGTAAGAGCTTTTGAAAGTAATCTAAAGAACTCCATTGATTCTCTCTCTCTGTCTTGCCGTGTGTGCGCGTGTGTGTGTATGTGTGTGCATGCTTGTGTGCTTCTCACTCACGCACTTGTGCCGCCACTTGCTCGAGGTCTTCATACCATCCTCACGTCTTCCCGGATTGACATTAAAGGAGGTGCTACTCATCATTGAGCTACACTCACGAATCACTTTCTTACTTCTTGTATGTTCACTTGAAGCAATTATAACCAAAGTAGAAGTTCATTTCGGTGAAGTTCCGGTACGATTACGGTGTCAGTCCAGTGACAGTCTGGTGAAGTTCCGGTGGAACTTGTGTCGCAGGATAACACAGTTAAGGCGACGTTAATTAGGCTGAGCTACTGTTGATTACAGAGGTGTTCTAAATCACTCTAGTTTAGCATTCTATTGCGGTGGCGCGGCAATTTCCGCAAGCCTGACAGAGTTCAAGCTTTGTCGCGAAATCCACCTTCAGGGCGAAAGTAATTCAGCACCAGTGGTATTAGAGCTGAAGTTTTCGCCGACATTTACCAACTCCAATTCCTCAATCACCTGCAATTTTTCCTCACAGATTAATCAGAAAATCGCGATGTTGTACAGAAAATCGTGTTTTTCCAATCTGTTAATTTTTGATAAATTTTTTTGCTTTTCTCTCACGGTCCCTATTACTCTTATCTACAAAGCTCCAATACAACTTCCTAAGCAGAAAAGAAATTTGTTTGGTTGTTTCTGATGAATTTTATGAATTTTTTTAGTTTTTTGCCCTAAAATAAAGGTGAACACTTTACTTAGGGTTTCTTGTTTGGTGATCTACTGATCCTATGTTTCTTGATTGGTTATGATTTCTTATGGCTCAGCTATCACAACAGTTCATGAGAATAATTTTTCCAAAGAAAATGTGCTATGAAATGCAAGCAATTTTTGCAAAGATAAACTCAATCACATATTTCTTTTCAAAATGCAGATCAACTCAAGATTTATGCTTAGATTTGGTTAACAAATGAATCTTTTTTACTTGCTTCTAGCTACTTTAACTGACTTTTCCTTAGTGCAACAATGTTATCTTCCCAAGATCCGCATTGGTGCCTAGTACTTGGTCAAAAAGAACTCTAAAAATGCAAGAATAGACTCATGAATCTTTTCTACCTGCATCTAGCTACTTTAACTGACTTTTCCTTAGTACAACCATGTTATCTTCCCAAGATCAACCATGGTGCCTAGTACTTGGTCAAAAAGAACTCAAAAAATGCAAGAATAGACTCATGTTACCTCATCTTCAGCTTTCTTGGCTTAAATCTTCCACACACCTGCACTTTTACTTCAACAATGTAATGAGAAACTATCAATTTACAAAAATTTCAGCACTTCCAATTCTAAAAGATGATCTATTGCTTTCTTTTCCCAAAAGACAAACAAAAGACATCTACCTTTTCATGTTCACATTTCTTGATTAAAGAGTGTTACCTTTTCCTTATGTGTGTTACCATCATCAATAGAAGATCCAACAAGGTCCAACTTCAATGAAGCTTTTGAATTACTCTCCGGCAACGGCGCCAAAAAATGTTTGTTATTGATCTTTGGAGTTGTCCTCTCCAATCATTTAGCATAAAGAATCAAGAAGACATCTTTATTTTGTCAATCCTGGAAGTATTCTTGAGACCACAGCCCCTTCAAGATGATAGAATCCAAGAAATAAGAGAATAATGGCTGGATTGTCTGAGAATAGTGAAGATGAAGAGGAAATTTCTAGGGTTTGGATTATCTTGAGCAAATCTCCACCATTTTCTACAATCTTGGTGTCTATTGCATGCTATTTTATCAGCAGAACACAACTATGCAGTCAAAATAAAAAAATATCACCTGGATCATACAGACGAGACAATCGCGATTCTGTGCAAATAGACGATTTTCGGCTCCAGCACCATTTTTCATCAACTCATCACTCAACACAACAGTATTCAGCTCTCTTCATACACATTCTACAAATTTACACAATAAAAGCTCACAAATCTCCATGGATACACATGAATAAGACTCACAAATCAAAGAAACCACATAGAAGAGGAGAAACACGATTTTCAGCAGAAACTCCTTCTCTATTCAGTTGGATAGCATGTACACAAATGATTAACCAACCCCCTCGTAATAGAGGAAATTAGCTTATATACATTTTCAAGTGTCCCTTTTCACACTTGAATTTTGGTTCTTTCCTCTATTATTCTAAAAATATGCTATCTAGGAGTTTCCAAAAATTCTAGAAAAAATACATAAGATTCTATCCTACATAAGGAAGACTCTTCCTTATTTTTACAAAAATTGCATAAATATTTTTACAAATTTCTATCATTTTACAATTATTTTCCTTCAAAAAGGTTTCCAAAAATGCATCTTCCAACAGATGCCAAAACAAAAATAGAAGATATTGCATCTCAAACCCCCTCTCATGCCGAGGCTCCATCCACTCCACCTCATCCCACCCCACCACCCACTATAAATAACCCACAACCAGGGTCTGTTCTTGCAAATCCAACCCCAGAAGGCTTGGACATGATGTTTAAGGCCTACTAGGCTCATCTTTAAGAAGGGCCAACAGCTGCAAACCTAGACAAGAGTTACCCTAGAGCAGATTTAGAGATTGAACAGACAAAAAGTGCATCAAGCTATGCTCGAAACTAGTCAAAAGTTCAATCACACAAACTCTGTCAAACCGGATTTGCATTTCTAGGGCTTACTAAAAAGATTAGAGCAATTGGTAAACAAACCCTAGGTTTCTTTGCCACCATAGGCTCAACCAATTGTTGAAAGAGAAAGCTCACCACCAATGAAAGCTTATGTTTCTAATTTCGTGGATGAGGGAGCACCTCTTTCAATTCAACATTACTCTCAAGAGTTCTTGTGGGAAATACAAGAAGAGAAATGGGCCAAGGAGAAAGGTAATCCCCTCCTATTCTTGAGATTGATGACCATGCTCAATTTCCCCAAGACATTCCTTCCATTTATGGAGACCAAGCAGAGCAACAAGAAGATGAGAGACTAGATTTTGAATCTAATTCTTTACAAGAGTTGCCACAATTCACATGCCCATGGGAATATGAATCTCTCTAGATCAGAGCTCCCACAATACTGGTAAGAAATGAAGAGTCAGTGGTTCCAAGAAACACTGACGTCATGAAGAACACTAAGGTTCAGTGTCATCTCACTGTAATAGAGCTGCTCAAAGCAAAACCTGAGCTATGGAATCATGTGAAGGATCAAGTTCTAGAAATTGATTCCAAAATGCCAAAAGCAGGCTCTAAGAAAAAAGTTCCAGAGATACTTCTCGATAAAATAGGAGACATGAGCGAAGGTGAAGAAGGTAAGGAAGTTTATAGCTTTCTTGATGGATTTTCAAGTTGCAACCAAGTAGCCATTGCCCCAGAAGATCAACACAAAACAGCTTTTGCCACAAAATGGGGAATCTTTGCATTTCATGTGATGTCATTTGGTCTCACCCCAAACTACAACCCATTTATTCAAATGCTTTTACCCATAGGTACCTTACCTTCCAACTTAAAGAATGAGAGCTTGTTTGCTCAAAACTTTACACTGTGGAAGGAGAAAATTGACCAAAACATTAGCATCGAATTTTGCACCTCTTGCAACTTCACTTCTTCACATTTACACATGTAAATGTTCCTACACTTAATTCTGTCATCCTGATCACAATTAGAAGCTAAAAACTTGTACAGAGGTCAATCAACTATAGACTTAGACTTGTACAAAAGCATTTCATAAAAGATTCAACACAAAAGGAGAACACTCAAAAATATCAGGCGCAACTTTTCTTTTATTTAGAAAACTTTTACATATGGATGAGAGAGAGATCTTCTTCACTTCTAAAGTGTCCAATGACTTCTAATTCTTATGAATTCTTATTCTCTCATACTCTCTCATATTTGCCCCGACATTTTTACTTGTATATATAGGCAAATATGTACAAGCTCATAACCAAACAAAAGGTATAAGTGAGCTAACTCTAAATTAACATACATATGTATACAGGTCTTCATCTTCTGAGCATGTACTTTCTTCATGCTTCATAAATTGATCTTTTCTTCAATCCTTGACTTAAACCCTTCATCAAAACTTCAATTGGTGATTGACTTCCACCAACAGCTCCCCCTCAATCATCAATTGAGGTTTTCTCTATCTTCTTTATACCTGCCATGTCTTTGAATCTCTATAGCTTTGGTCCATCCAAGCTTTTGGTTAGCATATCAGCTATCTGATCTTTTGTGAAGTATGTATGACTTCAATCTCCTTATCCATCACCTTCTCTCTTAGAAAGTGATACTGAATCTCAATGTGTTTAGTCCTTTATACTCTGCTTCTGTAGATGATAAAGCAACTCTGTGTTGCTTCTTAGAAAACCAAGAGATTAGCTTATCTCCCACATAACACAAGTATTCAAAGAAATATGACAAGTCTCCCAAGTCACTAATATTGAACTCTTTCTTCATTTGCTTCTTTCGACTTTTTATGCCCTTCTCATATGTACCTGTAAGAATTATATCATCAACATATATGCACATATATATGAACCCCTCATCACTTGCTTTGAGAAGCAAGCTACTATCTCCTTTAGATACTTGAAAACCAAGTTCCTTCAAGAACTTCACAAGTCTATAATTCCATGCCCTTGGGGCCTGCTTCAAACCATACAAAGCTCTCTTAAGCTTACATACATGATCTAGATACCTTTTATCTCTCAATCCTTGTGGTTGCTCCATAAAAACATCATCTAAAATATAACCATTTAGAAAATCATTATTCACATCTAATTGACATAATCTCCAACCTTTACATGCAACAATGGCTATGAGTGTCCTGATGGTTGTCATCTTTGCCATAGGACTATAGGTCTCATCATAATCTATTCCATATGTCTGAGCAAACCCTTTCACAACAAGTCTAGCTTTATACCTAGACACACTTCCATTTGCATACCTCTTTGTCTTGTAGCCCCATTTGCATCCAATGATCTTCTGACTATTTGGTTTAGGAACCAAATCCCATATCTCATTCTCCATCAATGCATCATACTCTTCCTGCATAGCTTTCTCCCAATTTTCCTTACCTTTTGCCTCTTCATATGTAGAAGGGTCTTCATCTGCTTTTACCATATAAACATAATCTTTAGTAGCCAAAAAAGAAGTGCTATAGCTATACCTTGTAGGTTGCCATTTGTGTCTTGATCACCTACTGAGTTCTCCACCTTTTGAAGTTTTTGGTTCTTCACATTCTGGATCAAACCTTGGTACTTCTTCAACTTCAACCTGTACTTCATTGTTCTCCTCTTCATCAAATATCTGAACCTTTGATTTACCTTTCTTTTGATTCACAATTTCTTCATCATCTGCATAAATATTGATTGTACCTGCATACCAAGTACCTTGCTCATCAAATGTAACCCTTTGATACAAGGAATTGTTTTGTGGATGGACGCCACAACCTATATCCCATTTGCTTATCATCATATCCAATGAACACATACTTTTCAGCTTTAGGTTCCAATTTGTGCCTCAATTGAGATGGCACATATGCATAGGCTAAACAACCAAACACTTTGCGGTCTCTTACCCCACCATGCCTCATATGGTGTCATACCCTGCAAAGCTTTACATGTTAACCTATTAACCAAATAGTAGCTGTATTTACAGCCTTAGCCCTTAAATAATTGGGAAAATTTTTCTCCTTCATCATGGATCTTGCAAACTCAACAAGAGTTCTATTCCTCCTTTTTGCTACACCATTTTGTTGAGGAGAGTACCTACAAGTAACTTCCCTTTTTATACGTGCATTCCACAAGTAATCACTGAACTCATTAGAGAAATACTCTCCCCCTCCATCTGACCTTAGTCTCTTCAACTTTTAACCTGTGATTCTTTCTGCATACACATGATAATGCTTGAATGTATTGAATACTTCTGCTTTATCTTTGATTACATATATTGTGATCCACCTGGTAGCATCATCAACATAAATCACATAATACCTTGAACCATTTATACTGAAATCCTTTGAAGGTCCCCATACATCTATATGTACCAATTCAAGCTTCTCTGAATACATAAGACCATGTTTGGAATAAGATTTCTTATGAGCCTTACCTAATTGACATGCCTCACATCTATATGTCATATGTTGACCTGCAACATTAGGCAATCCAAGCACTTAACCATTGTTAACCATATCTTTAATACCTCTTTCATTAAAATGTCCAAGCCTTTTTTGCCAAAGATCTAACTCAGAGATCTTATGTCCTCCATAAGTGAACAAAGCATGACCAACATTACCTTGAATCTTCAATGTGAAGAGTCTTCCTTCTTTCTTCCCTGAAACAATTTGTTTATACCCATTGCTAGGGTCTTCCACATAAACTCCATCATTAGTAAACCTTACTTCATAACCTTTTTCAACAATTTGCCCTACACTTATCAAATTCTTTGGAATTGTAGGAACATACAACACCTTACTCTGGAGAGTACTTCCATCCTTGGCCTTCACTGATCCAATTGACTTCACATTATGCTTTGTATTGTCACATGTTTGAACTACATGATTAGTTACCTTATTCTCCAAATTTGTCATCAATGCTATGTTACCACTCATGTGATTGCTTTGGAAGCATAATTGTAGTAGGTATTGTATTGTTGTAGGATTGACTTTGGAATCCTCTACCTGCATTTCTTCCAAAGTAACCTCTACTACCTCTACCTCTGAAATTACCTCTTTGATTCCTGCCACCTCTTCCTCTTAAATTAAAGTTCTGATTACATCCACCATTATTCTGATTATTATGCCAACAATCATGAGCTAAGTGATTTGTCTTACCACAAATCCAACAAGCTTAGGCTCCATCTTTATTACGTCTGTCTCTTCCTCTACCTTTCCCACCTCCTCTTCCTCTTAGGAAGTTAGCTTGGCTAGTTGTGCCTTCATCTTCATTTGCTTGTTGCTTCCCTTTGCTATTCTTCTTCTTATCCTTTGAATACATTGCTTGACATGTACTCTTAGCACCATCACCTTAGACATCCTGCTCAAATGTTAGCATGTGTCCTAGCAACTGATTTAAATCAGGAGTGAAATAATCTAGTGACAATTCAATAGACAAAATGAATGGCTTCCATTTCTCATCACCTCTCAAACCTGTGAGGATTTGCCTTACCAATTTATCCTCCTCAATATCTTCATCAACTACTCCTAATGCATCTGCAATGTCCTTCATCCTTGTTACATAATTAGAGATGGATTGAGAGGCATTCTTCTTGAATGTGGTAAACTCTGCCCACAAGGATGCCTTTCTTGACTTTGTGGTGTTTTGGAAATGCTCCTCCAAAGCATTCCATATATCACTTGCACTTTCAAGACCTCTAATGTGAGGTAGCAAGTAGTCATTGACTCCCATGTAGATAATGCTCCTTGCTTGATCATCCTTCTTCATCCATGTCTTCAAATCTGATAACTCATCCCTAGTTGGAACACTAGGATCTCTGAATTGTGGCTTTTCTTCTTCACCTGTAATGTAACCTATCAAATCTTTACTCATAAGATGAGCTTCCATCCTCAATGACCATGCTGGATAGTTTTCTCTATCCAATTTCTCTATCTAAAGAGAATCTCCCATCCTTTCCTCACCTATGTATCAAATTCTTTAACCTTTATGAGAAATAAGGTTACCTTTACTTTGAATGAAGTTCCTTCTAATCTTCTTGATATCTTCTGGCCTCCTTCTCAAGCTTTCCTTTCAAGCTTTCACCTTTTGAACCTTCAAGTGTTGATTTTTGTATGTCTACAGCAGTCGGAGTCCTCCTTTCTTCAATTTTGATGCTTCCTACTCTGATACCACTGATGGAGGGTGTTAATCTCCCAAAGAACAAGCTATCCTTGAAATTAGAGCACCTCTATATCAAGAATAACTCAAAAACTCTACCGATTTGGAGGATCAATGCTCAATTACTAAAATCCTGAACAAACTGTGAAGATAGTAACTACTCAGAAAGTCTGCTGCATATATCTTACTCATTGACTAATCAAATGTGTAAAGTTTTTGAAAAAACTTTGCACAAGGTGTCTCCTGTAGTTTGTGCACCTTCTCCAACTTAAATCATTCCAAAAGATTCAGTAAATCTTGAGAAATGATCATAACAAATTCACCTATGTCTAAAATTGTACTTCTTTACAGTCGACTTTGACGCTTATAGCTTTAAACACATATTTCTTCCAAAGTACAACCCGTTTATTCAAATGCTTTTAGCCATAGGTAGCTTACCTTTCAACTTAAATAATGAGTGCTTGCTTGCTAAAAACTTTACACTGTGGAAAGGAGAACTGACCAAAACATTAGCATCAACTTTTGTGCCTCCTGCAACTTCACTTCTTCACATTTACACATGTAAATGTTCCTACACTTAATTCTCTCAGCCTGATCACAATAAGAAGCTAAAAACTTGTACAGATGTCAATCAACTATAGACTTAGACTTGTACAAAGCATTTCATAAAAGATTCAACACAGAAGGAGAACACTCAAAAATATCGGGCACAACTTTTCTTTTATTCAAAAAACTTTTACATACGAATGAGAGAGAGATCTTCTTCACTTCTAAAGTGTCTAATGACTTCTAATTCTTTTGAATTCTTATTCTCTCATACTCTCTCATATTTGCCCCGACATTTTTACTTGTATATATAGGCAAATATGTACAAGCTCATAACTAAACAAAAGGTATAAGTGAGCTAACTCTAAATTAATGTACATATGTATAGAAGTCTTCATCTTCTGAACATGTACTTTCTTCATGCTTCATAAATTGATCTTTTCTTCAATCCTTGACTTAAATCCTTCATCAAAACTTCAATCGGTGATTGACTTGCACCAATAGTAAGTATATGCCAGGGGTACTTCATTGAGCTTTATTAGATTTATCTACCGCGAGTGATGGCACATTTGTTCCTTGCCAGCTCACTCATTCGCGAACATTAGGTTTTTCCTTATGTACTGATCTTTATATATTGCACAGGTTGTATTCTTGTTACATTCCTTTTTATGTAATAGAAGCAGAAGAAGAAGATTATTCTTCCTTGCCCCAATTTGTGTGTGTGCTTATCCTTGAGAGTGAGAGTGTGTGTGTGAGCTCTCTTCCTTATCTCCTTCCTCGTGACATGGTATCAGAGCTAGCGTGGTTGTAGAGAGCTCGGCGACGGTGAAGAGTACGCAACAAGGCATGGAGAAAATGTGATTCACAAATGACCTTCGTTTGGTACGAAAATTGACGTGAAATAGAAGACCTCAAAACATTTTCGTGAGTTATCCCTTTAGGATCACTCGTTTTTGTCAAATCGAAGTTTCGGAGCCATCTCGACCTCCGTTTCAAGCCCGCAAGGTGGGGCCCATAGAAAAACCAGGTCAGTTTTAGAAATTGTAATGTGCGTTGTGTTTGGAAACACTCATATATTCCAAATCCAAAATTTCAAGCGATTTTGTGTACTGCTGATACACGAAAATTGTGTTTTTCTGAGATCGAGCTGTCATGTCATAGTGCGACAGTGTTCAAGCAGAAGTACTGCTTGTAGTGTTTTGTAGTGTTGTGAATTGCTACAGAAATGGCAAACACAGATGGAATGAGTCAGCTTATGACCGATAAACTGGAAAGAATAACTTCCATGCTTGGAGATTCACTATGAAAAATTTCCTGATGGGAAAAGGCTACTGGAAGTATATCGAAGGAGAGAATGAAAATGCTCCGCAGTTACCAGAAAGGAATCAGACTGCAGATCAGGTAAGAGCATATGAGGAATGAAATCAAGGAGCATGAAAGGTAATGTACTTGCTATCTGTTAGCATACAAGATAGCATGATTGGACACATACAGGATGCCAAGACTCCAAAAGAGGCTTGGAATAGTTTGGCCACATTGTATGAAACCACTACAAAGGCACCGAAATTGCAACTCAAGAACGAGTTGCATACATTGGAGAAGAAGAGCATGTCGGTAAGTGACTACACCTTGAAAATCAAAAGCATATGTGAGTCACTTGCATCTATTGGCATGAATGTAGATGATGATGATAAGGTGGAAGTGTGTCTTCATGGTTTAGGAGCTTCATATAAGAAATTCAGAACTTCCATACAAACCAGGGAAAATATTTCGGATTCTACTGATCTGGTATCTATGCTGATTATTGAAGAAAAGAATCTTAGTGAGGATTCAAACTCCTTAGGAAAGCCTAGTTCTGAGCAGGTATTCTACTCTGGCAGAGGAAGAGGCAGAGGTAGAGGCTTCGGAAGTGGAAGAGGAAACAATAACCAAGACCAAGGTCAACAACAGAATCATGCAGGAGGAAGAGGACAGTTTCGAGGCAGGGGGAGCCAAAGAGGTCGCAAAAATTTCCAAAGAAATGATTCAGGTAATGATAGTAAAGGATGTTGGAATTGTGGTAAACCTGGACACTTTCAACATGATTGCAAGTTGAAAAATCAATAGAAGGCAGCAAAACAACTATGCATCCACAAGTGCAAATGATTCTGAGAAGCTGTTCATGGTTCAACATCACATGATGAATATGATGTCTGCTGGTATTTCAAAATCAAATGATAATGTCTGGTATGTTGATTCAGGTGCTTCAAATCACATCACCAATCATGCAGAATGGTTTAGTAGTTTGCAAAAAATGCCAGTTCCTGGATACGTTGAAACAGGTGATGATACATCGCATCCTATTGAGCATACAGGAAACATAGCATTGTCTATGGAGGACGGGAAGGTAAAACATCTTGCTGATGTGCTGCATGTTCCAAATATAACAAAGAATCTGGTTTCAATTGGACAAATAGTTGACCAGGGATTACAAGTCAGGTTCAATGCTGAAGGATTGATTATATGTAGAAGAGTACAAGCAGGATGGATGATTGGTTTCCAAAGGAAACAACGTGGGTAGGATGTTCACCTTAAATGTCAAGATTCCGGAAATGAATGCAACCATGTTTGCAAAAGGTGCAGGAGTTATTGCAGATATAGAGATGTGGCACAAATAGATTGGACATGCAAACTTGCAAAGGCTGAAATTGATGTAGTCAAAGGAGATTGTCCATGGACTACCAAATTTCAAAGTTGTAGAAATGCAAAAGCTATGTGCAGCATGTTAATTTAGTAAATAGTCAAGAGCATCATTTCCACATGACAAGCATGTTAGTGAGAATGTACTAGAAGTAGTACATATAGATGTTTGGGGTCTAGCAAAGACCACAACTATGGGCGGTTGCAGGTTCTATATTTCTTTCATTGATGACCATACACACAAAGTATGGGTATATTTCATGAAAGAGAAGAATGAGGTGTTCACTCACTTCTAGAGTTTTAAAGCTATGGTGGAAAAGTAGACAGGGAAGTACATTCAGACATTAAGATCTGATGGAGGAGGTGAATACATGTCAAATGAGTTCAACAATTTTCTAAAAAATCATGGAATTTGGCATCAGTTTTCATGCAGATACACACCACAATAGAATGGCGTTGCTGAATGCAAAAATAGAAATATTGTAGAAATAGCAAGAGCCTTGATGGCTGAGAAGAATATGCCTCATTGGTATTGGGCAGAAGCTATGCATACTATTGTATACATCATGAACAGAACTCCGACTACTGCTGTATATCAAGTTAGACCTGAAGAGAAGTTTACAGGTAAAAAGCCAAAGCCAAGCTTATCACATCTGAACGTTTTTGGTTGTATTGTATATGTACATGTCCTAGATGAATTGAGGACGAAGCTTGATCCAAAAGCAAAAAAGTATGTCTTCATTGGATACTCCCTTGAGAAAAAGGGATATAAATGTTATAACCCTCTCACACGACAGATAAAGGTGAGCAGAGATGTGGTATTTGATGAAATGTCAAGCTTCTATGCAAATGCCAAAGAAGGATTGAGTCTTGAACCAAATGACAAAGAAAATGCTGAAAAATCAAGTGCAGAATCTCAGGTTTTGAGTGGATTGGATGCATCACCAAGCAAGAGTTCCAACTCAAATCCATGGAGTGGAAGATTACGTGGAAATTTCAGTCCAGCAAATTCATCAAATACATCCAAGAAAGGTCAAGAAAATCTTTCTCCTGGTCATAAAACATGTGCAGGCCCTTTGAAGACGTTGATGGAGATTCAAGCGGTTCAAAAAAGAGTCTTGATGAGGAATGTTAAAAAGGGACTTCCGTCACATCCACTTTTAATCTCTTTTTGGGTTCTTGGGGATGGTAGGGGTCTGGCAATGCAGAGGCCCTTTATCTATTTTCCCAAAGTATACTCAATTAAACACACAAAAACTATACGTCAAGGGAATACTTCTGTTACACACTTATAATCCTTTGTTTATGGTATCCTCACACAGTAGATTATCGTGCAGTTGTTCAATCACATAATCGAACAGACTTATTAATGTTACGACAGTATTACTGTGTAACAGTAAATACTGCAATTCAATAAGAACAGACTTAATAGTACTTTAGATATCTGCAAACTTTGCACTACGACGTCTCCGCAAGGTCACAGAGTCGCCCAGACAGACAGTCTGGCGATCCCATCTCCTCTACCACCAAAGAACACCGTAATGTCTCTTCATTAATGAGTAAAAGGGTTACATCACTTTGCTACACCCTTTCGGTGCGTGCGGTATATGAAAATTTAAGATTACATTAAGCCAATCTGGCGGCCTAACACTGGCACGCACGGTGAACTCGAACCCGCAGAGAAAAGAAAACTAAGGCTCATCTACAATGCCTTGTATATACATAGTTTGGGCTAATTTAAAGGTTCTAGAGATTTTCTGTTTTAATGAATCCAACATCAACTTTAAGGTTTCCGGCTCCACCAACTGTGCGTCAGTTCATACTGAACTCGCCGCAATGACTTGACTCATCAAAAGATCTGCCTGTGTCTGCAAAAATGCTTCTTGTAAGTAAAAGTCATTAGCTAATGCAGCATCTCTCTGCTGCCTCGTATCCGCAATCTGAGCATCAATCCGCGATAATCTTTTTGCTTGAACTCCCAGCTGTTTTTCTCTACGTTCCAGTTCTTCAGTTTGAAACTGCATTGTTTTATAATAAGCTTCTCTTTGTTTCTGTACACCTTCAAGTTCCTTCTTGGATTTGAGATACTTAGCGATCTCCTCTGTGAACTCTTGATCACGCTGAAACAATCTTTCAGTGGTATTATGTAGCTCTGCCTCTGCTTTAAGCACATTGGCCGCCAAAGATTGAGAGGCCTCTTCTAAAACGATGTAGGCATCTCGTGTAAGTTGAAGTTCATTGCCTAAAGCTATCATCGCATCTATCTTGTCAGTGATTTCCTGCTTCAAAGTAATAATTTATGTATCCCTTTGAAGAAGCAGAGCGTCCCTCTGTGCGAGTTGATCTTGAAGTTGCTGAACCTGAAACTGGAGAGCATGATTCTCCGCTTTCACTACATTAGTCTCTTCTTGTAATGGGGTAATATGCGCCTCTAAGATATCCATTTTGTGTTGTAATTCGTGTCGAATACTATCGGTGGCCAGCTTCAATTGCATAGGTAACTGCTAAGAAAACTGAATCAAGAGTCAACCCATAGACTCCAGTTCATTGAACATCATAGGCGGAGGGACAGGAAGTTGCTGGGATGAAGAAGCTGATAATAGATGAGGGAAGGGTGGGGGAGAGTAATCGGGAGAAGAGAAGGAAGTCATGGGTGTGTCGGGAACAATAGGCTGAACAGGGACAATGGGCTCAACAGGGTTTATTGGTGGAGGAATGGGTATAAGAGTATTCTGCCTTGTCACCTCAACCTTGTCGATTACAGCTTCAATCATGGCTATCACGTCGTTAAGAATTTCAGCAGCAATATCCTTCACAGAGTCTTGATTCTGCTGATGAGAATCCACCCGAGAAGAAACTTCGTCGGAGTCTTCCAGGTTGGCACCTTGTTCTTGCTGCTTAATTGGAGAAGACGAACCAGAAGACTCAACGTGAATAGAAGTAGCAGTATCATGGAAAACTTCGTCTTCATGGCCAACATTTGATCCCTGCACTTGGCTCTCAGAGGGACTTACACATCTACGTTTCTGGTGAAGAAGTTGAAATAGATCCTCATCGTCATCATCCGTGTCTTCGAGCAATTGAGTAGATTCTTCATGTAACAAGAAGGGAGCGGTTGGAGGTGGTTGCATGGCTTGGAGCATCGGAAAGAGGAAGGTGAGAATATGGGGTAGACGAGAGCGTGGAAGGTCACCTTCATTGACTTGTTTTATAACCGCAACACATTCACAGTGAATGCGCCGGAAGTAGAAGGATGTGAAATTGACAGTTTCATGGGACGCAATGTCTATCATCAAATAGAAGGGGCGAGAGATACCATAGGTGCGTTTTTGTAAATTCAAAATATGGCTATGGGCCAACACTGCTCTTTAGCAGGTGTAGAGGTGATGGTAGAAATGATCTGCGCATAAAATGGTTGACACTCCACTGAATGCCAAGGCAATTCAGCGAAGGCCAAAAGACTACAGGTGTGCAAATACTCACTCACTTTAGGAGTGAGTCCTGCACGGAAGGTGGCGACATTTGCGAGAGCTTCCATGGTGCACACGAGTAGTCACAAGAACACAGAAAACAAATAACGCACAAGCACACAAACACAATAGCGATTAACAAGAAAAGAAACAAGATTAAGTAGTCACACAGACAACATTAGGTGGTCGAAAACCCTAATCATCACGCAGTATTGGAAAGATATCCGTCATAATTATGGCATGCATGCATGAGCAGAAACAGTAACACAAGGCGGCGATTAATCATATTTAGATATCAAAACGAGGAGATTATGGTCTATGGTCAACCGAAATATGGGGAAAGAAATAAAACAAATGACACGCGAACAAGATGAGGTACACGTCATCGTTTATCGTCCGGTTGGTGATATGGCCGAAGCTTAGAACCATTAATCACTTTTGGCAAAAGAACACCTGTTAAGGTCGTCAGTCGAAAAGTTACTGGGCCCACTTGTTCAGCAATCCAGTATGGACCAAACCATCGTAATTTAAATTTTCCAACAGACCGATTTGCATTAGCATTGTAGAATAACACAAGTTGCCCCACCGTAAACACAGGGGTCTTGAGGAAAGGATCATGGGTACGAGCTTGATGAAGCTGAACTTCTTGAAGGACCATAAAACTTTCCCAGCAATGTTCATCCAATGATCTAAGGGCAGCCAACCGAAATGGCAAAGATTCTTCTGGCAACAATTTCTGAGCTAAGGCTACGCATAGGCTCGGCACTACTACTTCCATCGGTGCAATAGCTTCCAATCCATAAGCAAGCTTGAACGGAGTTGTTCCGGTTTCCACCTTGTACGTGGTCCGGTATGCCCATAATACTACCGGTAAAAGCTGATCCCAACGTTCCGGAGACTCAAAGATCAATTTGTGAAGCATATTCAACAATGTCTTATTGGTGCTTTCAGCCAAACCATTAGCACCTGGATAGTACGGTGAACTAAATTTATGCAGAATTTGGAAAGTGTGAGTCAGTACTTGCATTAAGTTGTTTGCAAAATATGTTCCTTGGTCTGTCACTATTTCCAGAGGTAATCCATAACGCGGGAAGACATCCTTCATCAAACATTTTGCCACCGAAACAGCTGTGGTAGAATGCAAAGCCCAAGCTTCCGCCCACTTGGTGGAATAATCTGTACAAGTCAATATATAGCAATTGTTGGTGAGGGTCGCTGGTGGTGTTATTGGGCCAATAAAATCTAGACCCCGCTTTTGAAAGGGTTTCAAAGGTAAAACAGGTTGAAGGGGAAAGAAGTGTCGCTGCAAGGGCTGTCCAGACCGTTGACAGACATCACATTGCTGCACAAACTGAGTCACATCTTTATACATTGTAGGCCACCAAAGCCCACTTTGCAGAATTTTATGGTGAGTAGGATCAGCTGCGAAATGTGTGCCCGAGGGTAATGAATGAGCCATAGCAATAACCGATTCTGCTTCATGTGGTGGGATATAGCAAATTAAAACACCAGTATGATCCATGTAGTATAGTTGACCTACGATCAACCGAAATCTTTGACTGTAAACTGCAATTTTTCGTCGTAGAGAAGGGGGAATATGAGGAGGAAAACAACCGTCGGTGAGGAAAGTTAGTAACGTATCGTAGTATGTAGGAGTAACAAGAGGTACTGTAGATTCTGTAGTAGTTGGCTCAATAACGTAAATTGCCAGTGTAGTGTCATCAACCCCTACCGGAGGCTCACCGGAATCCAATCGAGATAGAAAATCTGCCAAGGCATGTGCTGTGTCGGGTCGATGAATAACTTCATAGTCAAACTCCTGTAATAATAAGACCCATCGAGCCAATCTCCCACCTAAATGTTGCTGCCAGACCAAATACATGAGTGCGGAATGATCCACGTGGAAGGTGAACTTTTGGCCCAACAAATAATGGCGGAACTTCTTCACAGAGTACACCAACCCGAGACATTCTCTTTCAGTCACTGAATAGTTTCTTTCAGCAAGGGCTAATCGGCAACTTGCATAATATACAGGCCCAAACCATTTATCCGTTTGCTGCATGAGGACGCTTCCAATGGTGATGTCCAATGCATCTACAAAGACATGGAACGGACGTTCCTAATGAGGGGGTTGCAAAATTGGGGCCTGCGTCAATAAAACTTTTAAATGATCAAATGCAGTTTGGCACTCTGGAGTCCATTCGTACTACTGCGGAGCGCTAGTCATAAGCCGATTAAGTGGTGTCACTAAATGAGCTAACCACCATAAATGTCTGCCATGCCACCGGATTTGGCCCAGGAAACGCATAACTTCTTTTGGTGTCATGGGGATTGGTGCCTCCAACACGGCTGCGACTTTATCTGGATCGACTTGTATTCCTTGTTCAGAGATAATATGTCCGAGTAGTTTTCCACAAGAGACCACAAAAACAGATTTTCTCAGATTCAAGCATAACCGGTATTCACGGCATTTTTCAAAGCAGCACCGTAAATGATACAGGTGCGCCACAGTCTTACCAAATATGGAAAAATCATCCAAGTATACTTGCATAAAAGTAGTCAAGTAGAGTGAAAAGACTTCTTGCATACATCGTTGAAACGTACTTGGAGCATTCCTTAACCCAAACCACATTACAGTACAAGCATAAACACCCCAGTTCATGATAAAAGTTGTTTTAGGTATGTTATGTTCTGCCATCCTCACCTGATTATAGCCACTGTAGCCATCTAGAGATGAATACATCTCCCAGCCACCCTATCGAGCATTGTGTCCAAAATGGGGAGAGGGAACGGATCCGGTACAGTGGCAGCATTCAGTTTCCGGTAATCAACACAGATGCGCAGCTGTTTGTTTTTCTTCGAGATGATCACTATTGGAGATATCCATCCAGCATGCTTGATTGGGACAATGAATCCCACCTTCAATTCGGTAACTAGACTGTTTGATTGGCCTGACCTCCGGTTTGAATACTACCTGTGCTGCATAATTGGGGTTCATTCGATAACTAGACTATTTGATTGGCCTGGCCTCCGGTTTGAATACTACCTGATGTTGATAAATCCGCGGGTCCAGACCTTTCATATCTCGATAATCCCAATCAAAAACATCAGAGAATTCTCGTAGAAGTTGTATTAAATCATCTTGGAACGTCTCTACTAAGCCTGCTTTAATCTTAACTGGTCACGGGTTGACCGTATCACCCAAATTATACGTTACTAATTGATCTTCCGATACATAAAATTATCGAGGTTTTACCAGATCATCAGCTGATTACAAGACTTGATGTAAGGTGGCTCCATCCATAGCGACACCATCATTTGCTTCTGCATCTCCGGTCACTGGTACAACCGTATAGGCTGTCGGACTCCACTTAACTACGACCGACTGGAGATCTACAGTACCTAATGAGATCAGATCCTTATTGGTCTTCAGGAACGCCTCTTCCTTGTCGTCAGATAATCCATCCAGCATATGGACCGGCTCCGCTACATATGGACGTGCATGAAGATCGTAGGGTTGCATAGCATCCAATTTAACTACATATTTATGGTGGTTGTCTTTGAAAGATAACTCCTGTGCTGACCAATCCTATACAACTTTGGCTTGCTTCAACCATGGTCGACCGAAAAGTAAATTGTAGTCGAGGCTAGATTCTCGTAGTTCTAGGACTACAAAAGTCATTTTGAACGTGGTGCCCTGCAAGGTAATCGGAATATTCTGTACTAGTCCCACCGGATGGACGTGGGATTGGTCTGCCATTCGTACAAAAAATTGTACGGGCTCAATTTGGGTCCAACCCAATTTCTTGCAAAGAGCTGCAATTGCAATATTCACACCCAAACCGCCATCAATTAGCACTTGAGTAATCTTTTGGTTTTTATGCCAGACGATGATCAATGGGACTGAGTGATCCACCGTAGAACCAATTTCCGGTTGTATAGTTGTAGTCGCCGGAGTACATGAAGATCCGGGACTAACATGCTGTTGAAATTGCTGCCTGACTCCTGGCACTAAGGCGAGCAACTGTCCCAGAGGGAGTGTGATGGGAGCCTTAGATAGGATATACCATACTTGATCTCTTTGGGTCGTACTACCCAGCGATTCTGATGATGATTCTAATGTTGTTGTGGCAGCATTTTGTTCATTCGATCTTGCCTATGGCAGAGGGGCCTGTGTTACCGGAATTGGATCAGGAAATACATTCGGCTCCTTAGCTGTCCATTGATTAGCCTTTTCAAACATTCACTCCTGCTCGTGGATACCAGGCTCGAACACCTCAGCTGCTGGTTGCAACTGCTTACCCGATCTTATCTGCACTACAGCTGCTTGCGACTCGACTGGTGAATATAAACCATGCTGGTCATAGGATTTTGTCGCTCTTTCTTCCTCTTGTCATACTCTGCTGCTTCCTTGCAGAATCTACGGATGTGGCCAATCTCGCCGCAAAAATGACATCGAGGGGGTGGAAGAGAAGTACCTTCCGCTGATGTACCTGCCTGCCATCGATTTGAATTGAAATTGGTGTTCCGTTGACCCTAGTAATTCTTATATCCGTGCGACTGATTGGTTCGCATTTGGGGTGGCACGTAATGGGTTGTTGGCTGACCTGGTTCCTGTATGATGGCATTTACAGTTGCTCTACCCTGCACCTTGGCATTATACGCATAGGTTTCCATTGAATGTCCTGTTGTATTGCAGATGGCACAATACATCTGGTTAAGGGCACATGTAGCACTGGTGTGGCCTGGATTTTTGCACTTGGTACAATACATCTGTTTGGTCGGATCATCCGCTACGTTCTTACTGGCTTTCAACCATTCCAAGTCCTCTCTAAATCCTCCAACTTTGTGCTCCAGTTGTAGGGCCATCGCAATTAGTGCGTCCAACGTCATTCCGCCCACACAGCCAATGATCATGATTTGTCTCAACTGTGGATTAAGTCCGTTAATGAACCATTGGGTTATAACATTGTCCGGTAGATTAGCATGTGTCGGAGGCAACTGCCTTAAGTGAGTTCGAAACAATGTTGCATATTCCTGAACAGTCTGATGCCGCTTCTGCCGATTGTTCTGCAAATAGTCAAAGATTTCGACAGGATTTTTCTTCAACCGGAACCTCTGTAGGAATGCGTTCTTTACCTCATCATAATTACTGAAATGGTTGATATCATACTCTATTAGCCACCTCGCTGCTTCATTGACCAGCGTGGCCTGAAACACAATAGCCTTGTACGCCGGGTCGGGTGGGTGGTTTAATATGGCATAACTGATCTCAAAGGTGCGCACACGTGCATTAGGGTCGCCACCCGGAAATCCACCGAACTTTGTGTAAGTCACTCCTATTGGGACTGGTCGAACTGGTATAATTGGTTGCAGCTGTTGTTGTTGCTGTTGTTGAAACTGCGGTTGCAGTTGTGGGGGTGTCTGCTGCTGAGACTATGACCCGCTCATAGTGCTATTGTGATTAATGTTGTTGCTATTTGTCTGTGGAGGAGGTGTCTCTTGTCCTTCAGAATCTGTATTGTCAGATTGCTCATCTTCCGGTTCAAAAATGGTGTTGAATCTCTTACTTATCTCCAAATCGAATAACCTGTCCTCAGCCTTGGTATCGAAACTAGAGAGGCTTGCCCCGAACAGTGGAGAACGTAATAAAGGTCCACCAAGTAGTACCGCACTGTCACCAAAAAACTTCAAATTCCCACTAAATGGTACCGAACTCCCACCGGAAGTTATCGAACTTTCACTGCACCAGGTTATCTTTTCACCGGAAATGGTCTCACTTGGTAACACAACTTTATCATCGAAAATAGTCGGATTCTGACCAGATAATGTCAAACTGTTGAAGGCAGGGAAATCAGGAAGATGAATAATTAATTTGAAATCTGAAAAATGGTTAAACGTAGATATTATCTAGTTAGATATATCTTTTTGGTGTATTGGATTTTAATAAAATAAAAAGAAAAAGACGGTTATGTGGAGATTAAAAGGGAGATGTCGTGAGAAGGAGAGAATGTTACAAGAGGAAGGCGCGCGACAACCGTAAGGAGGAGAAGATCGGCTGAGAGGGATTTTGGAGGACCGGAGAACAGGTTCTGCAGGAAACATCATACTCGCTGTGATTGATGAAATCATGTAGTGTAATCAAGTATGATTCATGAAGTTCTAAGATTTACAAATCTGTAGTCGCAGCGTTAAGTCAATCTATGAAAGAACATAAAATGTCTACGAGATAAGAGTTCTTGTTTGTAACCTTCAATTCCCGTTAAGTCAATGAAGAGATTCAAATTATCTGCATAGCAGCGCATTGAAACTTGTGTGTCTGTGAGCGTGTAAGAAATCTGTTAGCCTTTGAAATGTGAAAATCTGGAATGTGACTGCGTAATTCTGTAATCGGTAAAATTACCAGAAAATTACCATAAAGTTATCGGAAAGTTACCAAAATGGAAGAATTACGGTGAACTTTCAAATACGGTTACGGTGGAATCTCTGTGAATGAAGACCAGTGCAATTGGAGCAGTGAGTAATACTGATTTGCTCTTTATTTACATGTTGTGTTAACCTCTGGAACCCTCAACACAATTGGCAATCCTACTGTACGGCTGACGCAGCCTCAAGAAATGCATGAGGGGCAGGCGCAACAGTTTTGGTAAAGTATATTTTACGAGGGCACAGGCAAGAGCAGCGAACGTGGAGACATCTTCCAACTTTTACGAGTGGTACGAGGCCGAGGAGCAGGAAGCTCTGGGAACTGAACAGGAACAGGGGGAAACAGGTGCAGCAGAGGCAAGGTTAGTGGGCGGCATACTTGGAGCGTTATTCCTCACAGAAGCAACTGTAGGGGTAAGAAGACGACTCCAGTTTGACCCACTTGCAGGGGCGACCGATCAAAGAACTAGGCGCACACCTCAACCACAGCCAATGGCGCAACCACCTCCTAATCCTAAGGTCAAAGCCGC
Organism: Ceratopteris richardii; assembly: GCA_020310875.1. Classification (NCBI taxonomy): domain Eukaryota; kingdom Viridiplantae; phylum Streptophyta; class Polypodiopsida; order Polypodiales; family Pteridaceae; genus Ceratopteris; species Ceratopteris richardii. The sequence continues at coordinate 185,880,759 of CM035416.1, forward strand.
TCATTTCAGCGGAACCTCTAAGGAAGATGCTGATTGTCATGTGGCTCAATTCGAAATAAAATGGACAGCGAATGGATATTAAGCTTCAACAGTTTGCAGCCACGTTGGAAGGACGAGCTATGAGCTGGTCCAGTCAATATGGCATTGCCCATTTTGCTACATATGATGATTTAAAAATAGCATTCTTGCAACGCTTTAGAAAAGAAAAGACGCCTTCCAATGTATTAAGGAAGTTGAGGGCCATCAGACAAAAGACCATGCTAGTGGAAGACTACGCTCAGAAGTTCCGGACCCTAATGGAGAGGTTGCAAGGTAATGAAGGACCTACTGATGAGATGTTGGCAGGATTTTTTTTGAAAGGATTACGGAGCACAATAAGACATGCGGTGGCCAGTGTGGACATTGCAAATGGCTTTGATGTATTAGTATTAGCAGCGGTGCGTGTGGAAAGAAGGTTTGGACGAGCCAAAAAGAAGCAGTCTGATTCTGATTCAGAGGTTGAATCGGATTCAGCAACGGAGTCGGGTAAGAGTTCAAGTGATTCTGACACTGACGACCATGATGATGAAATAGTGAAGACAAAGCATCGTAAGCATAAAGCTAGGCACAATAAAGAGGAGGAATGGATTAATAAGTTAAAGAGACATGGGTATTCTATACTAGCTCCAAAGGAAAAACAATTTTGTGATATCTGTGACAAAGAAGGACATACAACCACTCAGTGTTGGTATAACCCTAAGCATAGAGGGCAAGGTTCTCGGCAAGACAATCAGAATCTCAATGACGTAGCAGCCAATCAAGCTATTCCTATCCAAGGGCGAGGTAATTTTCAGAGACAGCAGTAAGTAAGACCTCCATGGAGAGATCAAGGGAATCAGCAAGGGAACAACCAACAAGGCAATCACCAAGGTCGACCACCAAGGGTAATGCCTTGTGGATATTGTTCAGCTCCCGATCATTGGATAGGGCGGAATTGCCCTTTGTGGGTAAAGCATCGTGAAGAAAGAGGTATACCCGTTATTAGGTATAATCAACATAATCAACAGGGACAACATCAACAACAGGGGCAGCAGGCGGCTCAGGCGAATGCCATGTTGATAGAATGGCTAGATCAAGTGGATAGAGCCAATGATGCACCCAGTACATCTGATCGAATGCACGTTAAGAATAATAACCAATGGCAGTGTGAATGTAAACAATGTGGGAAAGCTAAAGAGGTTGAAGTGTTGGCGGTTACAAGATCAAGGAATAAAGGCCCTATTGATTGGCAGGAACAAAGGCAAATCCGAGACAAGGTTTTGAAGCAGGTTCGAGAGGAGTCTCCTAATCAGGCGAGGGGTGGAGGTTAGACTGAGCAACAATAGGGTGTGAAATTGATACCTCCCATACTAGAGCGGGATAAGGCGCCAAGTCAGCAAGGCTTGGAAAATGAATGGTTTGATGAAATCATTAGCTCACTGTTACAGTTGTCCTTGGATCAACTGTTATCGTTGGTACCGGTGTTTCGAGAGAAATTGTTGAGAAAGCTACTTGGGTATCATGCAGAGCCCGAAATTAGGTCGACCTCTTCAATCTCGGCCAACACTATTGATCCAGCAGATGTGGATTTTGTAGTACCAGTGATTGAGGTGCAGTACAACCAGCGGTGATTCGCGAAAGTGTTGCTTGATGGAGGATCAGGGGTAAACATATTACCTGAGCATATTTTTATTGAAATGGGAAGAGGGGTATTGGCTCCAGCACCTTTTTAGGTAAAGATGGCGGATCAAACACGAGTACAACCGGTTGGCATTTTGAAGCAACAACAAATTATCATTTCCGGCATGACATTTATGGTCAATTTTGTGGTCATCCGAATGTCTGAGTCCGCGTATCCGTATGAAATGTTGTTAGGGAGACCTTGGTTTCGACTTGCCAAAGTCAAGCAGGATTGGGGCTTGAATGTAGTAATGATTACCAAAGGTAAAAAGCAACTGACGATTCCTATGCGTGGACAAAAAAATATGTCGGTACAGGAGAAACCACTTATGGCTCAGACCATTAATTTAGCAGATGAGATTGAAGATGATGAAGAGGAAAAGTTTCTGCAAGCAAACCCAACGGTGGTGCCGGTATTGGAAGTCGATGTTGCAGGAGTATTAAGTAAGGATCATAGTGGTGGGCCAGATATAGAAGGGCAAGTTCCTGGTGAACAGGTGGCAAGTGCCCAGTTACAAAAGATATTTGATCAACGTATAGACATTCCGGTGCAGCAACAGATGGAACAACAGGAGGAAGAGATAAGTGCGCGGGTGGAAAGGATGTATGATCAAAAGTATGCAGGTTCTATGCGGGTGAAGGAGGAGGAGCTTCAAGAGGTTAATTTAGGAACCGAAGCTGAACCCAAGGTGGTGCGGATTGGTAAAACATTGGAAGGAAAGTTTAAGGAGGATCTCATTTGCCTTCTTAAAGAGTATGTAGATGTGTTTGCTTGGGATTATACTCAAGTGAAAGGCATAGATCCGCAGTTGCATCAACACAGGATTAATTTAAAGACGGATGCAGTACCTGTGGCGTAGCAAAGATATAGAATGAATCCTAATTTTGCTAAACAGGTGAAGGAAGAAATTGATAAATTATTGGCAGTTGGATTTATCAAACCGGTGAATCAGGTGACTTGGTTATCTCCCATCATAGTGGTCCCCAAAAAGAATGGGAAGCTCAGAATTTGTGTTGATTATAGAAAGTTACATGCGGCAACGGTTACAGACCCGTTTCCTATGCCGTTTTGTGATGCAGTGTTGGATGCAGTAGCAGGCCATGAAATGTATAGTTTTTTGGATGGATTTTCCGGTTATAATCAGATCAGTGTAGCTGAGGAGGATCAGCATAAAACAACATTTATTACAGAATTTGGTGCCTATGTGTTTACCGTCATGAGTTTTGGCTTGAAGAATGGACCGCCATCGTTCAATTATGTGGCACATAAAGTGTTTGAACCTTATTTACAGGACTTTATGCAAGTATTTGTCGACGATTTTTCGGTCTTTGGTGAAATGATTAAGCACTTGCTACACCGAAAAGCATGTTTTGAAAGATGTCGGCAGTTTAGGATGGTATTGAATCCATTTAAAAGTGTGATTGCGGTCAGAAGTGGTATTTTATTGGGCCATGTTATATCACAAGCAGGGATGGCTATTGATATTAAGAAAATTGAAGCTATAAGTACAGCTAAAGCACCGACCAACGTTAAAGAAGTAATGCGGTTTGTGGGTCAAATTAAGTGGCATTCCCGATACTTAAGATATTTAGCAAACATTTCCTTACCGCTAACGCATTTGACCAAGAAGGATGTTCCGTTTATATGGGCAGATGCTCAAGAGAAAGCATTTCAAATGTTAAAAAAGATGGTGTCGGTAGCACCAATTTTGCAACCACTCGATTGGTCAGTGTCGTTTCACATATTTGTTGATGCATCAGATGTGGTCGTAGGAGCAGTTTTGATGCAGCAGAAAGACAAAGGATGGTATAGACCTGTCTATTATGCCAGTAGAGTATTGGCTGCGGCTGAAAGAAATTATCCGGTGATGGAAAGGGAAGCTTTGGCGATGGTATATGCCCTTAACAAGTTTAGACATTATTTGTTGGGCAATAAAGTGGTTTTTCATGTGGATCATCAGGCTTTGGTTTATTTAATCAAGAAGCCCTTATTAACAGGCCGATTAGCCAGGTGGATGCTTTTGTTACAAGAATTTGATTTTGTGATTGTGCATACTCCAGGGAAGGAGCATGTGATGGTAGATTATTTTAGTCGATTGGAATCAGGAGGAACACCCACCGATGCACTTGATGTATTTTCGGATGCTGACTTGTTTACGGCGCAAGTGGTAGAGGCAGATTCGTGGTATGATCAGTTATTAATTTTCCTGACGGAGGATGCATTACCATAGTATTTTACGCCTGATCAGAGGAGGAAGTTTGCTCCTAAAAGTAGAACGTATTTGGTTATAGCAGGGGCATTATACAAGAAGGGGGTGGATCAGGTTATAAGGAGGTGTGTACCAGATTTTGAACAACCAGCTGTCTTACAGGAAGCACATTCAGGTTCAGCAGGAGGTCATTTGTCAGGGGATATTACAAGCAAGAAGGTATTACAAGCTGGGTTGTGGTGGCCGATGGTGTTAAAGGATGCCCATGAGTATGCTAAAGGATGTGTGATTTGCCAAAGGTTAGGCCAACCTAATAATTCTGATCGAATGACTGATCATCCGGTATTACCACTGGATCCTTTTCAAAAATGGGGCATGGATTTTGTGGGTCCAATTAAACCTACCACTCAGCGGGGTAATAGATATATATTGGTGGCAACCGATTATTGTACAAAATGGGTGGAAGCTGTGGCATTGAAGGATAATAAGGCAGCAAGTGTGGCGAAATTTCTTTATCATAATATTATGACCAGGTTTGGGTGTCCGATTGAGTTGGTGAGTGACAGAGGTACTCATTTCCTGAATGAGGTGATTTTAAAGTTAACAAGGATTCATTTAATTTTGCACAAAAAGACTACAGCCTATCATCCTCAAGCAAATGGGCAGGCAAAAAGCACGAATAAAACTTTTATGCGTATTCTTAAAAAATTAGTGCATGAAAATCAGAAAAATTGGGATTTGTTTCTTGACTCAGCTTTGTGGTCATTCAGAACAGCATTTAAAGTGACAACAGGTATGACACCTTTCCGATCGGTATATGGATTGGAGGTAGTAGTACCTATGGAGTTTGTAGTTCCAAGTTTGCGGATTACGACAGAGAAAATGTCGCCTGAGTTATCGGTTAAACACAGGAGTAAATATCTTTTACAGATTGAGCAGGATCGTTTGATAAGTGCATATATTACGGAGGTGATTCAAAGGTGGAGACAGGCTTGGGTAAATCAGAATGTGAAGTTTAAATTATTGAAAGAAGGTGATTGGGTGATGGTGTATAATTCTAAGCTAGGACCCCATCCAGGAAAGCTTACATTGAGATACAGGGGCCCATATCAGATTGTGCCAGATTTGGGTCAAGGCACTTTTCGAGTAGTAGATGTGTTTGGTATATGGATGGACAAACCAGTAAATGGATTTAGGCTAAATTTTTTTCAAGGGAAACTGCCACATTTGGACTGGTTATCCGCTAATGTGGTGCAAGTAGTCCATAATCTAGAACTTCACTTCAGCAATGTTTGTGATCATCGCAGTAAAAGAGTTTATTTCTCTACATTTTTATCTGTGGTGAAGTGTTTTTTGACCTCGTGTTGGTCCAAAACTACATTAAGTAAGTTTTTACGATTACAATGGCGACTTTGTCTATAGTTACCGCCCAACAGTGTGCTAGGGGTTAGCCCAAGGCCAAAGATGGATAAGGAAGCGTTATTGGATCAGGGTGTACAAACTAATGGATATTCTGGGTCTGCAACTAATGAGGTGTTGGAAATAAGTATACTACGTATTACGAGTCAGCAGACCTATAAGGAGCAGAGACATCGAGGGGAATATGAAAAGAAAGCTAGTATTCAATCAATTATTATCTTGCAAAATACAGTTTGTCAGAATTGTATGATTGGAAGTCTTTGCATTACAAAATGTAGTATGGAGGAATTTAAATATCAATTTCTTATTCTTGAAGTGCTCATGAGTGTTCAGTTCGATGATTCTTATGGCATGTGTAGAAGATTTGTTAAGCGGGTTATGGATATGCGGGGCAACCGACTGATGATGATGTTTATGGTATTCTATACTACAATATTATTGTGTTGTATGAAGTGTTACGTGTGTAAGTACGTCCATCATTGCAGTCAGTGGCAGTTCAAGCATTCGCACTTGTGGAACGGATATTTTCAGTTCTATTTAAAGGCTTCCAAGATAATGCTTTTTCCTGCATCTTCTGTGTTGGTGTCTGAATCAGGAGTCATGAGAGGAAGTATGCGAAAGAGAGAAGTTGTAATGCGAAAAGAAGAAACTACTACGGAGGAAAGTAGTAGTTCGTTACAAGAGGATGAAGAGGAAATATCGACGCCATCTGCAATGACTAAGTTTGTGCAAACGCTTATGGAGCCATTCACAGACTTTAAAGTGGAAGTTCATATACAGCCTTCTCTGAATGAGAATTGGCTCAGAAGGATTGGGTTATTTCAGTTCGCTACATTGCCGTGGGCGCGCTGGAGATGCAATTATTATGCAAAGAGCCAGCTGGAAATCATTCGGAAAATGAAGGGTCAGTTAGCACTTCAGGTAAAATTTTCACAGGAATTAGTTGCAAAATTATTTCAGTTGCCTATGTACGATGATGTAGTCATTCCAAAGTGTTCGGAGGAGGCCTTGAAGAAAGATTTTGGACCCAGAGAAGGGGGACGGCAGTACTACATGATGAAGAACACAAGTTATGTTCGAAGGGAGCAATTAAAATGGTATTTGGAAAGGTTGTGTTTTATTCTCAAATATGATTATATGTCCAAAGAGAATTTTGCACCTTTGGCTTATGCAGAGGCAGGTGGAAAAGTAAGTTGGGCTCATTGGGTGTATGATCACCTGCATAGTGCAATATTTGTTGGTGATAGGCATAAAACGCAATCAAATAGTAGGCTATCAGCATATTTAGCCGCATTATTTGAGTTCGTGCAGCTAGTAGATGGTCAGAAGATAGTATGGCCCAAGGAGATAAAGCTTCATGGTCACGAGTTGAGTCAAGAGCAGGAACAGCTAGCAGCGAAAGAGGTAATGGATAGACCTTCAGAGACGTGTGAAGATCTTCTTCGTGCAGGTTATACTGCACAAGAGCTGAAACCGGTTATTCAGATGATTCAACCTGATGTACGAGAAGCAGGGATATAGGAGGATATTTTGTTGCAGGTGCCAGATGGTGTTGAGCATCTGAAAGCACTTGGAACAGTTTTTAAGTTGTCTAAAAAGAGAAGATTGGAGGAACAGCTGCAATCAGTAGGTGAGAAAATGTCGAAGGATGTTATGCACCAATCAGTTAACACAACAGATTATGATGTACCAAGAATGAAGAAGAGGTTGCAGGAAATTTCTGATTTTTTAGTTTGGGGCAAGAAGAAAGATTGTCTAAGCACGAGCAGACAAAAGTACTTATTAATGTGGATCATTATCAGTCTTTACAGAAGAAGGCTAAAACACTTCAAGAAGCGTTGGATGAGAAGGTACGAATGTTGGAGGAATTGCAAAAGGACAAGATGCAATATGTGATGGAGTTGTCTAGTATAAAGCGGTCTATGCATGAATTTGAAGAGTGCCAAAAGTCTGTGCAAGTACAAATTCAAAAAGAGATGATGGATTTTTCAGTACTTAATGCTACTTTGCAGAAGGAACAAATGATTCTTCATTCGAGAATACAAGTTTTGCAGGAGTTGGAAAAGCAGATGTTAGCAAATGAAGATGTGGAGTTAGATGCTACAGTAATGACGAGGTCGGATATAGGATTATTGAAGCAGCAACTCCATAAGTATGTTCATGACATTTGGAATGTTTTCCAAAGTCGTTGGCTCAGTATGTTTAAGCTTCAACATGAACAGGTCCAGACATGCTTTGTGTCCAAGTATGAAAAAGATTTAGTATGTGTAATTACAAAGCAAGAGAAGCAAATTGAAGAATAGATACAGATAATTAAGAAATTGCAGGAACAGCTCTTGCAAAGGAAGTTAGAAGAAAAGGTGGACATATTAATTGAGAAGCAGCAGTTTATTATTGATGCAGACTTTCAGGAAAAGCAAGATGGTGCAGAGGAGGATGTCAGTAGTTTGCAGAATCAGAAGAGTGAAGTGGAAGAAATGCATACTTTCAAACAATCGTAGGAAATAATTTTATATGATCAAGGGATTGTTAAATTCGAGTCTAATTTTTGACAAAATTACCCAGCGGGCTGTGCCAGGTGTTGAAGGCAGGGAAATCTGGAAGATGAATAATTAATTTGAAATCTGAAAAATGGTTAAACGTAGATATTATCTAGTTAGATATATCTTTTTGGTGTATTGGATTTTAATAAAATAAAAAGAAAAAGACGGTTATGTGGAGATAAAAAGGGACATGTCGTGAGAAGGAGAGAACGTTACAAGAGGAAGGCGCGCGACAACCGTAAGGAGGAGAAGATTGGCTGATAGGGATTTTGGAGGACCGGAGAACAGGTTCTGCAGGAAACATCATACTCGCTGTGATTCATGAAATCATGTAGTGTAATCAAGTATGATTCATGAAGTTCTAAGATTTACAAATCTGTAGTCGCAGCGTTAAGTCAATCTATGAAAGAACAGAAAATGTCTGCGAGAGAAGAGTTCTTGTTTGTAACCTTCAAGTCTCGTTAAGTCAATGAAGAGATTCAGATTATCTGCATAGCAGCGCATTGAAACTTGTGTGTCTGTGAGCGTGTAAGAAATTTGTTAACCTTTGAAATGTGTAAATCTGGAACGTGACTGCGTAATTCTATAATCGGTAAAATTACCAAAAAATTACCGTAAAGTTATCAAAAAGTTACTAAAATGGAAGAATTATGGTGAACTTTCAAATACGTTTACGGTGGAGTCTCTGTGAATGAAGACCAGTGCAATTGGAGCAGTGAGTAATACTGATTTGCTCTTTATTTAGATGTTGTGTTGAACCTCTAGAACCCTCAACACAAACCAACTGCACACTTTGTCTCTGTACACTCAGAAGTCACTGTACCTTCTTGAGAACGTACCGGAATCACACCGGAATCTATCGGAATCTCATCATGTGTCACCGAACTGGTACCGGAATCACTGCTAACTAGCTCCGATCCTTCGACAACTGGGCTTAAATGGCCTACACTTCTACCACCTGGGGGTGTCCCTAATAGATTTAGAACTGCCCAGGGATGCTGGTCTCTCCTATACTTCGGATAAGACTTGCCGGACCGAGTAACTGGCATATATCACCTCTGCACCGCTTGCCTTACACACTGCTCTATCTTGATTGATTATTCTCACTCTATTGCCATCTTCCCACAGACGGCGCCAGTGTTAAAAAGGGACTTCCATCACATCCACTTTTAATCTCTTTTCGGGTTCTTGGGGATGGTAGGGGTCTGGCAATGCAGAGGCCCTTTATCTATTTTCCCAAAGTATACTCAATTAAACACACAGTAACTATACGTGAAGGCAATACTTCTGTTACATAGTTATAATCCTCTGTTTACAGTATCCTCACACAGTAGATTATCGTGCAGTTGTTCAATCACATAATCGAACAGACTTATTAATGTTACGATAGTATTATTGTGTAATAGTAAATTACGGCAATTCAATAAGAACAGACTTAATAGTACTTCAGATATCTGCAAACTCTGCACTACGACGTCTCGGCAAGGTCGCAAGTCACCCAGACAGACAGTCTGGCAATCCCGTCTCCTCTAACACCGGAGAACACCGTAATGTCTCTTCATTAATGAGTAAAAGGGTTACATCACTTCGCTACGCCCTTTCGGTGCGTGCGGTATATGAAAATATAAGATTACATTATGCCAATCTGGTGGCCTAACAGGAACTTGGATTTCCCTCTGTCAAGACTCCAGGAGTAAGAAGGGCACATGCAGATGATACAAGGAAAGGTGACCCAAGACCAAGAAGATCTGGGAGGATGCGGAATTCAATGCAACGATTGACATATGATAGTTACATGGCTCTTCATTGTGCCTACATGACAAAGGTAATACAAGATGTTGAACCTTCTTGCTTTGAAGATGCAATTGGAATTGCAGATTGGGAAAAAGCTATGGATGAGGATATGGCTGCACTTTATGGAAATGATACATGGAAGCTGGTTCCATTGCCGCAAGGAAAGAAACCCATAGGCTGCAAATGGGTTTACAAGGTAAAGCATAATGTTGATGGTAGCATAACTAGGTATAAAGCATGATTGGTAGCTAAAGGATATGCATAGACATATGGCATTGATTATGAGGAAACATTCAGCCCTGTAGCTAAAATTTCTAGTGTTAGAACACTTGTTGCATTAGCTACAACAAAAGGATGGACTTTGCATCAGAGTGAAGAATGCTTTCCTACATGGTGAGTTACAAGAAGAAGTATATATGGACCAGCGACAAGGATATGAAGATTCAAAGCATCCAGAATATGTTTGCAGGTTGCAAAAGGCTTTGTATGGGCTTAGGCAAGCCCCTTGTGCATGGCATGCAAGGATTGTTGATTACTTAACTAGCATTGGGTTTTCTATGTGTGATGCGGATCACTCACTATATGCAAGGAAGGTTGATGATGGCATCACTATTGTGGCTATTTATGTTGATGACCTGATTGTAGGTGGTTGTAGCTCAATGATGAGTAGCACCTCCTTTAATGTCAATCCAGGAAGACGTGAGGATGGTATGATGACCTCGAGCAAGTGAAGGCACAAGTGCGTGAGTGAGAAGCACACTAACATGCACACACATACACGCACACGCGCACACACGGCAAGACAAAGAGTGAGAAGCAATGGAGTCCTTAGATTACTTTCCAAAAAGCTCTTACAAGTTCAAATCAATTACAAGCTAACCTCAAAAATGAGCTCTCTAGCTCTATTTATAGTTTTTTACTAGGTTTTGGCCATGTCCAAACCTAGTGTCCGGCCTAGTTAAAAATTAGGTTCTCTACCCTATTTGGAGGTTCAAACAAAGTCTAAAAAATGTGAAAACTGACAGGTAGGTACTTCTAAAGCTCCTCAAGCTCAAGGACTCCTTGGCTTGCACAAAATGGAGCTACAAAATTATGAAATGGTATTTACAATGATTGTTAGTGATGAGAATCATTGTTGTAAAGATGTTGATTTGGAAAAATTTGAAGGGCCTATCTGCCAGATTTGCGTCGACTGCTCTGTCTACTTAATCCTTCACCTCGCTCTGACTCTCTCCGCTGGCTTCCTTGTCTAGTCAGTCCTTGGGTTCCCATACTGCTCTCAACACCCCCCCTCTCTCGCATCTGTCGTCTCTGAGAGACTCTTGTTGCTGGGAGTGCTGGATGTAATAGTCCACCACATGAGTGGCAAGTTGATGTTCTTGTATGTGTAGTCCTCTAGCCAAATCTGTCATCATGGGATCCCCATCAATTGGTCCTGGAATGTCCGGATGTGGCAGACGTAACTGATCTGCATGGATGGCTTGTTCTACTGCGAATAGATGTAGCAAATGTGTTGGTCTGGGAATGAAAATTTCCGAATGATATTCCCAGAATCCCGTAGAGAACATTTCCTCAAATGTCTGCTTGAAGCATGCGGGTAAGTACTTTATTCGTGCATGCCAGGCAAAGTTTATATTGACCGAGGGAGTTTGGCTCATGTCGTAGACTAAATCCTTGTTACCTTGAGAGAATCCAGGGGCAGAGATGTATGGAGCTTGTACCTTTCGAAAGGTTTTGAAGACAATGGTCATGAGCTCGAATATTTTCATACACATTTTCGTTGCTATGTCGGGTACATTATTTAGACGAGTAGACCAGTGTCGAATTGTTGATATCATGTAGGCTACGGTTGGGGTCCCTCGAGGCGGAGCAAAATATGGATAGTTAACCCAAGCTGAGCATTCTTTATTGTTGCGTACCTTGATTGCAAATGCTTGCCAGGATCTGCGACGTACCATTGGGCAATAGCATGGATTATACTTGATGTACAGTGGCATGGTTGCCCATGTGCTCATCATCTCAGGGTAATCGGTTAGTAGACGTGCACGCCAATTGGGTTGGAAGATCGAGCCAGCACGGGCATCTGCCGATAAGTCCGCTGGCTCAAATTGAGTGGCGAATGTGGGCTCCTTCCCTGTATGCCTTTGCATTATAATCATGTAGCAAGACAAAGCAAGGCATGTATTGCGTCTCTGATGTTGTGATCAAGCGTTGGTGGGATAGGTTCTGAAAGTAAGAAGATCGAAGGACATTTTCTTCCAGATTTGTGAGAGATTGAATTTGCACGGCAACGCGATCATCATGTGTCTTTCCTACTTTCTCGATTCTTTTAACCCAATCTGGAACTCCAATTTCTAAAGTGTCCTGTCCTTCCTCTATTACCCGACCGCCGGGTGTGGGCATCGGCTCGTACGGCTCTTCATAGCTGTCATCGACGGGGATTTCCACAACTGTTTCAGGTTCTGGTTCTTCAGTTGGCGAGGGTGGCCTTTCATATGGTAAGAGGCGTGCTTGGAGTTCTGCCACCTGTTTCCGGAGGGTCTCTACTTCTTCTGTAGAGTGTTGCAAGATTATCGGCTCCTGTTGAGCTGTGGGGGCACTGGCTATCTGCTTCTTTAGATCCGCACATTCAACCTCTAACTTTTCATATGACTCCAAGAAATTTGCATGCTCTTCAAGTAAGATGCAAATGTCTTCAGATGGGACTGCTCTATACTTGGTAGGGCTAATGGTTGCTCCTGCAGTTCCTTCCATAGCCGCTTCAAAGTTGTCTTGGTTTTGTTGTTGAAGCCTCTTGTTCTCTTCTAGTGCTACTGCCATATGCTTCCTTAATAGCCCAAGATTGTGTCTAAGTGTAGCATTGGATATCATTTGGGACTCGAGCATACTTTCTAGTTCCTTCATTGCTTGATCATCCACTGTCGATATTTTCGATTCCAATTCTGTGTGAGCCTGTTGTAAGGTGGTATGTTCTGCTAGAAGCGTATGGTAATCATCTTCGAGAGTGTTGACTCTAGCTTGTAGATGCTAAGATTCTGCTTGGAGGGCAATAGTGCGTTCTTCCAATTGATGGTATTCTTGTTGTAGTTGATGTGCACACTGAAGTAATGTAGTGAACGTGCTATTTACATTATGAGATGCAAGGGGAAAAGTTTGGAATGCAGGGGAGGTGGGAATGGGAAGGGAGGTAGTGAATGCTGTGTCTGCTAATGATGTGTTGAGTGGTGAGGTGGGGGGTAGTGGAGGGGGAGAGGGTGGAATTATGCGAAGAGGTGCTGTGGTGGGTGAAATGTCCATTGGGTCAGACAGAGTGGTGTGTACAGGGGCTACCATGTAGGTGGGTATGGTAGGTGAAGTGAGTGTGGTGTTCGTGTAGATTGATGTCGTTGCGAACATCGGGGAAATGTGCCTCTGAAGCATTGGAGTGCTGATGGATTGCGCCACGAAGGATGGTTGTTGGGGTGGTGCGGTTAGGTTGAATGAGGTGTAGGGGACAGCTGGGAAGGGAGGGTCATGGAATGGAGGTAATCCGTATTGGGGGATAGGCTGGGAAACACAGGGTACCTTCTGTGGGTGTCAGGTTTCCAACCACACTTGGAATTATGGGATGGCCAATTATGGGTTCAGAGGATAGAAGGGTTGAGGTGTACAAGGGATTGGTGATGAAGGAGAAGAGGGTGTCTTGTGAGGTGGGTTCTCGAAATGAGAATGATGTGAATGAGGTTGGGTTATAAGTGAAGGTAGAGGTGATGACTGCCGTTTCTTCCATGGTGGGAGGTGGTGGTGGGGGTGGAGAAGGTGGTGATGGGGGGTGCTGGGGTGAGATGGGTGATGTCTGAACGAAGGTTTCAGCAGAGAGGTCAATGGTGGTGGTGGGGGTAGCTGTGACTTCAATGGTTACTTCTTGTTCTGTGACGGGCATCCTGATAGTCTTACCTGCTCCTGGTAATGTGTCGACTCTGCGTTTGTCATACCTCAAGGACTGGCTGACTGCAGTGTGGACAGCCTCTGGAACTCCTAAAGATTCTGACACTAATTTGAGGGTGTCAATGAAATGTTGATCCACCCCATCATCTGATAGCATTTCTTGCATCAAAGCTTGACCTGACACAAGAGAGAGTTGATGCCTTTCTTGTACTGCTTTGATTGTGTCATATAACCTTTGTAGTTGAGCTGTATATGCAGGTGCACCTACAAGTTCTGGCACTTCTTGTTGCTCATCTTGATGCTCTTGATCATAATCCTCCTCATCTTCCTCTTGTTCTTCATCTTCATCATCCCCTTCATCCACTTCAACTGTGGTGACAGGTACTTGGGAGGTTGTTGCCTGCGTTTGCACATTCTCCACTTGTTGTGCCTCTTCTACCTCCAGCTCTACATCTTGTAATAATTGTTCGAAATCTTCATTCGTGAGTTCTTCCAAAGGTGCACCTCCGGGAAATTCAGGATTGGTTGGGATGGGAGGGAATATCAAGTTAGGACCATCGGTGCTGCGTCTTGGAAGTCGGAGTGTGAATGGTCGGACTCTTCGGGGTGGAGGGGTAACATCCGGTGTTAGGGTGGCTCCACGTGGTTGAGCACAAGGGACTTGGACAGTTCCTCTCATCTTCTTAGAAGGGGGTCCAGTGGATGTCCTGCCTCTGAACTGTTCTACTCGATTCCACATCAGGGCCCGTTGAATAGGGATGTCATAAGCCAGACATCTATAAATGATTCTAGTCAGAGCACAACATCCATATAAAACATGCTTCCGCGGCCATCGTTTGTGGGCTAGGTGTATCTGGTCAATTATCTAGTGGGGTAAGTTGATGGTAAGGCTCTGTGTCTCTGCCAGATACAAACTAAACCATATCTTTTTGGGTGGCATGGTGAATCTATCTTGGGCAGGAAAAGCAAAGTGTTGCATGCACATGCAAAGGTGGATTGCAATATTAGGCATCATGGCCACCATGTCCTTGAGCTTGGTGAGGCTTCGATTCTTCATGTAATCAGGCACTAGGGTCTCCTTCTCTGTTGGAATATGCATTCCGCGCATATCTAGGGCCTCTCTCACCAAGTTGTTCGATAGCCTAAACCTCTTGAGCTCATTTCCCTTTGTCGGAGATGGAAGCACAAATGAGCTTGTGCCTTTTGGGTTCTTGTTTGGAGTCAAGGTGTTGATGAGATAGTAGCATCGCATGAAGTCAGGCTTTGGGAGCCAGGCACTGAAGTATGCACCCAATCCTGCCTTCTCCCATACCGGACGTAGGCCTTCTGCATTTTGTAACTTCTCGAATTCCCTTGTAAAGAAATGGTATTTACCTTGCTTCCCATTGAATTCCAACTCTGATTCCCATAGGTATGATCCCTCTCTCAAGGGTCCTGCAACTTCACTAAACCAGTGGGAAGTTTTTCCTACGGGCATGGTATGGCCACTAGGACGGTCCGCTATAGGTATGATTTTGATGGCCTGCAATTCTTCTGGTCTTTCATTTGTCTCAGGCAAAACGGGTAAACTGTCTAAGTCCACCACTTGTTGGCTCGTTTTTGTTTGAGAGCTAGTTCCTGCCGCCTCAGCCATGTTGAAAAATTTGCAACCGGTTCTGTGAGAATATATGAATAAATGTTAACATTGCAATGGACACAAAAATGACACTGTGTCCTCGTTACAACATTAACCTGAGCTTTTAGTGATAAGTCAGTCAGTCAGTGAGTGCGCGGTGCTTGTGTGTGTAGTTAGGAGTTGGGTAGACCTAGGAGTTAAGTGGAATGATGTAGTGTGAGAGTGATGTAGTTAGTAGGTGGGCATGGATGTACACCTGGGGTCCGGGGGTTTATTACAAGTTTTAGGCTGCCAAATGCAGTGGATGGGTTTTGGTCTTGATTTTGTGGAGACTCTGGAGAGTTTGATAGGAGTATCTGCTTGAAAATGAGGCTTTTTAGGGACCCATTTACAAGTGATTTTACTTGTGCTCATGGAAGAATATGTGTTCGTGCGTGATGTGTAAGAATGGGCAGCGGATGTTCGAGTGAGTGAAACGTGTTGTACCGGGTGTGGCCTCAGTGTAGCTATTTGAGCCCGCAAGCAAGCCTTAGGCACCCAGATTCGTCGTGATTGTGGGCTGGCCTTCATCGACTTCTTGGGTACCCAAATAGACTTTACTTTAGCAAAGAGTTTATGAAAGACTTCTTATTAGTGTCGTGTTGTGGATTACTAATAAGAGGTTTCGGCCGTGGGGTTGGCATGGTCGCAACAGGGTGTTCGCCTTTCCGCATCCATACTTGTTTCAACGACTGAAACCTTCTGCTTTGCTCCTTTTTTTGGCCTCCAGTATAGGTAGTACTCTGCTTCCTCTGTATTTGATGTGCCGTTGGCTGCTGCATCCTTCTCGCCTTTGGAAAAGAAGGGAGTACCGTCTTATCCTTGACTCCATTGTTGAGACAATCCTCGTTCTGCATCATACAGTTTTGGAAAAGAATAGCATTGTCAACTTCATGTGCACCCCTGGAAGGACCAGGAGTTCGTGCCTTACCTAGTTCCTTGAGTGCCTCATTTTCCAATTCAACTGTAATTCGACTATGATTTACCCATACCTAAAGAAGTCCACTTCTTAGGTTTAGGTTGACTGCATGATCATAGATCCAGTCCTGACCCAAGACAAGAGGCTCAGTGAGGTCCTCATCTTGACACACTAGTACTTTGATTGTCATTGCTTCGTCTTGAATATAGAGGGGAAGTTCCACCTCGCCCATGCAAGGGGTTTCCACACCTCCCAATCCTATGAGATATGCTTCTATAGGATTGATGGTTAATTTCAACTTTTGACAGTACGAAAATTTAACAGCACTAGTGGCTGCACCTGAGTCAATCAAGGCTCTTACAGTCCTTGCACCCTTTCCTTGTCCTATCTCTACGGTTATAAAAGGACGTCGATCAATTATCCTATGAGAGCTGATACCTGAAACTTCACACATAGCCACATGATATCCTTGATCTGCATATGCATCTGTCCTAGGTTGCTCTCTACCTTGTCTTCTCATCTTCATTCTCCGGATGCGTTCCAATGCTTCTGCTTGAGCTTCTTTGCGAATTCGTTTTTCTTCTTCTTTGCGTCTCTTAGCAGTGCTGAGTCGACTTAGCATCTCTTCCGTCAGAGGTTCCTAATATAACTTGACTCTGCGTCCGCTAATGTAGCTTGGGAGGACATCACCCTCTAAAGTGGCTAGTTGTACTGCTCCACTTGTGGAGATCCTATTTATGATCATAGGTCCGTAGCCTCTCTTTTCTAGCTTCCTTGCGTGTTGTTTCAATGTGTAGACTAAAACTAGATCTCCTGCTTTCAAGCCCTTATCCTTCACATGTGCATCGAAATATGCCTTTTGCCTCTTCTTGGCTGCATAAATTCCTGCCACAGCCCTCAATCGTGTTTCTCCTAGTCGTTCAAGGTCAAAAAGTCTAGAGGAGAGTTCATGACCCGTCCATTCATGCTCTTGTGCTACTTTCAATGTAGGTATTAAGAAGTCCAACGGTAGCACTGCGTTTTGGCCAAATACCATCTGAAAGGGGGTGGCTTGGAGTACCGTTTTATAGGCGACTTAGTATGCCCAAACAGCATGGTGTAGCTGTTTGTCCCAATCAGAGCGTTTATTATTCACTAATTTGGTCAACACATTGCACATAATCTTGTTTGTGCTTTCGGCTTGCCCATTAGCTTGTGGGTAGTAGGGGGCAGACTTCTTATGAACTACTAAGAATTCTTGGAGCAGATTTTCAATCACTTCATTCAAGAAGTGAGTGCCTCTGTCACTGACTAGCTCTATAGGTAACCCGTATCTGGTGAACACATTCTCAAATAGCAACTTAGCAGTTGTCTGAGCATCATTCTTTGTCGTAGCTTTTACCTCTACCCACTTTGTTAGATAGTCTGTAGAAACAATGATATATTCTGCATGGGAACCCTTAGCTGGGGGATTAATAGGGCCTACAAAGTCTATTCCCCACTTAGAGAATGCTCGTCCACCCATCATGGGTTTCAGTGGCATCTCATCTTTGCATATAGGAGGCTGAGCTCGATGACAAACATCACACCGTTTCACATAGGTATGTGCATCCATGTGAAGGGTCGGCCACCAGAAGCCCACAAATAGTATTGCCTTGATCACCCGATCTGGTCCAAAGTGTCCTCCTGCTACACCTTGGTGAGCAGTTTCCAAGATCTTGAGATATTCACTCTTATGGACACATAGTCTCAGGTAACCATCTTTACCACGCTTGTATAGATTATCACCAATGAGTGAGTAATCCAGGGCTTCTTGTTCTAAACTCCTCTTCCTAGCCAGAGTCATGTCTGGAGGGAATGTTTTCGTCCTCAGGAAGGATACTAGTGGTTCACTCCAATCTGGCACTATGGACACTTGATAAAGAGTGGCATGTTCCACAGGTGGTTTAGTGCAACAGATTGGGCATTCCTTGCACAACTTTTGGACATCAGCCTCCATAGTTGGCCAATGCACTCCGAGTCTCCTTAGTGTCTGTAGGGTTCGTTGCTTTGAGTAGTGTTGCTCTAATGCACCTACATGTGCTAATTGCAACCATTTAGCGTTCTCATCCTCTTCCACACAACAATCCAAGATCCCTTGATATGTGTGCTTGTACATACTTCCTGCCATGATGTGATACTTTTGGGCTTTTACTACCTCTCTATCCTGTGTGTTTATTACTAGATGGTTAGGCCCGTATGTCAATACTGGCACTAGTGGCTTAGCCCACTGTGGCACCACTTCCAAATTAAACAAGTAGGCATCAGGAAGGTCATCTGACACGCCTTGTGGAGCTTCTCCAGATGTGAGTCTAGAGAGATGGTCTGCTCTCAAGTGAGTCCTACCTTTCCTTACCACAACCTCGAAGTCGTATTCCATTAGTAAGAGAAACCATCTTACTAATCTACCTGTATTGCATGGCTTGTTCACGAGATATAGCAGTGCCTGATGGTCAGTAAAAAATTTAAACTTATTTGCAAGCAAATAATGTCTAAACTTTTTAATCGCATATACCATGCCTAATCCTTCTCTCTCCGTAGTGGTATAATTTCGTTCAGCTGCATTCAATTGTCTACTAGCATAGGCAATTGGAAGATCCATATTACCTTCACCGGTAGGCTGTGCGAGTACACACCCAATAGCATAATTGGATGCATCCACATAAACATGGAAAGGCTTATTCCAATCTGGTGTGGTTAAGATTGGTGCTGAACATAATCGCCGTTTAAGCTCATTGAAGGAATTCTCACATTCATCAGTCCACTCAAAGTTAGTCAGAAGTCCGTACATGGGCTTTGCAATGACAGCATACATGTGAATGAACCGGTGGTAGTAACCACAATGCCCCATGAAAGCCTGTACTTCCTTGATGTTCTTTGACCTAGGTAACTCGGCTATGGCTCTCACTTTCTCTTCATCAGTGGATATGCCATTCTTTGACACTATGTGTCCTAGAATCTTGCCTTGCCTAACCATAAAAATGCACTTTTCTGGGTTTAGGCAGACTTGATATTCTCTACATTTGTCAAAGATTTGTCTGAGTTCAGGAATATGGGTTTGTCTGATGTTGGAATGAGCACAAAGATCATCAACATAGACTTCTAAGTTCTTCCTCAGGAACTCTTTAAATACATGGCACATCAGCCTCTGGAAGGTTGCTGGTGCATTGGTAAGCCCAAATGGCATTACTCTAAAGGCAAATATGCCCCATTTAGTGGCAAATGCCGTCTTATGCTGATCTTCTAGAGCTATGGCTACTTGATTGTAGCTCGAAAATCCATCGAGGAAGCTGTACACTTCCTTGCCTGCTACTCTTTCTAAGAGATGCTCTGTGATAGGAAGCGGATAGTTATCTTGAATTGTGGCTGCATTAACCTTCTTCAAGTTAATGCATACACGCAGCTTTCCATTTTTCTTGGGCACCACTATGATGGGGGATACCCACTCAGTGTGCTCAATTTCATAGATAAATCCAGCTTCAACCAGTCTATCTATCTCCTCTTTGATCTTGGCAGCGTAATTATCATTATACGTATATGGCTTTTGCTTAGAGGGTTTGGCATCTCAGGTCATGGGGATGGTGTGTGAGCATATGTCAGGGTCCACACCTTTCAAGTCCTTGTAACTCCAAGCGAATACATCTCTGTATTCTCTTAGCAAGGCTATTAGCTCTTGTTCTTCCTCTTCTGTCAGGTCATGGCCTATGTACGTGCATCTCTCTTCTCCTTCTTCCACCGCTACCACTATTTTCTTGGTGGTTTCTTTGTTATCATAGGCCTCCCATGATTGCGCCTCTCGTTTATGCATTCTGATCATGACTCTCCTATCATCTATCTCATACTTCTTAAAATTTTCTGGGACCTCAAACAAAGATTCTTCCTCTTCTGGTGTGACTTCTCTTTTCTTTCTTTTCTTTCCTTCTTCCTTTGGGGTCACATGTGTGGCTAGCCTTACATCATTTGTAAGCTCTCCGTGTCTCTCGGGTTGAAATTCCACTTCATAGAAGTATTCTTCATCTAATGCAAAAGGTGGGTCCATAATGATTGACTCTAGATCGGAGTCACTTGCATCCTCAAATGCCTCAGGGCTAGGTTCACACTCTTCTAACACTGCCTCTTCCATGATTGGCCCTATGGAGAAGATTGAAATGTATAGCCATCTTCATCACAGTGAGGTGTCCATTGTTCTTCATTGATGGCTACATCCATTGTTGCTAGGATTTCTGCCCAGCCGTGGGGTTCAAATTCTTCATCAGGAAATACTACAGGTGCATAGGCTGGGTCTTGAATGGATCTATGGGTTTCTTTTGCACCTATCTCTCTAGCTTTTTCTCTCTTCTCTTCTTCTACTGCTACTTTGCACATCCATAAGTGGGTGTCTTCATGCATCCATGAGGATCCTCATCCTATGGAATGCACCGATTCCGTATCATCTTTGGTTCTATGGATGGGATTCCATTCGATAGGAGGGACATCTCTATGAGAGTAATCTTTGAGATTCACTTTGGTCGTAACACCTAAGTGTTGCAGGTACAAGGAATTGGTTCCCCAGTCCTGTACCACTTGCAACTATCGCATAAAGGGTCGTCCCAAGATCATTTCATAGGCATGATTTTTGCTAAAATCACATATAGCAAATGTATGCTCGAACTCAACACCACATGTGGTGAGAGTTATTCCTTCTAACAGCCCTAAGGGTCGCTCTATGTGACCGTCCGCCATTTGCAATTTCATCCTCGTGGGTCTGAGTGCTGGCTTGCCCCAATGCTTCCATAGGGAAGTGGTAGCAATTGCCACTCCTGCGCCTGAGTCTAAAATGGCCTTGGTGGTGTATCCTTGATGGGTGATAGGAAGATATGTGTTTCCCTCTTCGCCCTCACTCATGTCTCCTATCTTGTCCAATGGTATTTCTGGCACTGTTCTCTGGGATCCTACCTGGGAACGAGGTTTTGCTATCTCTGGTACTTGTTTGGCTACATGTTTCCATAGCTCTGGCCTTACTTTGAGTAGCTCCTCTAAGGTGAGGTTGCACTGTACTTTAGTGTTTTTTACTACCTCTGTGTTCCTAGGTATGACTGAGTCCTCATTTCGTACCATGACTATGGGTGCTCTCATACAAGTAGACTTAGCTTCCCATGGGCCTCTGAAGTGGGGTAATTCTTGCAGAGAGTTAGACTCAAAGTCGAATCTTTCCTGAGATTGGGTGCTCTCCTGCTCCTCATAAATGGATGGGATGTCTTGTGGGAATTGGTCGTGTGCATCATCCACAAGTTCAATGGGAGGAGGGACTTCACTCTCTTTAGCCCATTTGTCTTCTTGAATCTCGCGTAGGAATTCTGGTGTGAACCGATTCATAGAAGATGATGTGTCTGGCTCCGTAGAGTTAGGCACATAGGTTTCCTGGGCAGGAAGACCTGCACTTTCACTTGCCTTGTCCTTGTGTTGAGAAGCGGGTTCCTTTTCTGATTGTGCAATTTGCCTCTCTATCTTTTCTAACAGTCCATCAAAGTGCAACTGTGTCTTCGCTGAACTAGAGATGTTAAATAGGCGACTGGCTTCAAACATGGTCTGAGCCAATTCCACCATCTTAGCACAAATTTTGGTTCGTTCTAGCTCTAGTTCTGCTCTAGGGTAACACTTTTCATGATCAGTTACGTTTGGACCTTCTTGGATTCTGGCCTGATATGCTTTAAGCATCATATTAAGGTCCTCGGGAGTGGGATCTGCTAGGACTGATCCTACTCTTGGGGGTGGTGGAATTGTGTGAGGTGGGTTGGAAGGTGGCGGGTCGGATGGAGATGGGAATGGTGGTGGTGGGGTAGTGTGAGAGGGAGTTTGAGATGTGAGTTCAGTTATCCTGGCCTTTGTTTCTCTGAGGCTTTCCTCGAGTTCACTCATCTTTTTTGCCCATTGCCTTTTCATTCTTTCAGGACTATCTCTCCAAGCTCTAGTCCTCTTCTTGGTCATGCTCTCTGTTTCACTCACCTCGGGGCTCTTTTCTTGGCCTGCCCCTTGGTTTTGCTGCAAGGCCTGAGCTCTAGTGACTACCTGTACTGGTGCAGTAGACATCACACTTCCTGTAGAGTCTACTACTAACCCAATAACATTGATAGGAGTGATTTTCGGCATATTATTGGGATTCTTTGGGCAGTCTCGTAAGAGATGATCCTTTCCACACTCTTGGCAATAGCCCTGGATCGTCACTGATTGGGGTTGTGTAGGTGGAGGCAAGGGACAATCACAAATGAGATGATCTCCCTGACATCTGTAGCATGGTCCTCTAGGGAATGGGGGTCTTACTTGCCTAGGTTGAGGTCTAGGGTTGGGGTTTGCATACATGACTTTTGTGTAATCTGACTCCCAACTAGGTTCATTTGGCTCTTCACTATACTAGGATTCACCATGTTCAGGAGACTGCATGTAGTAGGCCTAGGGGCTATCAACATGTGTAGAATCGAAACTATGGTCACTGGGGTCACTTTTTGATAGCAATGGGGTTACTGGCACTATGGCCCTATTCAGGTTTTCTTCTGTAGCTGCATACTATACAGGGATCACATTGGATGGAGCTGGAGGTTGTTGGGCTAACACAGGCTGAGGCCTTTGCTGGGCTTGATATTATGGTTGGTAGGTTTGTTGGGGCCTAGCATACTGCTGTGGTGGATATTGGTTCTGATATCTTCCCTGTTGATAGGGCTGAGGGTAGGTTTGCCTAACCGCTTGCTTATTATATGGACAGTCTTGTGCTGTGTGATTTGTGTATCTCCGTTCTATGGTACAGTATTGGCTACTCGGATTTACTTAGGGTTGAGCCGTAATGGGACACACGTTCGCCATATGGTCACCACCGCAAGTATAGCACCTCTTTACTGGGGCAAACCTTGGGATTTGTTTGCTAGAGACACCTAGTTTTTGTGCCACTTTCTCAGCGAGTTCCTCAATTGATGTGGATTGCGTGGAAGAGAGGCTAGAGGCACTATCTGAATTTTTTTATATTTTGGAAAGCTCTAACTCTCCCCTAGGTTATCCTCGATGTCAATGCACATGTGTACACACTCTTCTATAGTCCTAGGGTCCTTCAGATACACATATGACCTCAATTTGGCACTTAGCAATCCATCCAAGAATAAAGCCACTTGCTTAGCTGGTGTGGGTAGCTCCAACACAGGGCATCTTTCAAGGTATTGCCTAAATCTTCTTCCTGCCAATCTCACAGTCTCTTGAGGGGTTTGCTTGAAGTTGTGAATCAATGAGGAGGTATTATCTCTTATGCCACTCTTAGAGAATTCAATAATGAAAGCCTCTAGGAGTTGGTCTATACTCCTGAATTGTCTCTCATTCAATGGTTGAAACCACGTAAGGGCTGTGTTCCTAAGGGTTAGACCAAAGGCATTGTACTGTGTGAATAGATCCTCCACTTGTTCAGCTCTCAAGACTTTCCTGAACTCAGCCACATGATTGTAGGGATCTCCAGTGCCATCGAAGTAGTTTTTCATGGACTTAACTAGTTGGGTCGGTCTCAGGGTCCTCGTGTGCTCTCTTGGTCTCGGTAGAGGGAATTCATCCGCATTTCTTCGGTTCCCTGGGGCTCTATGTCCCCCAAGTTCCACTCTATTTGTTTCTGTTCTTGTTCTTCCTCTTCCCAAGGAGTTGGCAAAGCTTACCTCAGGTCTGTCTCTCTTTATGTCTCTCTGAACTATGAGCATGGGACGTTCCAGCTCCCGGGTGGCCAGAGGACACGTTAGATTTTGGTTGGGGGAAAATAAACTCACCCATCCTAGTGTAAGCATGTCTATCATGTTCTGTAACCACAAAGATCCTTTCTAAAGCGTGATCTAGATAGGTCACTCTGCCTGGGCTATCTGGATCTTTAAACTCATAGATCATGATTGTTCCTATATCAATTGCCTGATCAGATTTATACCTCCAAAAGGCTTCGTAAGTCTCTCGGTTCAAAAGCAGATCTATGCTCTTGTTGTCCTGGGGAACCCACTCGGGATTGAGGATTCTAGTAAGAACAGATTTCCCTCGAGGGGTCCTGGGCTCCCCTCCTACGTTCCCTTGTTCTAGGTCATCTATGTCCGTCTCAGGGATCACATTCCCGAATTCATCTGTCCTCTCCGGGTGACTAGTGACCACGTATATGGTTCCCTCTTTATCAAGGTATGCACCATTTTCAAACTTGACAGTAGGGTGCTCTAGCCCAATAGATTGGTCTGGGTTTTTGATTTGGACCACAGATCTTCCTAGGCCGTCCTCATAGATGCTAGCACCTAATCGGTTGGTCCTAAGGTATTCCAGCTGCGTCTTGTACGGGGCCTTCTACCCTGTGCAAGTATGGCACTCCTGAACTTCCCGTAGGTCGGTCCATGCCTTGAGACATCTCTGATTCACTAGTCTCAGAGCTAGGGTAGTATGAGTGGTGGCTCAACTGCTGGGCCCAAGACCTAGCAGTGTGGTTGACACTAGCCTCTGAAGACCTAAGACTTTGTCTATCTCTCCCTAGATGTCGCCCTGATCTAAGGTTCATATGCTTAATTGAATAGCCCAAATTTGCCCAAGTACAACCTCGTTGTTGAGTTCTTTTGTATCAGTTACTTGATTCCTTTTAGTGGTTACTGTGTTTATGCTCTTGTCAGAAATCACGTCGTCAGGAATATTTGAGTTAATTTTCGCACTGTAAGTTGATCGTTCCACGTTAGATTCATTCCTTTAAGGTTATCGCATAACGAAGAGATTATGTTTAATCTTGAACTTGAGTGCATAGGTAGTCTTCAACTTGATTGATGCCTATCGTTGCCCTAACTTACTCCTAGCACTTCCCGCACTTAGCCTAAGCTACGAATTGATAGAGGGTGCTGAGGATTTTCCAACCTTGAGTTTCTTTCCTTGTGTTGTTGCCCTGGTGTGCCCAGGACGCGTGTTCCCAAGCTTGCACTTACTCTTGCTTAGAATGCCCTCAAGTGCTCTTACTGGACCTGTAAAAGTCCCACGGTTAGCTCAAGACTTAGATTCAAATGACACCATAGACCACTTCCATGCATGTAACTCACAGATCAAATTACCCTTTGCAATTTTCCTACCTCGGGGTATGGTCAACTTCAAAATACCCTATCTAATAATCTTGATATTAATTTTCACATAACTAGTGGAAGTTTTGGTTGTACTCCCCACCAGCTTTCCAACAAAACAAGAATCACAGCAAACAGATTTCGTATGAGAAAGTTATGTCAGTTCAGGCTTCAGGGATTAAAACAGGGTTCAAACAGGCCAACAGGGCAGCAGGTTTTCCTCGGGTTATTTGCCTATAGCCTCCTTATGTGCTCTAGACTCCATTATCCATGTCCAAAATTAGCCAAAATCTTCAATTAAAAAAAAACCCTAAAAATTTAGCCGAAAATGGTTGTCAATCGCGATCGACAGGGCTGTCAATCGCGATGGACAGGGTTGTCCGTCGTGGCCTGTCAATCGCGATGGACTGGTGTCAATCGCGATGGACTGTTGTCAATCGCGATGGATAGGTGTCAGTCGCGATGGACAGGTGTCCGTCGCGATGGACAGGTATCAGTCGCGGTTTTTCTGTCGGTCGTGATGGACAGGGGTGTTTGTCGCGATGGACACGTGTCCGTTGGGGTCTGTCTGTCGCGATGGACTGGCTGTCCGTCGCGATGGACAGTGTCAATCGCGATGGACAGTGTCAATCGCGATTGATGCTATCAATCACGATGGACAGAGAAAATGCAAATTTTTTTGAAATTTTTGTGGATTTGTGAAGTGCAAGGTCTCTAGTCTACTGTGGTGCACTCAGTTTTATCAAAAGATGAAGTTTTCTATCAATCGCGATTGACAGAAACTTGCGACACAGAGACAGTTCTGCACATTTCCGTACCTGCGCAGCATGCTGGGGATGATGGGATAGCCAATACCTACAAGCAAACTCAAGAAACATGCAAAAAATAGCACACAACAGTTCGCTCTCTCGCTCTCTCTCACAAGTGAAATGAGGAAAATGAAAGGAGGAAGGAGATATAGTCAAAAAACTGAAATTTTTGCGATGATGGAGATGGAGGTGGAAGATGATGATGATGATGATGATGAAGTAAGGACAAGAAAAATAAGGAAAAGTAAAGAAATTACCTACAACGCCAACGTCACAACTCTATGTCTTACCATCACACGCTCGTCCTCAAAGCTCGATCCCCGGCAACGGCGCCAAAATTTGGTGTAGCTCAGTGATGAGTAGCACCTCCTTTAATGTGCAATCCGGGAAGACTTGAGGATGGTATGATGACCTCGAGCAAGTGAAGGCACAAGTGCGTGAGTGAGAAGCACACTAACATGCACACACATACACGCACACGCGCACACACGGCAAGACAAAGAGTGAGAAGCAATGGAGTCCTTAGATTACTTTCAAAAAAGCTCTTACAAGTTCAAATCAATTACAAGCTAACCTCAAAAATGAGCTCTCTAGCTCTATTTATAGTTTTTGACTAGGTTTTGGCCGTGTCCAGACCTAGTGTTCGGCCTAGTTAAAAATTAGGTTCTCTACCCTATTTGGAGGTTCAAATGAAGTCTAAAAAATGTGAAAACTGACAGGTAGGTACTTCTAAAGCTCCACAAGCTCAAGGACTCCTTGTCTTGCACAAAACGGAGCTACAAAATTATGAAATGGTATTTACAATGATTGTTAGTGATGAGAATCACTGTTGTAAAGATGTTGATTTGGAAAAATTTGAAGGGCCTATCTGCCAGATTTGCGTCGATTGCTTTGTCTACTTAATCCTTCACCTCGCTCTGACTCTCTCCGCTGGCTTCCTTGTCTAGTCAGTCCTTGGGTGCCCATACTGCTCTCAACAGTGGTGATAATGAAGGAAGCATCAAAGAGGTAAAGCAACTTCTTATGCAGGAATTTGACATGAAAGATCTTGGTGTGCTGCGCTATTTCTTAGGCATTGAGTTTATACATACAGAAATAGGTACATGGATGTTGCAAAGGCAATATGCCTTGAATATGCTACAAAAGTATGGTATGGCTGATTATAAGCCAATTTCTATGCCATTAGATCAGAATTTGAAGTTGGATACTACATCAGGTGAAGCATTGGAAAATGCTACTATGTAGAGGAAAATTATGGGAAGTGTTATATATCTCACAATTACAAGGCCTAATCTAAGTTATAATGTTGGACTTGAAAGTCAGTTTATGCAGGTTTCCAACAAGCCACATTTGGATGCTATAATGCGCACTCTACGTTATGTGAGTGCTACTTTGGATTATGCATTGTTTTATGAGGTTGGTGTAGATTTGGAGGTTTATGGATACACCAATGCAGATTGGGCTAGTAGCATTCCAGATAGAAGATCTACTAGTGGTTTTCTATT
Source organism: Ceratopteris richardii (assembly GCA_020310875.1). Lineage (NCBI taxonomy): Eukaryota > Viridiplantae > Streptophyta > Polypodiopsida > Polypodiales > Pteridaceae > Ceratopteris > Ceratopteris richardii. Next base: position 185,908,326 of record CM035416.1, read on the forward strand.
CTCACTTGGGACTGCAGTTCTTACATGGAGGAGCAAGAAGCAACCCACTATTGCCTTGTCGAGTACAGAAGCTGAGTATAGAGGTGCTGTAGTGGCAGCATGTGAGGCATCATGGCTAGAGATGTTACTTGCAGATTTAGGTGTGGAAGTGCAAAAACCTATCACTATCTATTATGATAATCTTAGCAGCATACAGTTAGCATGGAGCCCTGTTTTCCATGCTAGAACAAAGCATATCGAGGTACATTATCACTTCATCAGAGAGAGAAGGTATTAGCAAGTGATATTGATCTTGTTTATGTGAGAATAGATGAGCAGGTTGCTGATATTTTCACCAAAGCACTTGGAGCTCAGAAGTTGAAGAAGTTTCAGGAGATGCTTGGATTAGAGGATATGGCGTTGAGCTTGAGGGGGAGTGTTCAGATATCAAGCTCAACATGTGATGATCTAAGATCACATGTACCAATTTTTTTGTTTCTTTGATATGTATAGTGGTCACGTCGGTATATGTCAGGGATACTTCATTGAGCTTCATTAGATTTATCTACCGAGAGTGATGGCACATTTTTGTTCCTTGCCAACTCACTCATTCGCGGACATTAGGTTTTTCCTTATGTACTGATTTTTATATATTGCACTCGTTGTATTCTTGTTTTTAGATCATTCTTGTAAATTCCTTTTTATGTAATAGAAGAAGAAGAAGAAGATTATTCTTCCTTGCCCCAATCTGTGTGTGTGCTTCCCCTTGAGAGTGAGAGTGTGTGTGTGAGCTCTCTTCCTTATCTCCTTCCTCATGACAAAATCTTCATTAAAACATATAAAAGTAAAACAAACCGTCACCTTGTTGCATATATACATCGTTTGCATGCTCCGCCACCTATGAAAAGAGCTTCAAAGGATGAGAATGCTCTTTTCGTATATCTCATACCAAGTGGAGTCTCTTTCAGTTGCTGGAGATTAGCATTTAACTTTGAAATTGTGCTTTATTTTGCTTCCATATCCTCTTCAAAATCTGCAAGTTGTTTATGTAAAGATATGATTGTGCTAAAGTGACCACCCTCATATGATGGAGTTGATATTGTTGGAACCAATACTTAGCAGTAGCATGTGAATGTATAGATAATCGCTTGCAGTAACCTAATAGTCCAGCTTCACCCGCACCAATGAACTGAAGTAAAGTTGAGAGGTTATGGAATGTTGGATGGTAAGAAGATATTGGATCAAGAGGATACAGTGAACCATGAGTCCAAAGATCAATACTTTTTTCTCGAGCTGCATGATGTTCATTTTAAGAATTGGCATCATGGTTGCATCGTGTATTTGGAGCAAACTCTCTAGGCACACGAACATGGATACTTCTTGATGCAGGAGCATGAGGACGTTCTACTATGAAGTTTGTGATACACGTCAACACCATCTTTGCTAATGACCAGCAATATCAAAAACAAAGATGGAAAACTGGTTGGAAGGGACTCTAAAGCATATGTTTTGCTCAAAAAATGTGTTTTCTTGTATGTGTATGGGTTAAAGTGTATTTTTCCATTGTGTATGGCTGAAAATGATGAAATTTGAAAAAAGTCATTTTTTGGGGAAGCATAGTCATGGATTTGATGATGTGGCACTTACTTTTGGAGGGATTTTGAAAATTATAATTTTTGTAAAAGAAACTTAAAAAAATGGGCCCAAAAAAGTGACTTTTGACATATATATTAAAAAATAGGCCCTTTTGAGTTAATATACACTGAAAATGAGACTTTTTTAAAAAAGTCATTTTTTTATGCAAATAAATGCACGAGTTTGATGATGTGGAAAGTAGATTCTCTTGCTCTCTCTCTATAAGAAGCATAGTAAAGCCTAAAAAAAGCCTACTCTAGCCTACTAAAAAGTGCACTATTAAATGCAATTTGTCCCCTTAAACAAGAACAGAATTAAGCTTAATCCCTAAAAATTAGGGATCCTTACAAGGCCCATGCAAGGTTCATTTTTTCCCCTAATGTCAAAGGTTGATGTGCCACGTGTTTAAAGAATTCTTGAGGAAAATTTTGGAAGTCTATGTTGATGATCTCTCTGCTCATTCCAACATAAGACAAACACATATCCCATAGTTGAGAGCTATCTTTGACAAATGTAGAGAATATCAAGTCTACTTGAACCCAGAAACGTGTGCTTTTATGGTCAAGCAAGGAAAGATTCTAGGACACATAGTATCAAAGAATGGCATATCCACGGATGAGGAGAAAGTTAGAGCTATTGCGGAGCTACCTAGGCCAAGGAATGTCAAGGAGGTACAGGCTTTCATGGGGCACTGTGGCTATTCCCGCCGATTCATTCATATGTATGCGATCATTGCAAAGCCTCTGTACTCCCTTTTGACTAATGTCATTCTAGCACAATGGTGAGTACCAACGTGAGGAGTTGCACCTCATAAATGTCAATCCAGGGAGACGTGAGGACTGGTATGGAGATAAAGAGCAAGTGAAGTGCACAAGTGCGTGAGTGAAAGCACACAAGCGTGCACACACATACACACACACACAAGGTAAGAGCAAAGAGTGGAATTAGAGTGGTTATCATTGACAGTGGATCAAGAGTTAATATTGTTATGGCAACAATTTGTAAACAGCTCGACTAGAATCACATTGAACCTCTTAACTTTTTTGCCCGCATGGTTGATCAGTCGCACGTCCATGTGATAGGACTAATACATGACAAGGTGCAATATTCAAAATGAACTTTTTTGTTATAGATTTGTCCAAGTCTATCTTGGATTATAATTTACCGTTTGGTCATCTATGGCTTAAGCAAGCCAAAGGTTTACAAGACTAGTCTTCATAAGAACTCATCTTTAAGTACAATCATCGTAAATATGTAGTTCCTTTGGATGACATAAAACCATGTGAGATTCATGCACGCCCATATGTATTGGAGCCTATGCATATGTTAGATAGTTTTTTTTATGACAAGGAGGAAGCCTTTTTTACTCCAATTAGGATTTATTTTCTCTAAGAACCCTAGATCTCCAATAGGTGTTGGACCACTGGTCTCTGATGGCCTGTTTGGTACGAACACTAGTTGATGATACTGTGAGTAAGGATGAGCATCTCGTAGAACCTATGGATATTCAACATCTCTTCCAACCCAGGGATGATCCCTCTACCTCACGACAATTTTATGTGCTAAAAGACTAGCTCGTAACTAATCACCTGGGGGACAATACTAATCCACGATTGGTTAAGATCAAAGTTGGCCTGGCTCCTACATTTTAGGAATATTTGCTCAATTTACTCAGATAATTAACAGATGTCTTCATGTAGGACTATCGGGACATGAACGGTCTTGATCCTTGCATTTAATAGCACCGAGTTGTCTTAAAACCAGATGCTAGATCCCTAATAAGAAAAAACAGTTATGAATATGTGTTGACTATTGAAAATTGAATGTAGCTATGGTGCTTGACCCTTTTTCGTTGCCATTCTTAGATAGCATGCTGGATGATGTAGCTTGTCGAGAGATGTACTCCTTTTTAGATGGATATAGTGGGTACAACCAGGTTAGAATGGCTGAAGTAGATATTCCTAGAACTGCTTTTATTACTAATTGGGGAGTGTATGCGTGTACTGTTATGTGGTTTGGCTTACAAAACACACTCAAAACTTTCCAACACTATATGTAAGAGATGTTCTCACCTTACCTTACACGTTTTATGATAGTTTATCTGGATGATTTCTCTTTGCACTTCTCCACATTTACAACATCTCCAGTGCTGCTTTTTAAAATGCAGAGAATGTTGTCTCTAATTTAACCCTAACAAATCTATTTTTTTGGTCGCCTGTGGTAAACTATTGGGCCACATTATCTCTAAGAAAGGCATTCAAGTGGACTTGAATAATGTCCAAGTGATTTTAGATGCACCTCCACCGAAGTCACCTAAAAAAGTCATGCGTTTCCTAGGCCAAGTTCACTAGCATGGTTGCCATCTCCGATGGCTGGCTCACTTAACTATTCCACTCACCCAACTGACTACAATGTCCCCTCCCCAATTTTGTTGAACTGACGAATGCCAGTTAAGATTTTATCACCTCAAAACTCTCCTCACCCAAGCTTTGATCCTGTAGGCCCCCAACTGGCAATTACCATTCCATGTTTGTGTTGACGCATCTAATGTTGCCATTGGAATTGTATTAATGCAGCAACAGGACAAATGGTACAGACATATTTATTATGCTAGCCATCGTCTGGCTTCCACCAAACATAACTACTCTATAACCAAAGTATTTCACTCTCCTTCTCACAACAATATCCTGGGAGTAGAAAATTGAGCTCCTAGGGCCGCACACGGTACTCCACACAGAGGCACTAGAATATGCAAAAAAACAGAGTACACACGGAGCACGAACACAGACTTCTTAGGTCTTACAAATGCGGTCGAACTTACAGTCTATGGCTGACTAGGCTACTATATGTTTTATTAAAGAACATATACAAAGAAGTGTCCAGTGGCCATTTGGCCTTTCACGTGGACACTAACGGTAACAATCTCCCACTAAAGGCCAATATGTCCAAAGTAACTATGGGAGAAAAACAAAGAATGATAAACAACACCTGAGTGTAAGTATACAAACTATACCTCCCACCTGATGGGCATGTTATACAATATACAAGTAACTGTGTAAGATCATGAATCAAGTAACCTCATCAAGTGACAACGGTGTCGAAAACTATCCTGTGGTAGAGCTTTAGTCCAAGCATGTGCAACATTATCTCGAGTGTGAACCTTCTCAAGGATAATGTGCTCACTCGCTTAGCAATCTCTAATGAAGTGATACCTCACCTCAATGTGCTTGGTCTTTGCATGATAGACTGGATTCTTAGCCAAAGTAATGGCACTCTGATTCTCACTCAGCAAACAAGGTACATGTTTAGGTAAACCCATATCACAAGCAAGACGAGAAAGCCACAATGCTTCCTTACATGCCTGACTTGCTGCAACATACTCTGCTTCTATGGTGGAAAAAGTTGTACATTCTTGAAGATGAGATCTCCAAGAGATAACACCTCCAGCAAAATGAAAAATGTACCCTGATGTAGAGTTACGATTGTCTTCACAACTAGCATAATCAGAATCTGTGTAACCAATAATGGATGCTTTCCCTCTACCTAAGCATAGACACTTGTCCTTAGTGCCACTCAAATATCTCAAAATCATCTTAACTTCTTCCTAATGTTTCCTGCCAGGATTAGACATATATCTACTTTTGTCGAAGACTCTTGGGTATATGAACATATGCTTCACACCCAAAAGCTTGAAGATGATCACAATATGGTGGCTTCCCTGTCCATAACTCTTGTGCCACTTTCAGACCTTTGGCAGTACTAGGTGAAAGGTTAATCACATGAACTGTAGTCAATACTGCTTCTGCCCAAAAGCCTTGTGAGAGTTTTGCATGATGCAACATAGAAACTACTCTATCTTGAATAGTTCTATTCGTCCTTTCAGCTATATCATTCTGTACTAGGGTATAAGGAGCTTTAAAATCTCTACAAATCCCTCTAGAGTGATAGAAAAGGTTGAATTCATGTGAGGTATACTCACCCCCATTATTTGAATGTAAAGTCTTAAGCTTAGTTCCTTTTTTAGTCTCAACTAAAGCAAGCCATTTTTTGAAAGTAGGGAATACCTCATCCTTCGATTTCATAGGATATACCCAGACTTTTCTAGTGGCATCATCTATGAAAGTGACAAAGTAAAGAGAACCACCTAAGGAACTAATGGGCATAGGAACACACACATCTGTATGAACGAGATCTAACAGCTTGCTTTCGATACACATTTTTGGTTTGCTTTCCATATTGACAATGCTCACAAAATGAAAAATCAGAGAAAGATAACACAGGTAAGTAGCCAAAACGAGAAAGATTTTCCATTCCACTACAAGATATATGGCCCAAAGGACCATGCCAAATACAAGCCATAGGTTGTTCAGTAATGGCTAACAAGTGTTCTTTCTCTGATACAACTAAAGGATAAAGTGAGCCAACTTTGATTCCTTTTGCAATAGCCATATTGCCCCTTGATATACAAAAGGATTGAGCATAGAAGACCACCTTGTAACCAAGGTCATCAAGTTGACCAACTAACATCAAACTGTATGATAACCGAGGTACATGGCCGCCAATACATTATGCATAGTAAATTTTGAACCACCAATGAGTTGCACAACCACATCTCCAATCCCCCAAACATCACACTAGTAAGAGTCACCAAGTCTCACGGTACCAAGAGATTTTGCTACATAATTAAAGAACCATTCTCTGTGTGGTGTAACATTGAAAGAAGCACTAGAATCTAGCAGGCACATGTGGGAAAGAGAATCATCCATAAGAGCCTCAGTTGGCATAGTACTATCAAGTGTCAACACATCAGCTTCATTAGAAGTAGCATTAATTTCTTCAATCTTCACAGTCAAAGTAGATGGTGTAGGTATCTATTTAACATGCCCATCAACATTCTGTCCTTTACCTTAATCATTCTTTAAGGCATAAAAGTCTTTCTTCATGTGTCCTTTCTTATGACAATAATGGCATTCAATATCCCTCTTCCTTGATTTACTTCTACTCTTATTCTATTGACCATTCTTTTCATTGTTCTTGCTCCTGCCCGTTGCTGATTCTTTCCCTGGTAAGAATCACGAACATTATATGCATCTCCACTCTGAGTGCCAACCATAGATTTTCTATGAATCTCCTCACTCAAGAGTGCTTCACATATGTCATCATAGATGAGTTTGCCACCAGGTGCACTACTGCTAATAGCTGTGCAAAACGTATCCCATGATGATGGCAAGGTGCATAACAACAATACTGCTGTCATTTCATTATCCATATCCATTTTCTGAGCATGTAACTAGGAGAATATAGCATCAAATGCATTTAGATGAACAACAACACTATCTCTGTTCATGTGAAGGTCATATAATTTTCTCATCAGATACACTTCATTTGATGATGTCTCTTTTTCATACGTATTGCAAAACTTCTTCCAAAGCTCCTCTGCACTTTCACAATCTAATATTGCAAAGTAAACATTATCTGCCAGGTGCAAGTGAATGGTAGACCTGGCCGTCTCATCTCACTCATCCCAATCATCTTCATCCATGTCAGCAGGCTTCTTTGGAATCCAATTTACTGGCTTCCATTGCCTCCTTTGAATCAACACATCTTTAATCTGATTCTTCCATAGAGAAACGTTTGTGCCATCAAATTTTCGAATCTCAAAATGGTCTTTGCCCCTGCAAGTTATAACTCCTCCTTGGATCACTGACACTAGACCCTGATCCACCAGATGTGCCTAGGACCTCTGATACCATGATGGTAGAGAATCGAATAGAATGATAATGGAGCTAGAAGAGTCCAAACACCAATGAATAAGTGTATCAAGGAGTAAATCAACCACTATATAGTTGACAAAACCAAAAATTCTGGAAATATTTTGCCACAGTATCCTCTAAAAAATGAGCATATGAATAGTGTCAAAATATCATAAAACTACAAGTACTGACATGTTTATCTGCATAGTGAATCACTAACTCCATTGCATATAATCAATTACCTAATAGAAGCCAACTAGACTTATCAAGCACCTATGAACAACTATCATACATCTCCTATGGCGAGGCTGAATAAGTCTTCCACCTGCATCACCAAAGATACCCCAACATCTGGGTTTCTCCTAGTTAAGAAAACCTCACCAGGACCCTCTTTATCAAATGTAAAAGGCTTTATGCAAAAACGTAACTACTATATCAATGACCACATGGACGTACATAAGTGGTATCCACAGAAGCATACATGGTTTGTATGTGTTAAATATATGCAATAAAATGACACTAAAAGGATGAATTCACAACCCAAAAACTAGCCAACAACACTTGCAAGTGTCTGCCAACTCTGATGTATTATGCTCAAAAAACCTGCATAAATTTTGCAGTTGTTGCTCCCACCAAAACTGAAAAACCTTTCGAAAAACCTATAGTTTTATGAGTGTGGCTGAAAACATAGCCCCAAAAGGTTGATATTTATTTTTGAAGAAGTACAAAGAATACTCTTCTTGATTTTCATGGACCTGTGTGAAGAGAACTATGTGCGAAAGTACTCCAACTTGGCTCCAAAAGACACCCCAAAAATGCTTCAAAAACAAGCTTTGAAAGCAAAGAATGAAGCTTTGAGGGACCAAAACATGTTCAAGGTCATGTTAACCTTAGTCTTTCCCCCTCTTCAGACACCAAAAGAGTGTAACTCTAGGGGGAACAGTACTGGGATGGGTGACCTCCCGAGAAGCACCGAGAACCTCTATCTTCCTTGATCGTTGAGGTCCTCCCTCATGTGTAGCCAACAGTGCCAACGGTGACTTCAGTGACTCGGATGAAAAGGTATGCCAAGGTCTATGCCTTGGTCACCATCTTAGTCATAAGCCTTGGAGAAAGTTGGGGGGCTCGCTTCGCTTGTAGAAAAGGAACAAAGCTTTTGCATTGAATTGCTCTAATATCAGTGAAGTATTTCAATGGTGATGCACCACAGTGCACTCTCCTTCTTGAGAGCTCCACAACGATATCCTCGGAGTAGAAAACTGAGCTCTGAGGGCTGCACACAATACTCCACCCACACGCAATAGAATACACAAAAAAACATAGTACACAAGAAGCACAAAGACAGACTTCTTAGGTCTTACAAATGCAGTCAAACTTACAGTCTATGGGTGACCGAGCCACTATATGTTTTATTAAAGAACATATACAAAGAAGTGTCCGGTGGCCATTTGGCCTTTCACATGGACACTAATGGTAACAGTAACTGAGCAAGAATGCTTGGGGTTAATATACTCCATTAAAAAATTTTAGCACTACTTACTTGGTCGTAAATTTACTTTTCATGTTGATCATGTTGCCCTAGTCTACCTCGTCCGACAGCAGCATCTAGATAGATGGCTTACTCATTGGGTACTCCTACTATAGGAATTTGACTATGATGTAGTACACCAATCGGGTTCGACACATGCTATTGCAGAATTTCTCTCTAGACTTGATTCTGATGAACCTCCAAGTGGGGTGGATTAGTCTTCTCCAACGATCTACTCCACTAAAACATCGAGCGTTCTTGTGACTACCTTACCAATTTTTGATTCTTGTTATGATACTCTAATTATTTTCCTTACTACTGGGTGTCCATCGGGTTTGGTATCTAACACGGCCCGCCATAAATTAGCTATCTATAGTTGTCCATTTTGTATTATTGTCGGCCAACTATATAATGAAGATAAGTTCCTTCTGTGGTTACTATGGCTCACTCCCTTCGATCTAGTGAACATTTTGTTGTGAGCTTGGCTTATCCTAAAATTCTGCAAAGTGGCCTACAGTGGCCTACCATGCAGCATCATGTTTATGCTTATGTAAAGCAATGTGATACCTGTCAGCATATCAGACAGCCTTTGCATCATCATCATTTTCCTCTCCAACCACTTCTTCCTTTGAAAGACTTCCGAAAATGGGGGTTAGATTTTATTAGACCCATCACCCCATCGGCTATTTTGAATGATAACAGATATATCGTCACTTGTATTGATTATGCCATGTGTTGGACTTAAGCCTCCATCGGGCCATCTGCCACAGCCTAGGTGGTGGTGAAATGTTTGACTCAGGATGTCTTTTCCCGATTCGGGTTGCATCTAGAAATTGTTTCAAATCGTGGCACTCATTCTGCGAACACTCTTATACAGGCCTTAACTCAAACTTTTAACATTATCCATAAATTTAGTACAAATTATTACTCGAGGGTCAATGGACTCGCTGGAAGCACAAATAGGACCTTACTCATCATGCTCAAGAAGTTGATTATTGGCTTCCCTGAGCGGTGGGATCAGCTTCTTCCTTCTATTCTTTGGACTTAGCAAACTACATATAAAGTATCTATTGGATGCACACCATTCAAATTAGCTTATGGTCTGGAAGGTATAGCTCCCATGGAATCGATCGTTCCCAGTTTGTGCATGGCTATTGACTAGAAGTTACTACTAGCTGATTCGTTTTGTACACGTTTTGATGCCTTGCGTTCATTAGATGAACAAATATTGGATTTTTTTGGCTAATGCAAGAAGCTCAGATTTGACAGGCCAAGACTCATGATCGTTTTCTGTGCACACCTGTTTTCGAAGTCGGCCAGTTGGTTTTACTATATAATTCTAAATCTGATGGTACTATAGGCAAGTTTAAGTTTCGTTGGTTTGGTCCTTATTGTATCTTGGCTCAACTGGGTTTGGCCACGTTCTGATTAGCCACCCTCACTGGCATGATTCTCCCTAACCTAGTAAATGGATTTAAGCTATGACACTACTATCCTCCCTCTAGGTCTACATGACTTGGCCTCCCTACAAATATGTTTTTATTTGTGGATTAATGCGTTCCGATAGCTCTTTCAGTTTTCACCGTAAGCCCATCACGAGTGTTTTGGTGTTTTTTTTTATTGACTTATTAACTATAATATCTTTTGTATTCTAATTTTTGGCATTTTACTTGTCACATCACCTGTATGCTTTTCATCATTGGCTATCGACTTACTCATAGTGCTGCCCTTTAACGTTTTCTGTTCATTATGGAAAGATATGCTTTTTGTGACAGCATCACGATCGAATATCCTCTGCAGTTCTCACTTTTATGATTAGTTGCATGCACTTAGTTTCACTTTGTCTACTTAAGTTGTGATTTTTGTTTTCTCACTTGTACTATGTTTGTGTTGTGCAATATGCATGTGCTCTGTGTGTTATTTGTGCTTACGTGCCGTGTTGTTATAGTGATCTTTGACTTTGTTATATTATGAAAATGCTCCTCCAAAGCATTCCATATGTCACTTGCACTTTCAAGTCCTCTAATGTGAGGAAGCAAGTAATCATTCACTACCATATAGATTATGCTCCTTGTTTGAGCATCCTTCTTCATCCAAACCTTTAAGTCTGCAAGCTCCTCCCTAGTAGGAACACTAGGATCTTTGAATTCTGGATTTTCTTCTTCTCCTCTAATATATCCTATTAGATCTTGCTCATAAGATGAGCTTCCATCCTCATAGACCAAGTTGGATAGTTCTCTCTGTCCAAGTTCTCAATTTGGAGACTATCTCCCATTCTTTTTTCAACTTGGAGACTGTCTACTAGCAAATCTTCAACCTTATGAGTAATGAATGTACCTTAGCTTCGAAATTTACTCCTTTTGATCCTTTTGATTGCTCTCGTGTCTCTTGTTTTAGCTTTTCCTTCACACTTTATCCTTTTGAATTTCAAATGTTGAATTTTTGTATGTCTATAGCACTCGAGGTCTTCCTTTTCTTCAACTTTGATCAAATTTTCTATGCTACCACTAATGGAAATGATTAATTTCCAAAGAACAAGTTACACTTCAGTTTAGAACACCTCTATATCAAGCATAACTCAAAACCTTCTTCAATTTTGAACAGTTTTACCAAACTATGAATCACTATCACTTTTGTGAATTGTAACTTCACTCATAAAAGTCTGTTTCACAAACTCTTTCAGTGACTATTGAAATGGTTAAGGTTTTCTGTGAAGCTTTGTCACAAAACTCCTCTAATGTTTGCACAGCTACTAAAAGTGAAAGTTCTTCAAAAGAACTTATAAAACTTCATATTTATTGTTTCTCTAGCACAATGGTGAGAACCACGTTAAGAAGCTCCACCTCCTTAATGTCAATCCACGGAAGAGATAGGAGTGATATGAAGATCATGAATGTGAGATGTAGTGAGAGTGAAGGTGAGAAGCATAGAGATGCACACACACATACACACACAATGAAGAGACAAGCAAGACACAATGGAAGGTAGGAAAATAGACTCTATTACTCAAGATCTCAATTACAAGCTCAAGCTCACTCTAGCTCATACAAGTCTACACTAGCTAACACTAACCAACCTCAAAAATGAGCTCTCTAGCTCTTTTTATAGATTCTAGACTAGTTTTGACTGGTTTCACATCTAGTGACCGGCATAGTTAAAAAATAGGTTCTAGGTGCTATTTGAAAGGGTAAATGGGATCCAAAAATAGCCAAAATTTGTAGGCTTGTTCTACCTAAGCTCTTCAAGCTCGAGGACTCCTTGGCTTGCACAAAATGGAGGTACGACTTAGAGAAGTGGTTGTTCTATGTTACATATGGTACAAGAGTGATGAGAATCACTATTGAGAGTTTTTGAAAAGTTTTTATAAAACATAATTGTTTGAAAAATGATATGTCTGGCTCCCCACTACTTTGTTGTGCTCTGTCTTCACATACTTCCTCGAAGTCTATGCCTCTGGCTACTGCCAACACCCCCTCCCTCTCGCTTTTGTCGTCCTCAACAGAACCTTGTTGTGGGGTCTATCGGATATAATTCTGTAGTAGGTCATGAGCGAGGGTGTGTTCTGAAATGCAGATACCTCTTGCAAGATCTACTTCGAGTTTTTCCCAATCGATTGGTTGAGGTTCCTCTGGTGGTGGGAGTCTGTAGTGCGTGGAGTACACCAGTTGTTCACAGGCAAATAATTGGAGTAGATGTGTAGGCCTGCTTATGAACACCTTTGAGTGATATTCCCAAAAACCGGTAGTGAACATTTCTTCGAAGGTCATTTTATAGCACGCCGGTAAATATTTGATGCGACAGTGCCAGACATAATACACCTGGAGCGATGGTGTCGTGCTCATATAATATGCTAGATCTTTATTGGCATGCTCGAATCCTGGGGTGTTCACATGTGGTGCCTTGACGCGACGGAAGACTTTGAATACGATCTGCATCATGTCAAATATTTTGACCATCATATGGGCAGGTACATCATCCATTCATTGTAAGCGAGGGAGCCAGTGGTGAATCGTTGCCATCATATAGCCTACAGTGGGTGGTCCGCGGGGTGGTGTGAAGTACGGGTAATTAAGCCAGTCCTGGCACTGCTTGTTATTCTGTACTTTGATTGCAAAGGCCTTCCACGAGCGGCGGCGTGGTATCGGTCCCCAACATGGGTTATACTTCAAATGGAGTGGTGCCTTGGCCCATGTGATCATCGTTTTGGGATATTCCTGTGATAAATCTTGATGCCAAGTTGGTTGATATATTTCTCTGCTCTACACGTCTGGTGGTAAATCAGCAGGCTCAAACTGAGTTGCATGGGAGGTATTCTTGCCTATTTCATTTTCGATGGCTAGCTAGTATTCTGCCATTAACATAAAATATGGCTCGTATTGTAGCTCATGCCTAGATATATGCCTGCAAGGGGCCAAGCGAGCGAAATAAGGGGATTGTAGTATATGCTCTTCGATCATAGCCATTGCGTGTAACTGAGATTCCACACGTGCTGAGTGGGTCTTGCCAAGCTCTTCTATAGTCTTCATCCACGCGGGGGTAGGAAGTTCAAAGGTAGTTTGGCCTTCAACTGTGACTCGTCCACCTGGGATGGGTTGGGGTTCATAGGCTTCTTCAAAAGTGTCCTCCACTGGGATAGTCACTGTTTCTTCCTCCATTGGTAGTTTCAGTGGGGAGTCTGGCCTAGGGGGTGCTTTGTATGCTGCTATCTGTGTTTGAAGAGTCAATACCTGCGCCCATAAAGCGTTGAGTTCCTCGATGATTTCAAGAGATGTGGCCGCACGAGCTGGTGGTTCTTTCTGTAGAGGTATGCGTAACTATAGTATTTTGTGTTCCTCTTTGAGCTTCTGGTATTCCTCATTCATACTGTCATACTCCTCTAGTAGTCTGACATGATCTTCCAATAATATCTTCATGGATTCAGAGGGGACAGCTTTGAAACGATTGGGACTCAAGGGTATGTCCGCTTGATCTAAAGCAGCTTCAAGGTTCTCTCTATTCTGTTCCTGTAAGCGTTGGTTTTCTTCTTTAGCTGCTACTAGGTGGCGTCTGAGTAGTCCCATGTTTCGAGTGAGGGTCGTATTGCGAATGGTTTGAGCCCTTAACGAATTGTCAATATCTCTAATGGCCTCTTTTGTCTTCTCTTCACTTTCGAGTTCAAGTTTGTGGTAGGCCTGGCGTAGCTCTTGGTAGCGTGTGCTAAGGGAGGCATTCTCGATTGATAAAGAATTGAGCTGCGATTGTGAGTTGTTCGTGGTCTGTTGCAACATCTGATAACTGGTACCTAGAGATGCAAATTCATCTCTCACTTGCGTGATGCATGCGAACATCCGATGGAATGCAATGTCGATGGTGGGTGATAGTATTAACGGCGTAGTGAGTGAAAATGTTGTGGGTGTGGGGTTGATGCAAGGGGAAGGGCGAATAGGGATGGGAAAGTGGATGCAGTGGTGACTATGGAAAATTGTGATGTGCCTAAATGTGGTGGTAGAATGTATGAGGTGAGTGGTGGTGCAGTGGGTGGTGATATGTCCATGTCAGTGGACGTGGTGTCGAGTGCAGTGACCGTGAATAATGGAGTGATAGTGGGTGCGTGCGTCGGTGTAAATGCAGGATTTACAAAAGTTGCTGGATAATTTAGAAATGGGTCTCTTGTACTGCTTGGTGGAAAGGGGAAAGAGGAAATACAGTGGGTCGGGGAGGTGAGACGGGGGAGAAGGTTAATGGAGGTGGAAATGGGAATAGGGGTCTTGGAGGGGTGGGAAAGGAAGGGAAGGATGGATGGAGAAATGGACTAGATAGAAGGGTGGAAGTCCTAGGAGGGAAGCTAGGTTGTGTAGGTGCGGAAAGGGTGAGAGGAATGGAGGCAACAAAGGCTTTTGCTACCGCACTATCAAAAGATGAGGATGGTCTGGGAGAGGTAGGGTGTATAGGAGAGACGGGAGGGACGGGAGGTGAAAGAGGAGCGGTTGGGGTGGTGGATACTTAGAGCACAATAGTGGTATGTATAGTTGTATCGCGGCATTTCCCTCTCTCTCTCTCTTCCCCGCAACCCCCTCCAACCCCACCATCCCCTCCTCTTTTCCCCCACCACCCCCGTGGCCCCCACCATCACCACGACCCCCTCCAACTGCACCAGCCCTCCTCTTTTCCCCCACCACCCCCGCGGCCCCCACCATCACCTCGACCCCCTCCAACTCCACCAGCCCTCCTCTTTTCCCCCACCACCCCCACGGCCCCCGCCATCCCCCGCGGCCCCCACCATCACCACGACCCCCTCCAACCCCACCGTCCCCTCCTCTTTTCCCCCACCACCCCCGCGGCCCCCACCATCACCACGACTCCCTCCAACTCCACCAGCCCTCCTCTTTTCCCCCACCACCCCCCGGCCCCCACCATAACCACAACCCCCACACACACTCCACACCCCTCCACAACGCTCCGCAAACTCCACAACCCCCCACAAACTCCACACCCCTCCACAACCCTCCACAAACCCCACGAACCCCACAAACCCCACACAACTCCACACCCCTCCACAACCCTCCACAAACCCCACAAACCCCACACAACTCCACACCCCTCCACAACCCTCCACAAACTCCACAAACCCCACACAACTCCACACCCCTCCACAACCCTCCACAAACCCCACAAACCCCATGAACCCCACAAACCCCTCAAACTCCACACCCCTCCACAGCCCTCCACAAACTCTACAAACCCCACACAACTCCACACCCCTCCACAAACTCCACAAACCCCACACAACTCCACACCCCTCCACAACCCTCCACAAACTCCACAAACTCCACAAACCCCACACAACTCCACACCCCTCCACAGCCCTCCACAAACTCCACAAACCCCACACAACTCCACACCCCTCCACAACCCTCCACAAACTTCACAAACCCCACACAACTCCACACCCCTCCACAGCCCTCCACAAACTCCACAAACCCCACACAACTCCACACCCCTCCACAACCCCCCACAAACCCCACACAACTCCACACCCCTCCACAACCCTCCACAAACCCCACAAACCCCACGAACCCCACAAACCCCACAAACCCCACACAACTCCACACCCCTCCACAGCCCTCCACAAACTCCACAAACCCCACACAACTCCATACCCCCCATAGCCCTCCACAAACCCCACACAACTCCACACCCCTCCACAATGCCCCACAAACCCCACAAACCCCACAAAACTCCACACCCCTCCACAACCCTCCACAAACTCCACAAACCCCACACAACTGCACAACCCCCCCACAAACTCCACACCCCTCCACAACCCTCCACAAACCCCACAAACCCCACGAACCCCACAAACCCCACACAATTCCACACCCCTCCACAGCCCTCCACAAGCTCCACAAGCCCCACACAACTCAACACCCCTCCACAACACTCCACAAACTCCACAAACCCTACACGACTCCACACCCCTCCACAACCCTCCACAAACCCCACAAACCCCACGAACCCCACAAACCCCACAATTTCCCACGACCTCCCATAAGGTTCTCATGTAGTTTTGGATGGATATTTGGAGGATCATTTCTCAACCAAACACTACAATGTTATATATCGTTGGAAAGCTCTCGACGATTACTTTCCAATGGTGCAATAATAACTTTGAAATGTTGGATCAATTTTTGATGACACCCCAAAAACCCCCGCAACTCCCACAACTCACCCCCTATTCCCACCCACAACCTCCCACAACCCCCGTAATCTCCCTCAACTCCCCACAACTCACCTCCCACACCGCCCGGTTAATATGAAGGATCAAAAGCTACTACAAAAATTAGGTGAAGGATGTGCTTCTCAGGGTCATTCAAACATCACGGGTGGCACAAAATGAGGATCTCAGCTTGCATGCAAAAGTGACAGTAAAAGTGTAAGTGGTAAAAGTGAAAGTGGAGAAATGACTGTTGCCACCAACCATTCATGACGACTGCCTAATTTTGAGGATCCAATTTAAGACTCGTGGCATATTTGATTTACCCCTCCAATCTTGGGCAATCAACCGGTGCATGATCAGTGGACGCGAGGAATCGGCAAGGCCCTCTTGGCCTATTAGAGCCTATAAAAGCAATGGATTTGTGTTCAATTGGGACATACACATATACATACATACGTACAGGGGTCCTCTCTTGGCACTCTGTGGCTACAAGCCTACTGTAGGAAGTCACTCTGTGGTGATGATACAGAGCGTGGGCTTCCCAGTGAGGGCTAATAGCACTATAGTGTGAAGAGAGTGGCTTGGTTTTGGCATTCAGTGTGAGTCATTGGTATTTCATGCTCTTCCCCTTACAGCAAGTCTTCATACTTTGTATTGATCAGTGCTAGTCTACATCTAGTTGTGTCCATTGTATGGATTGGATGAATCCCTTGTATTGATGTTGTTTCGTTTTGGAGTGGCATGTTAGCCCAGAGCATAAACTTTTGAGCATCTCTTTTTCCTATGTTGTAATCATCTGATTCGAACTAAGGAGTGGTTGGTCTTCCATTATTGTCATTTTTTCATTAATATTATCCCTAAGTATTCACAACTCTGTGCAATCATTGATATCTACCTGCTCACAGAAGTGTTAAAGGGTATATTTCCCTAAGGAGAACCTCCCTTGAGTAGGTGAAGTACTGGAGTGCTTGCTGCATGCTCGTGTTAAAAATAGATACCCCAGTACCTCCTCTACAGTTTGGCATGCCTGGTGGGACCCTTGCATTTCTGTGAGAGGCCCTCAGGATAGTAAATAGTCCTCTTTTTCAGTATTTTTGCCCTATTGCATTTGCAAGTAGGTACATGACTCATACGCGAGCAGATAAGGAGCCTCTTCGTATAGGAAGGAGCCTTAACAAGACAACTATATCTTCGACTAGTGAACCTACCTCCCCTCTACCCTCTTTGAATTTATCTATTGATTTTGGAGCGACACCACTGTCACAGGAGAAGCATAGGGGAACATTAGACTTCTCCTCAGATACTTCGGAAGAAACACCAGTGCAAATGGAGGATCTCTCTCATTTACTCTCCAGACTCAATATCAAGTTCCCTACCTTCAAGGGACAAGCTTATGAGGATGCTGATGATCATGTGAGGAGGTTCATCTCCTTATGTTGAGGACGAGGTCTGCAGACAGAGAGGATGCAATGTTGGTACTCTTCCCATCCACATTGGAAGGCCTTGCTGACAAATGGTACAGTCAATATGCAGATGGCCATTTTGCTACATGGGAGGCTCTGAAGACAGCATTCTCACAGACATTTCGACCTAGTGACTCCTCGGAAAGAGCTCTAGACCAGCTCGAGAATCTAAGGCTAAGATCAGGTGAATCCTTTCATGAACTTCACACTAGAACAAAAGCACTTGTTGCACGTCTGCCACATGCTCCAGGTGACTTCTTGGTTAAAAAATGGATAGAAAAAGCTCTACCCAGGTCATCTCAGCAGAAGCTACGTCTCTTAGATTGGATGCAACCCTCAATGATTTTGTTGCAGCAACATCACGCATTGAAGAAGCTAGGCAACAGTTTGAAGGGGATACACAATCGAATTATGCTACAGACTAGACCCTATTGGGCAACTGAGGAAGGAACTGGAGGCATTGAGAATGCAACAAAATCAACAAGAAGAGAAGGTCTTGCCACCACTGCGTCGCACTGATGATGAAGTAGCCCAACTTTGCCGTGAGTTAGAAGATTTGCGGACCACTCAGGATATAAGAAGGCAGATTTGGTGTACAATATGTAACAACAATGGACATTCCAATGCTAATTGCCCTAACAAGGTAAGCTGTCAATTTTGCGGAAAGGATGGTCATGAAGCTAGAGACTGTTACTACCTCAAGGGTACACAACAACGAGGTAACCCTCAAGCTTTGGATTCATATTATGCTAGTACTTCAAATGCACCTAATAGAGAGGAAAATTGTACGACAAAGCCTAGATATAATAGGCCACTAATGTGTTATCGCTGTGGTGAGTATGGCCATATGCAAAATAGGTGTTCCCTTCCAGAAGATGCACCTCCTTGTCAACATTGTCCAGAGGCCAAGGATCATTACACCAAAGACTGCCCAAGAAGCCGTCCTGCTCCAATCCACATGATTGCAGTCTCTCCACAAGAAGAAGGTATGACCACTCAGTCTTATGATGTTTCATCCTCTGCAATGCCCATGATGACTAGAGCCAAACAAGCAGCAAAAATCCGTAGAGAGGAACAACAAGGATTCCAAGATAAAGAGGAGGAAAAGAAGTCTGGGTGGAAGGGCTAAGCAGAAATTGAAGGAGCTTATAGAAGGATGGCTACTTCTCTAAGGGACCAACCAACAACTCTGCAAGAAGACACTCATGAGGTAAACATTGAACAGATCTTCAAAGGTATTCATCACAAGGTTAGTCTATATGAACTTATAAGGATGGATTAAAAAATAAGAAGTGACTTATTGAAGATTATACACTCTGCTCACTTGATCCAATCACCCAGTATAGATGGTTTCATGGTTGATTTTCCCCCTGCACCCTTGGCAGACTACCAAAGCTCAAGATTATCTGTTTGTATAAAGGATGAAGCTCTCACAGGTGTGATCATAGATGGAGGCTCTGGTATCAATTTGATGCCAGATTTCACAATGAAGAAACTGAATTTGAACCCCACCAAGATGGCACCATTCACAATTACACTAGCAGATCAACATCGGGTTGCACCTCTTGGCATTATTGAAAAGGTACTGATGATAGTACAGGGTTGCCACTTTGTTCTAGATTTTGTTGTTATTGCACTTCCACAGGAGACTTCTTACCCTTTACTCATGGGGAGACCTTGGCTGAGGCAAGCAAAAGCTTTGCAAGATTGGGGGAAAAACAAACTATGGATTTCAACAAGCACCAATAGCCAACTGCAATTACATTTGGAAGAAGGATTCGACTCAGGGAAAACTACTGGGTATACTGTGGATACTCAGGTAATGCCCTCTCTACCCCAAGAAGAAGATACATTATTGAATTGGATGATGGAAAGTGCAGGGTGTTGCACAGTGGAAATCAGTGAAATAGAAGAAGAAGTTACGGATGAAGGAGTTGCAGGAAAAGGCCATGAAGATCACAAGGAGTTGGAGAATGAGAGTTTGCAGGAGAATACAAACTTTGAAGAGGCAAAAAATATAGAAGTACCCGGGATGGAAAGTTATGAGCCTGAGTGCAGAGAAGATCTTCCTTTTACGGATATACCTCAAGGATGGACCAGAGAACATATTGCAGAATATAAGTTAAAGTCCACTCTTGCATATAGTGGAGATGATTTCTCAAACAAGAATAGTCCTGAAACACTGGTTCAAGAAATAAATCTAGGGGATGAAGAGAACCCTCAAATAGTCCACTTGGCCTCCTGGCTATGGCATTATCCCCCTTTACTGCAGAAGGTAACTTCTTTACTTTTTACCTACAAAAATGTCTTCGCATAGTCCTACAAAGATCTAACAGGGATACCAGAGGAGCTGGGATTACATAGAATACCCTTAGTTGAGGGAGCCGTGCCTGCAAGAAGTAGGCCGTATCGACTCAATCCAAAATATGCAGAGGTGGTAAAGTTGGAAGTTACAAAACTAGAAGAAGCAGGTATAATTGTTCCAATAGAACATTCCAGGTGGCTTTCTTCTATGGTTATTGTACCCAAGAAAAATAGTGGAAAAATAAGAGTTTGCATTGACTTTTGTGCCTTAAATAAAGTGACTGTTCAAGATGGATTTCCTCAGCCTTTTTCAGAGCAAATACTTGAGGAAGTAGCCGGTCACACTTTGTATAGCTTCTTAAAAGTTTTAGTGACTACAATCAAATAGTGATCCATCCTGATGATAGGGACAAAACAGCCTTTGTTACTCCATGGGGCACTTATGTTTATACTCGCATGGCTTTTGGTTTGAAGAATGCACCAGCTTCATTTAATAGAACAATGTATCTGATATTGGGCAAGTGGTTAACAACCTTTCTCCGCATTTTCATGGATGACTTTTCAGTGTTTTGAGGCACAGATAGAAGAGCACCAATTCAAGATTTCTATGATCATTTGGAAAATCTAAAGGAAATCTTTGAGCAATGTCTCAAAATAGGTTTGAAGTTAAATCCTGCTAAATGTCATTTTTTGGTCACCAAGGGCACTCTTCTTGGTCACATAGTATCTGCTGAAGGGATAACGGTTGACCTTGCAAAGGTTACTGCTATTCTATCCATGCCTATTCCACAAAGCCCAAAAGAAGTGCAAAGTTTTTTGGGCCATGCAGGATATCATAGAAAATTCATACGAATGTATTCAGAAATAGCTAAGCCCTTATCAAGGCTTACCAGTAAAAAGGTCCCTTTCTCATGGAGTGTTGAAGCTGAGAAAGCATTTTGTGAACTGAAAATGAGGTTATGTATTGCTCCACTTTTAAGTGTTCCTAACTGGTCATTGGAGTTTCATGTGCATACAGATGCTAGTCTTCATGCTGTTGGTGCAGTTCTAGCTCAACCATCATCACACAAGGTTGATAGACCTATCTCCTATGCCAGCAGACTACTCATCCAAGCAGAAAGGAACTAAAGTACGACCGAAATGGAAGCCTTGGCTATTGTATTTGCTCTTCAGAAGTTTTGGCATTACCTTCTCGGTGTACATTTTATAGTCATATCCGACCATCAGCCCTTGAAGTACTTGATAAACAAGCCTAGAGTAGCTGGAAGGATTTGGAGATGGTTACTCCTCTTTCAAGAATTCAACTTTGATATTCATATTAAGCCAGTAAGAGAGCACTACATGGCAGATCAAGTCTCCAGGACTGCAATGAGCGAGAAGGCAACAGGTATTAATGATGAACTAGTGGATAGTAATCTCTTCCTAGTAGCAACTCAGACTGATTGGTATGATGGAATTCTTGATTTTCTTACTACTGGGAAACTCCCAGAGCATTTGACACCTATAGAAAAAAGAAGATTACTCCTTAAAACCAAGGCATACTCACTCATAAATGGGAATTTATATAGATATTGTCAAGATGATATCTTGAGAAAGTGTGTTTATCTAGAGGAGGTGAATCTTTTGTTAAAAGTTGCACACAGTGAAGGGCATCTAAAGGGGGAATAATTGGCTCACAGAATCATCCACAAGGGACTATGGTGGCCTCATATTTACAAGGATGCGATCAAGTTTGCTACAGAATGCCACATTTGCCAGAGATGTGCTCCTACGCCAACCAGATTGAATTTCCAACCATTAGTCATATCTACAGACCACATGACACCACTTCCATGACCACCGCCAAGACACACTCCACTCAACACACTCAAGAACCCCACACCTCAAGTGCACCCCCATCCCCACCCTTCCCCCCAACTCCACCCCTCACCTCGTACCACCACCACCATTGTCGCTACTATCAATGCCATGGTCTCCAACATGATATATCTCCACCGCCCTCCCTCCAACTCCAGCCCTCTCACCTCATACCACCACCACCATTGTCTCTACTATCACCGCCATGGTCTCCACTGCTCTTAGTGAAGCACACAATATGGGTCAACCCTCAGAACTCTCACAATATGACACCACTACTGTTGTAACTATCACCATGGGCTATAGGGTTCTAAACATGGTTACAGGGAATCCCATTTCCCCTATCATGCATCTAGTAGGCCCACATGCATCATTAGGCACACCATTGTACACGTTCACCATAGTCACTAGACCTACCATTCCCATGTATATGGTAACTCCCATGAATACATCCACACACGACCAAATGGACATATCACCCACAACTGCACCTCTCCCTCCCCCATATTTCCACAATCTCCCATTCCCCCACCACCAACATCACCACTTCTCACCACAACATTCACCACCCCTTTCCCTCCTCTCTATCCCCGTACATTCCAAACCTTCCTAGCATCTACCCCTGTAAATAATGTATTGAACACTTTATATCAATGTGTTTCTTAGTTACAACAGAATTATCAGCATTTAGATGCATAACATACAAACCTCTCAAAGACCACAAGACATTGCAAGAGCGAATCATGACCATGGAGAAGGACAAGATGGAACTAGAACATAATTATGATACCTTACAAAGACAATATGAGGTATTGATGGACAATCCCCCCAACCAGATACATAGGCACAACAACACCTCGAGGAATTGCTACGTGCCCAACAAGCAGACAATCTCAAGATACGCTGCAACCTCACATTACTGAGAAAACACATGTTAGCACCATTAGAAGAGAACAAAAGACTCCAAAAATAGAAAGAAAATCTAGAAGGAGTGATGGAAGGTTCACCTAAAGAGATCGACCTGGAGCGATTCAAAGCCCTCCCTTCAGCCAACATGTAGATAATATTGGATACACATGCAGACCTCCTAGAGGCATATGATCCATTAGAAAAAGAGCATGATGAACTACGAAAGCAATTGGCAAGTCAAAGAGAACAACCAAAGGAAGCAACACATACAACCACCACATCTGAAGAGGTAATAGAATTGAAAGCACAAGTGGCCGCTTTGCAAAATAAGCTTCTACAGAACGTCAACCTTCTCCCATGGTGGAGCGAGAGCCTGAAGAGCTAGTTTCGATTGAAGTTAAAGAGACATTTGAGGACCCTTATGTACCCATGCGTGCACCTAGAGGCTGACAAATAGAGGAAGGGATTGATGCATTCGAGATTGAAGCTCTGAAATGGTTGCAAAAGTTAGAAAAGGTTGGCCCCACTCATGATGATAGAGTGGTGGTTCAGATACAATCCATGTCTCATCTGGAAGATGTTGTAATCAAATTCGACTACTTCAAGAACTCTTCTCATCATTGATGGATTGGCACTTCTAACGATCAGTATGTACCATTCTGTGTGTTAATGGCAGATTATAATGCACAAATCAAGCACCACACCACAAAGGAGCCAACCTTTGCAACCCAATTTTCCCTAGAGGACATTCTTGAGAGCACCACACAGGGTAACATCTTTCAGCCTACATGGAGAATACGGTTACTCGAAACCTACTCGGAAATGGTGCGCACATGGAACAACATGCCCTTGTATATTAAGTATAACCCCTGCTATTGTCCTGTCTTTCGACAACGATCATGACCTGAGTTCGCTAACACAGTAAAGAATGTCAAAGGATGTGACAAATGACTCAACTATGTATATCTAGCACTACCGCATGGTCCAGCAATGGTAACATATTGATTTCCACCATTCGGCATTGGGGCATTAGGTTCAATAATGTACCTGATGTAATGGCATAGATGTGCCTCAAAATATTTGAACTCATGCTTGTCACATTCCGTACATTCAAAAATGTTAAAGAACCTCACCTCTCGGCCCTAGGCTTCAATGAAGGAAACCTCAATCTAGTCTATGATATGAGCACCATCGCATCCGTCAATGTTGTATATGCGTGGCACGCTCTTAAATATCTCCCAACATGCTTCAAACAGACGTTTGAAGAAATGTTTATCACAAGGTTATGGGAGTGTCACTTAGAAATATTCATTCCCAAACCCTCTCATCTGTTACACTTATTTGCTATGGAGCAGGCCCTACACTCAGACAAGCTATGTATGCCACATCCAGAGATACCCGGGCCAATAGATTGGGATGCCTTACTCACAAATCTAGCCAGAGGACTGAGGCTAGAAGGGCATCACTTGGCCATCGATGTGGTCCAATATTACATCAAACGTTCGCCTTAGCAAGGGTCTCTCAGAGATGATGGATGCAAGAGAGGGGGTGTTGGCAGTAGTTAGGGCATCTCAAGACAAGGGAGCCGACATAAGGAATGAGAGAAAAGAGAAGGGCCAAGCAGGCAAAGCAGTCAAAGAAGATCTGGCAAATAGGCCATTCAATGTTTCCAAGCTAATTCCCTTTTAATAGCAATTTTCATCACGACATGAACATTGTAAATACCATTTTTGGTAGGTTAGACTCCATTTTGTTCAAGCTGAGGAGTCCTTGAGCCTGAGGAGTATTAGAAGTATTTATCTACCAATTTTCATAATTTTTAGAGCTCATTTGAGCCTCCAAAATAGCCTAGGAACCTAATTTGGAACTAGGTCACATACTAGGTTTGGACAAGGCCACTAGGTAGTCAAAAGCTATAAAAGGAGCTAGAGAGCTCATTTTTGGGAGAAAAAAATTGTAGTTTGAAATAAGAAGAGCTCTTGTAATTTTATTTTGATATTAATCAAAGCTTCGATTGTCTCACTCTTTGTTCTTACTTGTGTGTGCATGTGTGTGTATGTGAGTGCATGCTTGTATGCTTCTAGATCACCACTTGTGCACATCACTTGCTCAAGGTCTTCATACCATCCTCATGTCTTCCCGGACTGACATTAAAGGAGGTGCTACTCACCACTGAGCTACACCGTGGTTATGGACCCATGATTATTAACAGACTTTCGACATGTGGAGCGGTACAATTAGCCACTCTAGAAGGAGAGATAATGTCTAATTACATTAGTGGCTATAGAGTCAAGATTTATTAGGAGCCTCTTACGAAGGATATGCTTAGATGACTCATGTTGGCAAAGAAGCGTAAGGACGAAGAAAAGAGAATATGAGAGGAAGCTCTGACAGAAGCTATAGAATGCATTAACTACATGAAACTAAGAAGACAAAGACTAGGGAGAGAACATTATAACCATCTTGAAGAAACACTGAGATATCCTATGGCCATGTGTCAAACAAATTGAACTGCTCATCCTAGCATAGTGGATAAGAGACCATTCATTATAGTCATGCTAAGATAGGGGAACACTTGTTGGTGCATTTTTATCCAAGCCTAGTGCTTCATGATCTATCATTTTGATATGTATACTCTCAATGAGAGAAGCCATAAGATCAACCTCTTGTAAAAGCGATTACTTGAAAAGTAATTACATTAAAAGTAAAAGAGAATCTTGCAACTTTTTTAGGTGCAAATCACACATCTAAAGTTTGAGAAATCAATTAGATGAGATTCCCCTATGTTGAAGGAACTTTTAGGTGGAATCGCCCTAAAGTTTGAATTCAATTTTCTCTATATATACACATGAAGAGAGTTGCAATTTAGAGCAGACTTTTGTGCTACATTAAGAGGAGCTTCTAGTCAAGTTTCATACTATTTGTGAAGCAAACATAGTGCTCCGCATCCTCAAGCTTCATGCTCACTCACCTCATGTATTATATGCTTAATACAGATTGATTTTTCAAATCATCTTTGGAGTTTACTTTAGCTGCTATTTCGGGTTCATATCTCATTTTTAGTCAACGTTGGACATTGTTTTCTCTATGTGTGCTTATTCTTTTGATGCAATTTAAATTGTTATAGGTAAAGTGATAATTCTATTTTCTTCACATAAATTTTCATCATATTTGATTCATTTTTCTATGAGCTACATCTATTTGAAGTGACCTATATATGCAAGTAGAGTATTCATGAAAAGTCTGGATGACACCCCAATGTTCCTAAATGGATTTCTCTCAATATATTCTATTAAAATTCATCAAGTTTGTTTCTTTAGATTCATCATATATCTAGTTGAAAGTGTGAAAAGTATCTCTGATCAGTTCTCAGTAGGCTTTGAGCTCTGAGTGAAATTCCAGAGTGCTTTGCATCCCAAAATAGTAAGTTTTTGATCATCTGTTTTGTATCAAGTCATCTGTTTTGATGAATCGATTTGAGATTGATCTTCCAAAGTACTAAGAAGGTACTAATGCATCATTAGTAAGCTCAAGGTATCTAGTTAGCATCTTTGAAGTTACTTTGGTAGGTGTAGAGTAGGTTTTTGCAACACGAGACTCATTCTTGGAGAGTGTCCACCATCTCTTCTCACAGTGGTATCAGAGCATAGTTGAATGAACATGGGAGATGCATTTCCCTCTACCATTAAAAAATTGGATAGGAACAACTAGCTAGCTTAGTCTTTGAAGATGGAGGCCTACCTTCAAGGAAGAAATCTCTTTGGCTACATATCTGATGATGAATTCATGCCAGCAATTAGAAGCAAAGGGCAACCATCACATGACGAGCAAGAGAGACTTACAACTTGGTGTTCAAAGGATGCATTAGCCATGTCTTATATTCTAAAATCAGTATCTGATTTTCTCTTACCTCATGTAAAAGGATGTAAGACCTCAAGGAAGACTTGGAATGCACTTGCTGCCTTCTCTTCAAATATTAGAGCAAGGAAAAATGAGCTATGGATGGAGTTTACTAACTTGAAGAAAAGCCCCAAGCAAAGTGTGACTGACTATGTCACCAAGATGAAGGAAATATTTTATCAATTAGGAAGCATTGGAGAGGTGACTGAAGAAGAGAAAATCATAAGGCAAATCATCAATGGCATTAAAGTTGATGATAAGTGGGAGTCCTTCACAACTGCCATGGATCTATACATGGACATGCAAGTGCCTAACCTCAACACTCTGATGGGCCAACTCTTCACACATGAAGCAAAGATAAACAAAAATGGTGAATCCTCAAGAGGTAATCAATCTTCTACCTTATACTCTGATAAAGCTAATGGCTGCATGGAATGCCTTCAATTTTTGATACTATGTATTAGACTTTGAGATTGTTCCAATGAGCTATAGAACATTGAAAATTCTGGAGTAAGTATTGACATGTGAGCGAGACAAGTATATTGTTGTGAGTGATAATGGTAGAGATGAACAACAAAAATGATCAAAGATAAGTGTATTATATAACAATGTTGTACATGATCATTGGCATGAATATGATGCCCAATGATGGTGATAGGTGTAGGCTATCATGTGAGCCTCTCTTTTACATCAATTGATCAAATCTAAGCTCGGTAATAGGGGCACGAAGGCCACAAGATTTCAAGTGTCTTTTATAGTGACTTTCTTCATTTTTGAATTTTGAAATTCAGATGCATTTCCATGTAAAAGTTCTTCCTCTAAACAAGGAGATATTCCCTCAAAGAAACTCGTACCATAAAATTCTCCTAATTCCACAAGTTTAGTGGCATTTACAAAGATTCTTCTAATTCAAGTGACTTTTACAAGAGTTAATGGTAAAACCATAAGCAATGGTTCTTATGGGTCTTCAAGTATTTGCACACAAAAAACTTCCAATGCCTAGCCAAGTGTGAAGGCTTGGCACTTGCACCAATAGCTCCCCCTAAAGCCAAACATCTTGGCTTGGTCTTCGTCAATCCTCTTGAATGTCCTGCAATCCAATCATAGCTTTAAACCTACAATGTTTAGTACCATCAAGTGCTTTGGTCAATAAGTCTTCACATTGCATATTAGTGGATACATATGCCAACTGAATTTCCTTGCTTAATAGCTTCTCTCTCACATAATGATAGTGAACCTCTATATGCTTGGTCCTAGCATGATAGATAGGATTTGCTGCAAGATGTAAAGAGCTAGTATTGTCACCAAAAATCATTGTTGAGTTAGAATGTAATCCCAAATTTGTATATAGCAATCTGACCCATATGGCTTCTTGAGTAGCATTGGCTAATCCTCTATATTCTACCTCTATTGAAGATAAAGCAATAGTAGGTTGCTTCTTGGAAGATCATGAAATGGGCTTATCACCTACAAAAGAGAGATAACCTGAGGTACTCCTCCTATTATCCTTACAACCTGCCCAATCTACATCTGAGTATATTTAGATATACAAATCTGAAGTATAAGGAAAGTATAAACCTTGATTTTGAGTACCCTTAAGGTACTTCAAAATTCTCTTGGTAGCTTCCAAGTGAGGTGCTCTAGGTTTCTGCATAAATTGACTTAAGACATTGACTCCATAAGCAATATCAATCCTTGTCAATGTAGCATAGTTTTGGCTTCCAACTATGCTTTGGTATCCTGCAATATTGTCAAGTACATCACCTTCAAGAGCACTTAGCTTTTGGTTTACCTCCATAGGAGTACTAGCTACCTTGGCATCCTACAAGTGAAACTTCTTTAACATGTCCTGCACATACTTTCTTTGAGTAATATAAATCCCAAAATTGGTATATACTAACTCAAGTCCAAGAAAATACTTTAGTAACCCTAGATCACTGATTTTGAACTCCTGCATCATTTGGTTCTTGATCTATTTGATGCCATTGGCATTACTACGTGTATGGCATTACTACCTATAGTATGATATCATCAACATACACACATAGGTATATCACCTCTGAATTACTTCTCTGGACAAATAGAGAAGTATGTGCTTTGCTCATGATGAATCCTTGATCTTGGAGATAGGTAGTCAACCTATGATTCCATGCCCTAGGTGCCTGCTTCAATCCATAAAGAGCCTTGTCTAGTTTACACACATATGTTACCTTGCTTGGTTCTTCATAGCCAAGAGGTTGAAACATGTACACCTCCTCTGAAATCCAGACATTAAGAAAAGCATTTTTCACATCCAATTGGTACATATTCCAATTTCTTGATGCAGTCACACTTACCAATACCCTGATGGTTGGCATTTTGGCCACAGGTGAGAAAGTCTCTTCATAATCAACTCCTTGGGTTTGTGCAAAACCCTTAGCCACAAGTCTAGCTTTATACCTATTTATTGATCCATGTGAATTTCTCTTGATTTTGTAAATCCATCTAGAACCAATTACCTTCATATACTCCTTCTTTGGCACTAGTTCCCAAGTATCATTCTCCTTGAGTGCTTCAATTTGTTCATCCATAGCTTCCTTCCATTTTGCCTTAGTCTTTGCTTCTTCATATGATGATGGCTCTTCAAATGATAAAACTTTAGCAAGATAAATGAAATGCTTGGTAACTAAAGAAGTGTCATACCCATATCTGATTGGCTTCTTGCTCTCCCTTTGTGATCTTTCGATTGATTGGTTCGATGATTCAAGTATGTCCTTCATCTTGACTTTGCCTTTGGATTTCCATGCATTGAATTCTTCTAGGTTGATGATTTCCTCATCATCTGATTTGATGTCTTCAATCTGATTTGGCTCCTCTTTGGTGAGGCTTGGTGTTAGAAGATGTCTTTTTGGAAGCCTTTTTTGAAGGAAAATAATTGTAAAATGACAAAAACTTGTATAAATATTTATGCAACTATTGTAAAAATAAGGAAGAGTCTTCCTTATGTAGGATAGAATCTTATGTAATTTTTCTAGAATTTTTGGAAACTCCTAGATAGCATATTTTTAGAAAAATAGAGGAAAGGACCAAAATTCAAGTGTGAAAAGGGACACTTGAAAATGTATATAAGATAATTTCCTCTATTTTGAGGGGGTTGGTTAATCATTTGTTTACATGCTATCCAAGTGAATAGAGAAGGAGTTTTCTGCTGAAAATCGTGTTTTCTCCTCTTTGTGTGGTTTCTTTGATTTGTGAGTCTAATTCTTGTGTATCTATGGAGATTTGTGAGCTTCTATTGTGTGATTCTGATTGAATGTGTATGAAGAGAGTTGAATACTAATGTGTTGAGTGATAAGTTGATGGTGCTAGAGATGAAAATCGTCTGTTTTCACAGAATCACGATTGTCTCGTCTGTATGGTGCAGGTAATATTTTTGAGATTTGACTTCATAATTGTGTTCTGCTGATGAAATAGCATGTATTAGACACCAAGATTGTGGAAAATGGTGGAGATTTGCTCAAGATAATCCAAACCCTAGAAATTCCTCTTCATTTTCACCATTCTCAGAAAAGCAGCCATTATTCTCTTATTTCTTGGATTCTATCATCTTGAAGGGGCTGTGGTCTCATGAATACTTCCAGGATTGACAAAATAAAGATGTATTGTTGATTCTTTATGCTAAATGATTGGAGAGGACAACTCCAAAGATCAATAACAAACATTTTTTGGCACCGTTGCCGGGGAGTATTTCAAAAGCTTCATTGAAGTTGGACCTTGCTGGATCTTCTATTGATGATGGTAAGAAACACATGGAAAAGGTAACACTCTTTAATCAAGAAATGTGAACATGAAAAGGTAGAGGTCTTTGTTTGTCTTTTGGGAAAAGAAAGCAATAGATCATCTTTTAGAGTTGGAAGTGCTAAAATTTTTGTAAATTGATAGTTGCTCATTTCATTTTTTGAAGTAAAATTGCAGGTGTGTGAAAAACTTGAATCAAGAAAGCTGAAGATGAGGTAACATGTGTCTATTCTTGCATTTTTAGAGTTCTTTTTGACCAAGTACTAGGCAATATTGTTGAACTTGGGAAGATAACATGGTTGCACTAAGGAAAAGTCAGGTAAAGTAGCTAGATGCAAGTAGAAAAGATTCATTTGTTAACCAAATCAAAGCATAAATCTTGAGAAACAAAGCTGATCTGCATTTTGAAAAGAAATGTGTGATTGAGTTTATCTTTGCAAAAATTGATACTTGCATTTCACAGCACATTTTCTTTGGAAAGTTTTTCTCATGAACTGTTTTGATAGCTAAGCCATAAGAGATCATAACCAATCAAGGAACATAGGATCAGTAGATCACCAAACAAGAAACCCTAAGTGAAGTGTTTACCTTTATTTAGGGCAGAATACTAAAAAAATTCATAAAATTCATAAAAAACAATCAAACAAATTTCTTTTCTTCTTAGGAAGTTGGACTGAAGCCTTGTGGATAAGAGTAATAGGGACCAAGTAAAAGAAAAGCAAAAAAGTTGTCAAAAAATTAGCAGATTTAAAAAACACGATTTTCTGTACAACATCGCGATTTTCTGATTAATGTTGTGACTATGAGGTAAAATTGCAGGTGATTGTGGAATTGGAGTTGGTAAAGGGTACTGAAGGGGAACAAGAGAGAAGAATACTCAAATTTACATAAAATCAGAAGTATAGAAAAAACACGATTTTCTGCATAAAATCGTTATTTTCTGAGTAAGGTTGTGATTTTGATGCAAAAGTACAGGAGTCTGGTGAATTACAATGGGTAGAGGGTATTGAAAGAGAACAAGAGAAAAGAATATTCAAATTTGCACAAGATAAGATCTACAAAAAAAACACGACTTTCTGCACAAAATCGCGATTTTCTGTAAGGGAAATTTTCTGGAATTTCTAGCATATTTGGGTTTTTGGAGAAAGATAATTGCAAGAGATGTCATCAAGATTGGGTAAGTAAAGTTGGACAAATGAAAAAGTGAAGAAAAGTGGAAATCACACAAAATCGCGATTTTGTAGTCACTATAAAAACCTGGAATTGAAAGAAAAATTCATTTGAGTGAGTGAGAGAGAGAGAGAGAGCAAGGAAAAAATCGCGATCTTCTGCAAATTCAGGACTTGAAGAGTTTTTGAGTCAAGCAAGCAAGGTAAGTGGTTTCTATATCATTTCAATTACATGCCTTTAAATTTTCATGATCATTAAGCACAGAAAAGTAGGAAATAATCAAAATCACGAAATCGCGATTTTCTGAGTTTTTAATTTTCAGTAAGAAAACATTATTTTTTAGTTAAGTTTTTTCATTGCATGTTAGAAACTTGATAGGACGATTCTATTAGAAGAAAGAAAAATTTGAAAATCAATACTTTAAAAACTTCAAAAAAGTGTTCAGAATCGCGATTCTGTAGTCAAACACAAAATCGCGATTCTCTGAACTAAGGACAACATCGCGATTCCCAGAACACGATTTTCATAAGAAAATCATGTTATTTACGATTGTGAGCAATCACGATTGTCTGGGAACAAAATCGTAAAAAAACACGATTTTGAGCACAAAATCGTGAAAAAATATGATTTTGAACAGAACATCGTGAAAAAACACGATTTTGAGCACAGAATCATGAAAAAGACGATTTTGAGCACAAAATCGTGAAAAACACGATTTTGAGCACAGAATCGTGAAAAAGACGATTTTGAGCACAGAATCGTGAAAAACACGATTTTGAACAAAAAATCGTGAAAAACACGATTTTGAGCACAGATTCGTGAAACAGACGATTTTGAGCACAGAATCGTAAAAAACATGATTTTGAGCACATAATCGTGAAAAACGCGATTTTGAGTACAAAATCGTGCAAAACACGATTTCGAGCACAGAATCGTGGAAAACACGATTTTGAGCACAGAATCGTGGAAAACACGATTTTGAGCACAGAATCGTGAAAAACACGATTTTGAACAGAAAATCGTGAAAAACACGATTTTCAGTAGAGAATCGTGAAAAACACTAATTTGAACACAAAATCGTGAAAAACACGATTTTGAGTTGAAAATCGTGAAAAACACGATTTTAGTCATAAAATCGTGAAAAAACACTAGCCTAGTTAGAAAATCGTGAGAAACACGATTTTGAGCACAAAATCGTGACAAACACGATTCTGACCTCAGAATCGTGAAAATTAGGTGAATGATCCTTAGGTCTGGGAACAAACTAAATTCACATACTAAGCAAGACCTAGGTAGGAAGGAGATAGAGTCAGTAGTAGGGGAAGTACAAAAAAGAAATTTAGGGCAAGGAAACAACATGGAAAATTTAAATGAAACAAATGAGCCCATTGAAATTGGGGATTATAGAAATATCCTCAAATACATGTATACAAATAGGTTTGGCACCTATGTATATCAGGATGGAATGCATAAGTTTCTCATTAGATTGAGAAACTTGGAAGTTCCCCTAAACATAACACGAGTAGCTCAGTTCAAAGATGGTAGGTATGAGGATAGGCAAGGGTGTGTGTACATCTTCTCCCAAGACCCAGAAAATTCAAATGACTTAGGGCAATGTGCTGACAAAGGACCTTGGGAACATAACATGGGACAACCAAATTTACCTAGAGCACATGAAAACTACACTAGTACTGAGCAACAACAAGGGAGGAGGACACATGCTTCCCCAAATCCCTTTGACAAGGAACCAGAAGGATATAATGAATTTTCACTCAGAAGAAGACATCATTGGCAACCTCAGGGTAGAATGCTTAGACCATATCAAGTAGCCAAATGTATGAAAAATCAATATGAAGGGTACTCTGATCCTCATGCTCATGCTGCAGAGTTTAGACAATTAATTAGAGCTGAGGAGGTGGAAGATTACAAAGTTCAATTTGAAGCATTTGGTCTAACCCTAACAGGACCAGCATTATCTTGGTTCATCCCTTTGAGAAAAGAAATGTACCTAGATATTGAATCCTTCCTAGAAGCCTTTATTGGGGAATTCTCAAGGACCGGAATAAAACATAGCACAACCACTCTGATACACAGTTTCAAACAACAAAAATATGAAAATGTCAGAGAGGCAGCCAGGAGATTTAAGCAATATATTGACAAATATCCTAGGGAAGAAGTACCTTCCATGGCTAGACAAGTATCCCTATTCATAGAAGGGTTAAGAAGTGCTCAATTAAGAACCCTAGTGTACTACAGGAGATGCCCTGACTTAGGAGCTTGTGTAAAAGAAGTAATAGATTTGGAAGATAACAGAGGCCAAGATCTGTTAGCATTTGATCAACCCAGATCAAATGAAGATTAAATTCCTCCAACAGAAGAATTGGCTCAGGCCATTGCTAAAGCCCTAGAGGTAAGCACTAAAACCAATTTGATAAACTCCAGGATAAACACAAATAAAAAATGCTACAATTGTGGAGAAAGTCATCTGGTACAACATTGCCCATATCAAAAACCTCCACATTTTCAAGATAGAAAAACACTCAAATATTGTACACGAGAGAGGAAATGGACAAATCATACCAGGGAGGAATGCTTCATAATAAACAACCCATAAAGGAGAGAGACTATGGGAGCTAAAGAGAATCAGTGTATATTGAGCAACCAAGACCTGTGCTTGGGCAACAACCTCCTACACCAACAAATGTGGTACCAATCAAATACACACCAATAGAGGAGGGAAACTCAAGAACAAAGTCACCATACAAGGAAGATTATCAATGGAATGAAGGATATCAAGAAGAATGGGAAGGTTATGAATCAAGAGAACTAGAATTACAAGCCCTAGACTTGGGAAATGGAAGAATTGAGATGGACACTGCCACTTTCATGTATATAACCAATAATTATATGTCCAATCAAAAACCTCAATTCAAAGGAGGACCAAAGATAACTTGTTATAGGTGTGGGGGAGATCATTTCATTAGAGACTGTCCACAACCTCCTACATTAAGAATAGAAGGAGCATATTGCAAGGATTGTGACAGGGAGCATTTGATTAAGGATTGCCCAAAAAATCCTCAAAAACAACAAAACACACCTAATAACATACCACTAAAAGCAGTCACTATCATGGAACACGAAGAATTGAGTGACATTGACCAAGTAAATGTAAATGCTATAACAAGATCACAAACAAAACAACAAAGAACAATTAAGGAACAAAATGAAGGATCAATCTCAAAGGTGAAGAAAAATAGACAAAAAGGGAAATGGGAAAGGAAACAGAAAATGGGTAAAAATATTGAAGAAGAAAATAGGGAACAATCAAACAGTACTTCTCCTCAAAAGACACAAACCCAGTTGGAGATAGGAAATTCACGAAGTCTAGACACTCTAATAAAAGCATACAAAGGAAGAATTCAAGAGGGACCAAGCCCTACTGATCATACAATGGCTTATCCTATGCCAGATTTAGAACATGAAAGAATGCAGGAGTGTAAACAAATCATAGGGAAGTGCAACTCAAAATGGGGGAAGAAGACAATTCTCAAAAAACAGTTGAGGACTCTGAGACCACAAAAACAAGAGGAAATAGTATCAAGGAAGAAAACCCACAAGTAACACTCCAGGTGAATATAGATAAACGATGCACAATTCTTTATCATACCACATGGGAAGAGTTAATGAAACAAAATCCTCACTTACAGAACCAAATGAAAAAATGGGAGACAACACCAGAAAATCTTCACCCACAACTACAGGAAATGGAGAAGTTGTGGTATATTCCCATTGATAAGATAGGAGGATATTGTGAGGGAGAAGAGGGAAACTCAACTTTAAAAATACAATTTGGTAAAAACCAGGCCAAAGCTATTTTGGATAGTGGATCAGGAGTGGCCATCATGACTAAACAAACTTGGGAGAAATGGGGAAAAAATGAATTATTACCCACAAAAATGAGATTGCAACTTGCAGATGGACACATAGAAAAACCCCTAGGAATATGGGAAAAAGTGATTGTGGACATGTGTGGAATAGAGATAGAACATACCTTTGCTATAGTTGAATTCCCACAATCCACTTCATATGAAATTATCCTAGGAAGACCATTCATGAGACAAATGCAAATTGTACAAGATTGGGGTAATGATTGCTTATACTTGCAGAGCAAAGGAAGAATAACCAAAGTAAATCTAAGAAATGGGCACTACTGTGACATATCTCCTCAAGAATGGTATAAAATTCATCAGAATCAAGAGTTGAGTGAGGAATCAGAAATGGAAGACCCGGATGAGGCTGAATCATCAGTATGGAAGTGCAATATGATAAGAAATCTTACCAGTAGGAAAAGGAGGTTAAGAAGAGAGGATTGTGTGGAAGGAAGGAAGTTAGAAGATAAGAACTATGTATCACAACAATTCAAGGATGAGGAATTTGAGCCCTATGGGTGGAATCAAATTTTGGCTACCATGGATCTAGCCAGTGATGAATATGTAGGAGTGGAATTTCAAAATGAGGAAGGATATGATGTTTTTCACATTGGAATACAAATGATAAAGGTATCCGGAACAAAAGAGGACAAAGAACAAGAAATGATATTAGAAAAAGGGAAGACACAGTTTCTGGAGAAAGTAAAAGCGGAGGATGCTGTTAAAGATAAAATCTCAGGTAAGTACAAGAAAATCAAACACAAAGAAATAAAAGAAAATCAGGAGGATGAGAAGAAGGCAAGGGAAATGAACAAAGATCAACAGTTTGATGTACCAGAAAATTTCAAGACTTATGAAGTAGAAAACAGACTACTTCTCAAGAGGAAACCAAAGAGGGAAAAGAAGAAAGGAGAGGCTTATGATAATGAGGAAGAAACCAAAAAGATCATGATCACTCAGGAGGAGGGAGAAGAAAGACACATTGTAGTGGCTGATGACATGACCACTCAGGAAGAGGAGGCACTAAGAAACGTGGCAAGAAACTATAGGGATGTGTTTGCTTATAGCTATAAGGATTTGAAAGGTATTGATCCTAAAATCTATGAGCATAAGATTCCTATTACACCTGAAGCAAAACCTAGTAAACAGAGACATTACACATTCAATGATAAATACTCTGCAAAAATAAA
The DNA here is from genome assembly GCA_020310875.1 of Ceratopteris richardii. Lineage (NCBI taxonomy): Eukaryota > Viridiplantae > Streptophyta > Polypodiopsida > Polypodiales > Pteridaceae > Ceratopteris > Ceratopteris richardii. The sequence goes on from CM035416.1 coordinate 185,945,416, forward strand.
GGAAGAAATTGACAAGCTATTAGCTGCCAATTTCATCTATGAAATTGAGTATACAGAATGGATATCTCCTATAGTTGTGGTACCAAAAAAGAATGGGAAACTTAGGGTATGCATCAACTTGAAAAAGGTAAATGCAGCAACTATAAGGGATAACTATCCACTCCCTATAACAGATCATCTTCTAGAAAGAGTTGCAGCGAAGGAGGTTTATAGTTTTTTAGATGGTTTTTCACGATACAACCAGGCCCCCATAGCATTGGAAGACCAACATAAAACTGCCTTCTCCATAGAATGGGGAATTTATGCCTTTAGGGTTATGCCCCTCAAAGAGTTCCTGAGAAAGGTAATGGAAATCTATGTAGATGATCTTTGTACTTTTTCATTAAAAAGACAAGATCACTTGCAGGATTTAGAAAATATATTTAGGAAATGCAGAACCTACAGAGTATGTTTAAATCCAGAAAAATGTGTATTCTTTGTAAGACAAGGAAGAATGCTGGGTCATATAGTCTCTAAAAATGGAATTTCAACTGATGAGAAGAAAATAAAGGCCATAATAGAGCTTCCAAGACCAACAAGTGTAAAAGAACTTCAAACTTTCATGGGACATTTTGGGTACTATAGGAAATTTGTACACAAAATTGCTGACATAGCTAAACCCTTATATGCCCTAATTACAAAGTTTGAGTGGACTAAGGAGTATGACCAAGCCTTTGAAACTCTAAAAACTTGTTTGGTAACAGCCCCACTTCTGAAAACACCTCAATGGGATAAAATTTTTCATGTCCATGTGGATGCTTCAAATTATGCTTTGGGATGTGTGTTAGCACAACCAATAGAAGGAAGCAAGTTAGATTTTCCAGTGGCCTATGCTAGTAGACAATTGAATCTAGCAGAGAAAAATTACACAACCACTGAAAGAGAGGGATTGGGCATGGTATTTGCTGTAAAAAAATACAGACATTACCTTTTGGCCAACAAGTTTAAGTTCTTTGTAGACCATCAAGCTTTGTTATATTTGGTAAATATACCTTGTCACACAGGGAGAATAGTTAGATGGTTTCTTTTGCTAATGGAATTTGAGTTTGAGGTGGTGGTCAGACAAGGGAAAACACACTTGAGAGCAGATCATTTATCTCAAATTCAGTCTAAAGAACCCAGTTCACCTTTAGATGACAATCTGCCAGACACTTATCTGTTTAAGGTGGAGAGTGTTCCTGAGTGGGCCATGACTTTAGTACCATTATTAACCATGGGACCTTGCAGAACAGTTGGGAACAATGCACACTTAGTGTTACAAAGTAGAAACTTTATGTTACTAGCTGGGCATTTGTACCATCTTAACCACACAGGCATATTGGAATATTGCACTCCTGAGGAAGAGCAACACGAATATCTGAGGAGAGCTCATCATTGGAACCCTTGCACTCATGCTTCTAGGGTAGTCACCCTAAGTAATCTCAATAGGATGGGGGTACATTGGCCTAATAAAATTCAAGATGTAACAAAATACATTGCTAATTGCAAGAAGTGCCAAATATTGCAAGATTCAAAATTCATAACTCTATATTGGTTCCAGAAAAATCCAGATTGGAGTGAAAATATCATTGAAGAATTGAGAAGGAAGAAGAAAGGAAAACAAGTGATAGCTGGTACAGATTCAAAAAATTTACAAGTAATCTCTAAAGAATATCAATTGATAGGAGAACAGTTGTATAAGAGAGGAATGGAAGGATACCTATGAATTTGTGTTCCTGAGAATAAATATCTGGAAATGTTGGAAATGGCACACTCTGGAGTGGCAGGAGGACACTTTTCAAGTGACAGAACTGCTAAACTCATTTTATATTCTAGCTTTTGGTGGCCAACGCTATTTCCTGATGCAAGAACCTATGTAAAAAGGTGTGATGTCTGTCAAAGGGTAAGTCAACCAAATAGAAGAAATGACATGCCATTAGTTCCATTAATTTCAGCCAGAGCCTTTAGTAAATGGGGGTTGGATTTCATTGGACCTATACATCCTCCAGCAAAACAATCCCATGCTGAATACATCATAGTGGCTACAGACTACCTAACAAAGTGGGCTGAGGCCAAAGCCACAAGAAGAAATGATGCTCATACTACTGCCAGATTCCTATATGAAAACATTATCACCAGATTTGGACTTCCAATTGAACTAGTAAGTGATAGGGGGACCCATTTTGTAAACCAAGTCATAGAAAACATCACTGAATATTTCCTGATTAGTCATAGAAAGTCAGCCCCATATCACCCACAAGCCAATGGGTTAGCAGAAAGTACCAATAAAGTGCTTTGTACTGCATTATCAAAACTAGTAAACACAAACAGGAATGATTGGGATTTACAACTGAATCATGTCCTATGGGCTTATAGAGTGGCTTATAAAACTGCAATAGGAAACACACCATTCAATCTAGTATATGGACAAAATGCAGTTTTACCCATGGAATTCCTTATTCCAACATTAAAAGTAGGAAGTCACTACAATTGGACTGGACATGAACTATCAGAGAGAGTAATAGAATTGGAAAAATTGGGAGCATCTAGACTCCAAGCCATTATGAGTTTATATGTGGACAAGAAAAGGCAAAAAGCTTATCATGATGATCACATAAAAGAGAAAGATCTACAAGTAGGAGATCTAGTGTTGGCTTACATAGTCAGAGAACATCAGAAAAAGTTCCAGAAAAAAGGACATGGACCATATATTATACATCAAATAAGCAACAGTGGAGCTATTCAACTAGCTAACATAGACGGAGAAATCATGCCAAACTTCATAAGTGGATGTAGATTTAAGAGGTATGATTGCCCATTAACTGTTGATGAATGGAGAAGGTTGCAACAAGCTCAAAACAGGAAAAGAGAAGAGGAAGACATTAGAAAAGAAGCTCAACAGGAAGCTATGGAAAGGATAAGAAAAACTAACGAGCTTAGGGAAGTCTGTCTGTGTGAAACTCCTCTCAAACCAAAGGAACAGGTCCCGGTGATGATAATGGATTTTCAAAATGAAAGCATTAGGGTTTTGATAGATTCTGGAGCACAAGTAAATCTGATTAGTTCAGCTTTGGTAAGTGAATTCAACATAAAAAGAACTAAAAGCAGAACCCTAATCAAAACTTTGGAAGGTCAAATAGTACAGAGCATGTCTTCACTGTCTATTGAAGTAAAGTTCAATGAAGAATATATGAAAATAGACTGTGAAGAATGGCCATATTATTTGATGGCTGAAAAAGTGATTTTAGGACAACCATGGCTTCAAAAAGGTAAAGTGATCTTGGATTTTGAAAAAATGAGGCTTAAATTGAACATAAATGACAAAAGTATTTTAATATTTTTATTGAGTAATGAAAAACAGGAAATTCAATCAAATGTTCATGATATACACATGAAAGGATTCACTTTTGTATTTGAAGATACACAGATGTTAAATAATCAAGCTTCATGTAATCAAAATCAGCAAAAGATTGGAAGAACAAAGAAGGGTGGAGAGATAGGAAGAAGATGGCAATCATGGCATTGTCCAAAGAATCAAAGCATTAGAACAAGAAACACATGGAATCAAAGGCTACAAGAGGTCTGCTCATCAAAATAGAAATCAAGGACAAAATGGATATGGAGACCAAAAACTCCTACAAAATGCTTATCCAAAGGAAATGGTTGTTTGCCTGAAACCAAAACAATTGGAGTCAGGAAATATTGGGTTAAAAAATCAGAGTTGTTCGAGTGGAAAAAAGATCATCCAGATTTGATCTGTATTTAGAAAATCATAACATGTTGAAAAAATTATGAAAAAATATATATTTTGACCTGATTTTCTTTTCTAAAAAAGAAAATTAGGAGGGGAAGAAAAGAAATAGAAAAAATTATTTAAAAAAAAAAAGAGAAGAGAAAGAAAAATTGAGAAAAATTGTTTATTTTTCTTTTTTACAAAAAAAATTATATAAGCACAAAGCAAGATCTAGGTAGAAGAGTAGGAGAGATCTATTTATTTTTTATTAATTAATTTTTGTTTCTATCATTGATAAATGTTTTGTTTTTTTTTCTCCAAAAGAGTGGTTAGGAAAAGAGGGGTTAGGAAAAGAGAGAAAAGGGACTGCACTAGACATCTTGCTACACATCACTTTTTGAGTCTTTTTTGAAGAAACAGAATTTATTGTGGATTTTATTTTCATTCTTATGTTATGACATCTCAAAATAAATATTACTCTTTGATTTCTTGTAACTTATGTGGGTAGAGTTTTTCTTTGTGTATTTTATTTTCCTCAAAATGGTGAATACAAAGGAGTTGTCAATTCATGACTTCAAGGCAGAATCAGTCACTCTATCAAGAGGCCATTGGTTTCTAGACAGTGAAGTTGTGGAGGAACAGGTGGACGTGGAGTCAAATGAAGAGCCAGAAATTCCAGAAGCTGAGAAGGTGGTGAAGGAACTCAAGGAGACCCTAAGCATAATTGGTCAGCACATATTCACAGTGGGAGTAGGAGGATATAAATATACAATGTTGTGTCAGGAGTTCTACAGGTTCCAAAGAGTTGCTGTCAATATGAAAAGATGGAAGGCAGTAGGATTGCACAAAATATTGGAGGAGCCTATCTTTTTCATTGATTTCGAGAGAGTAGCACAAGTAATGAGCAGTCTGATGGAAATAGGAAGAGGGAATGATGCCTATTTCAGGTGCAAAGTCAAGAACAAGGATAATCAGGAGGTGGGTATCACTATCAAGGCAGAACATATCAGAGCAGCATTACAATTCTACCCAATGGGAACCAAGCTTGACCCAAGCTTTGTAAAAAAGAATAAGGAAACTTATACAGGGTATGCAAAATTCACTGACTTTAAAGGAAGAGAGAATGAAGAATATGCCACAAGAATGTTCTTACAGTATTTTTGCTTTCCAAAGCTACCAAGGTATACCATGCCACATAAGTCAGTGACACTATTGATGTTCAACAACAAGGATAGAACCAAGCCCTTTGGAGTAATGGATGTCACACCATACATTCATGAACAGCTGAAAGAAGCAGCAAAACACTGGGAACAAAAGAAATTCATAAATGGAGCCCAGTTCTTAACAAGGATCATTTATCATGTCCTAGGGATGGAAGATCAATTGAAATTGGCTCTAGAGGCACAGTATTTTAGAAGCCTAATGTCAGGAATCAAGAGTCCTCCAAGGAAAATGGCCGAGAGGGAAATAGAAGGACAAATCCGCATGAGGGGAACATGAATGAAAAGAAAGATGATATCTGAGGAAGTGATTCTTGTAAAGAAAAGGAGGTTGGACCCAAGGAAGGTTGAACTAGAGATGGAGGAAGCTACAAAAGAAGAACATGAGGAGGCACAGAAGCAGGTTCAATCCTCTAGTGAACCTCATCCACCTCAAAGAAGCAAAGAACAATTGTACACTTATTTAACCCAAGGAAATAACAAAAGAGCTATGTATGAGGCACAATATCAGAAGATGTTGGAAGATTACTCATGCAAGGCTACAGATTGGGTTCAAGAGGAGGTGGAGCATTATGAAGCACTCCATGATCCAATGATGACAGCTGAAACAGAAGAGGTGTTTGTTAGAAAGGAAGTTGAGTTGTTAGCCTACTTCAAGGAATTGGAAGGACCTCCAGAGACCAGAACCACTGTTGTGGTGAAAAAGAGGGTTCCAAAGAAACCAGTGCAAAAGAAGAAGTTGACCAAGAAGGGGAAGGGCAAATCCGTAGTTGAAACTGTTATCACCAAAGAAAGGGAGGAAGTAATAATGGAAGAAACACAGAAGCCATCCACTGAGGAAGAAGCATCAAGACCCACAGAACCAGAAAGAGGAGGACCTTCACATTTTTCCTTTGATTCTGAAAGTGATATTGAGAACTTTTTACTAAAGAGTCTAAATTTGTCAATACCAAATACTCCTAATGTAATTACACAGGCCCCTGAGAAACAGAAAACACCTGAAGAATTGAAGAAGAAGTCTCAGGAGAAGCAGATTCAGGAATAGGCAAGAAAACAGCTCAGTATTGAAGATGAAAGAAGGTTGATGAAGGGAAAAGCAGCTGTGATAGAACAAGAAAGTGAAATAAGAGAAGAAGTCAGTTGTGGATTGGTGCATACTCGGATGAAATCCATATGGACAAAACCCTCACAAACCTACTTCAAATTAGATGAGAGCATAGAAGAAATAGCCAAAAAGGCACAGATAAGCAGTTCAGTCATTAATAAAAAAGATACAGATCAAGATCCAATTCAGGAAGAAGAGGAAATAGTAGTGAAAGGCAATATTCAAGAAGTCACAGGAGGAGTAGTGGAAAAGGAGATTATCCAGAGTATAAAAGATGTACTGCATGATTTGAAGAACAATGAAGAATTTACAACCAATGAGGATCAAGAACAAGAGGGAGCAATGAATCTCATGGACATTGATGAGCAGGAAGAAGAACACAAAGAAGAAAAAAGTAATGATCAGGTTAAAATTTTTGAGGAGACTGAATCAGTTCTAGTCCAGGAAAAGGAAGGACAGGAAGAACAAACAGGTAAATGTTAGGGAAACTCTATTGAGGAAGATGAATATGCTCTGTTTCAGGAAACTCTAAGGCAGGAAAAGGAGATACAAATAAAGGAAGGACACCTCTCTGAAGAGAAGCAACAGGTGATGGGGAAGGAAAAGGTACAGGAAATAAAGCTGACTTTAGATGTCTTAGAGCAGAAGAATCTGGGTGCTCAGATTTTGGAGCATGTAGAAGATATGGCAGAATCAGAAACACTGGAAACTCATCCAAACAATGAAGAACTCCAGGCCAAGGAGTTAGAATATGAAGAAGAAGAGGAAGAGGAGAGTGAATGCAAAGAGGACAAACAACTAGAAACTAAACAAATGGAAATGGAAGGGGGATTGGAAAGAATACCAAAGAATATAAGATCAGCATGTCAAATTATTATGAATAACATTGAACAGTTCAGACCTTCAAGCCGGAACATGATCATTTCGGGGATGGTAGCAGAGTCCGAATTTGAGAAAGAAAGTATGATTATTAAAGAGCACAAAAGGGAGAAGGAGCAGATGTCAGAACAACTGAGGAAGGTGCAAGAGAAAAATGAGGAATTTACAAACAAAATAATTGCTTTGGAAGAGTTAGAAGTGCAGAAGCAAAATAAGATTCAATATCTAGAAGAAAAGAGTGTAAAATTAATAGAGCAGAATACTAAGTTGGAAAAGGAGTTGAGAAAGATTGAAGGAAGATATAGAACCTTACAAACCTCTTATCAGATTTTGACCAAAGCAAATGAAGGAATCAACAAGCTGCTGTTGGAGGAAGGTCAGATAAAGGATGAAAGTCAGGCAACTCAGATGACAGAGGAAGAAAAGGAAGAATTACACAAAGAAATTAAGAGATTACAACTAGAATTGAAAGAAGCCAAGGAACTAGAAAAGCAGGCTAGTATACATGCTGCTACATCAATGAGAGGATACAACAAGTTGCACCTAGATATGGAAAAGGAAAGAAGTGAGTGGCAGACAAGGAGGGAAAAAGAACAGAATGAATGGAAAAAAGAAAGAGAGTTATGGGCAAAACAGAATGGAAGTCTGATGATGACGATAGAGGAATTACAGAAAACATTGGATAAGCCACAGGTTCAGGAAGAAACACATGTGGAGACCACTTATACATAAGAATATGGGGTGGAAAATAATGATGGAATACAACATGACAGTGAACAGGCAGATAAAATATCGGAAGGAATATTCAGAAGATTTTGTAAAAAAATTGTTGACAAATAGAGATTCCAGAATGGAGTTTATCAGGAAGATGCATGATGAATATGAAGAACAAATTGTCACATTTGCATTAAATAAGGGAATTAATCCAGATCAGCATCATTGGGCCGCAGATGGATTGGGAATACCATTGTGTATGGTCATGGAGAGTATCAAGAACTATCAGTTGGCCAGAGTTGGGCTACCTCCAAACAAATATCTTGAGTATGAAGAGGATATCAATGTAACTAAAGAATTATTTGAAAGAGCCAATCCAAAGTGGAGGAACAAATGGTTGGATGCCAACAAAGAATGTAGGAAAATTTGGAAGGAGGCACCTCTTCATCTAAAAATTAATCCAGCTTACTGTCCAGTGGCAAGAAGAAGAGAATGGACAATTTTTTGGGAAAGACGAAGAGAAGGTCAAATTCCACCTAAGTGGTTGAATTTCCCAAAAATAGCCGGTCCAAAAGCAGGCACGTGGCCTACAAAAAGTTACATGGTGGATACAGCTGAGTCCGTTATAACTACATACAAGGATGTAAATGATCCTGCATGTATTCTACTTATCAAAATAATGAGATTAATTTTGGCCTGTATAGAAACATACACCGACACAGATATCAGAACATTAAATTATATTGGCTTTAATTCTCCAACAGATGCATTATTGTTTGATTTGAGCGAAACACCTGATAGAATCTGCATAATGGCATATTACAGCAGAGTGATATTTTTGGGCAGTCATTACTTACAAATTTTTGAAGATGCATTTGATTACGAGTTTTTTGAAAGAGAATCAGAGATTTTTGGAAATTTGTCAGTTGTTACTAAGTCCAGACTCACAGCATATGAAGCCGCCTATACAGAATACTTAAAAAAGGATGTCATTGATAAACCAGAAGCTGCAATACAATGGAGAAAGGCATTGTTTGAAATGGTCAATAATCTAAATGTTACAGAAAGGAAAAGTCATGATTTGCTGTCACAAGTCTATCAAAGAAAGAAGAAGTGAAGAAAAGTTATCAGTACAGAAGAGCAGGAAAGTCTTTTGTCACGAGCCAAAAGGTTTAGGAGGGGAAGGATGTTAGAAGATGTCTTTTTGGAAGCCTTTTTTGAAGGAAAATAATTATAAAATGACAAAAACTTGTAAAAATATTTATGCAACTGTTGTAAAAATAAGGAAGAGTCTTCCTTATGTAGGATAGAATCTTATGTAATTTTTCTAGAATTTTTGGAAACTCCTAGATAGCATATTTTTAGAAAAATAGAGGAAAGGACCAAAATTCAAGTGTGAAAAGGGACACTTGAAAATGTATATAAGATAATTTCCTCCATTTTGAGGGGGTTGGTTAATCATTTGTTTACATGCTATCCAAGTGAATAGAGAAGGAGTTTTCTGCTGAAAATCGTGTTTTCTCCTCTTTGTGTGGTTTCTTTGATTTGTGAGTCTAATTCTTGTGTATCTATGGAGATTTGTGAGCTTCTATTGTGTGATTCTGATTGAATGTGTATGAAGAGAGTTGAATACTGATGTGTTGAGTGATAAGTTGATGAAGAAAGGTGCTGGAGATGAAAATCGTCTGTTTTCATAGAATCACGATTGTCTCGTCTGTATGGTGCACGTAATATTTTTGAGATTTGACTTCATAATTGTGTTCTGCTGATGAAATAGCATGTATTAGACACCAAGATTGTGGAAAATGGTGGAGATTTGCTCAAGATAATCCAAACCCTAGAAATTCCTCTTCATTTTCACCATTCTCAGAAATCCAACCATTATTCTCTTATTTCTTGGATTCTATCATCTTGAAGGGGTTGTGGTCTCATGAATACTTCCAAGATTGACAAAATAAAGATGTATTGTTGATTCTTTATGCTAAATGATTGGAGAGGACAACTCCAAAGATCAATAACAAACACTTGGAAACTCCTCTTCCAGGTCATAAGGCAACTTTACTTTCTTGCATTCACTTTCAAACCAAGAATCATTCTCATCAAAGACAACATCTCTAATGACCATAAAACCTTTGTTGGATGGATTATACAATCTGTATCCTTTCTGATTTAAAACATACCCTATGAAGGTGCACTTCTCTGCCTTAGGGTCTAGCTTATCTCTGATTTGAGATGGGATATGCACATAAGAAACACATCCAAAGATCCTGCAATGATCAAGTGATGGCCTTCTACCATGCTACGATTCATATGGGGTCATCCCATCAAGTGATTTGGATGGCAACCTGTTAACAAGATAAGTGGCAGTAGATACACTCTCCGCCAACAAATAGTTAGGTAATTTTTTCTCATTTAGCATTGACCTAGCTGTTTCAAAAATCAACCTATTTCTCCTCTCTGCCACCCCATTTTGCTCAAGGGTATACTTGTTGTGATTTCTCTTTTGATTCCTCTATCTTGCAAGAATGCATCAAATTCGTTTGAGAAGTACTCACCTTCTCCATCTGACCTTCGTCTCTTTAGGCTTCTTCCTGTTTGGTTTTCCACAAGTGCGAGATACTTCTTAAAGCAACTAAACATTTCATCTTTGTGCTTCATAAAATATAAGATGGTCCACCTATTGAAGTCATCAATGAAAGATACATAATACCTTGATCCAAAAATTGAAGCATCTTTCTTGGTCCCCACACATCTGTGTGGACAAGCTCCCAATAATCCTCATGCATGTAGCCTTTCTTTGAGAAGGGTAACCTATGAGATTTTTCAAATTTACAAGCACCACATTTACAGATCATGTGTTTCTTGGATACATTAGGTATCCCAAGCACACATTGATCTCTACAGATTTGCTTTAAGGTTCTCTCACCAATATGCCCTAATCTTTTATGCCAAATCTCAAGCTTTGACAATGTTTGATCTTTGTAATTATAAAGTGCAACATTCCTTGTATCTTCAAGTTCAAATGTAAATAATCTACCTGTCTTTTCTCCTTTGGCAATTCTCTTGAATCCATGTTGGGGATCCTCCACAAATGCTCCCTATTTGTTGAACCTAACCTGTAAACCCTTTTCCACAATCTTTCCAACACTCATCAAATTCTTGATAATTGTAGGTACATATAGAACCCTGCTCAACACATTTCTATTTCCATTAGAGGTTTTAACATTTCCTACCTTGTCCACTAAATGCTTGGTGTCATCACGTGTCTGCACTTGGTGCTTTCCCTTAGGTTCCTCAAGGTCAGAGAGAAGGGCCACATTGCCTGCCACATGGTTTGAACATCCTAAGTCAATGTAGAAGAGATGGTCATCATTCATACCTTGCTTTGAAGTCATATTCATAATTAGAAGAGAATCCTCTTGTTCGTCTGTGTAATTGTTGTAGTCTTTCCTTGATTTGTAGCCTCCTTGGTAGTTGTTGTAATTGTTGTTGTATCCTTGATGATGGTTGAACCTTCCTCTTGATTGTGTATAGCCACCTCTTTGGAAACCTCTTCCTCTCTGATTCTTGAAGTTCCTGTAACACTCATTTGTGGTGCGATTTTATAAACCACAAATATTACATGGGAGAGAGTTGAAAGGTCTCCCCCTGCCTTGCTTACCTCCTTTGCCCCTACCTCTTGAGTTCCTACCTCTCCTTGCATAGTTAGTTTGAGAAGTAGTACCTTCATCCTCAATCTTTTTGCTTTTCCCTTTCTCTTTAGACTTGCCTTTATCTGTGTATAGGGCAAAAGAGTTATTACCTCTTGATGAATCTCCATTTTTTTTTAGCTTGGCTTCATGGGTAAAGAGTTGCCCCATGAGTGTGGTGAGATCTAGAATCTGCATGTCCATGTACAAGTTCATGGCAGTTGTGAATCTTTCCCATTTGTCATCTACCTTGATGCCATTGATTACTTTCCTTACTATCTGCTCCTCTTCAATCTCCTCTCCTATGCTTGCCAATTGGACAGTCACATCCTTAACTTTACTCAAATGCTTTGCTTGGGTTGCTTTCTTTGAGTGGTGAACTCAATCCACAATTGGTTCTTCCTAGCCCTTGTGCTGGAAGAAAAATATGAAGATAATGTTTCCCAAGTCTCTTGAGATGTCTTATAGTTCCTAATGTGTGGAAGAAGGAAAAAAAATAGAGTTAAGTAAGTATGACCTTGCTAATGCATCTTTGGAACACCATGAATTGAGTTTTTCGTGCTCCTCTCTTGTAGGTTGTCCTTTGCTTCTGAAAATAGGCATCTCCTCATCTCCTAATATGTATCCATAGAGACTCCTTCCTTGCAAGTATGTCTTCATCCTCAAGCACCATGCTTGGTAGTTTTTCCTATCCAATTTATCAATAAAAGAAGGAAAACCATCTCCCATTTTACCTCAAGTTGCTTTGATACCACTGTTGGGAAAGATGGATGGACACCTCAAGAAATGAGTTGGTACTACTAATCCCTGCTTTGTACCAGCCCTCTTTAACTTCACAATTGAGTTGTAGGCCCTTTTAGCTTTCCAATGACACCAAATAAGTGCCTATGTACTTTGGAGATGATGTATGTAATGATTTATCCAAAACAGATAACTTCACAAGTCACAAGTCATCAAAAAACTTGCTATTTTGGTTCACACACCTGTTGGTGCTTAAGCTTAGTATCCCAGCAAAGTAGCAATTAGAAAAATTGGAATTACTTAAAATGATTTACTATACACAGAGCAATCAATTTAGCACGTAAAGCATTACCCTCAACTTTTTAGGACCTCTGTAGAAAATGACCAGTGACCACTTAGAGATGATTTTCTCCCAATTGGCTGAATGGAATGCCTTCAAATTTTGATAGTATGTAGTAGGATTTGAGCATGTTCCAATGAGCTATAGAAGATTGAATATCATGGAGTAATTACTGTGATATGAGTAAAACAAGTATACTATTCTGAGTGACAATGGTAGAGATGAACAACAGAAATGATCAAAGATAAGTGTATTATATAACAATGTTGTACATGATCATTAGCATGGATATGATGCCCAGTGATGGTGATAGCTGTAGGCTATAGTGTGAGCCTCTATATTACATTATTTGATCACTCTAAGCTCAGTAATGGGGGCATGAAGGTGATGAGATTTCAAGTGTCTTTTACAGTGACTTTCTTCATTTTTTAATTTTGAAATTCAAATTCACTTCCACGTAAAAGTTCTTCCTCTAAACAAGAAGATATTCCCTCAAAGAAACTCGTACCATAAATGTCTTCTAACTCCACAAGTTTAGTGGCAGTTACAAAGATTCTTCTCTTACAAGAGTTAATGGCAAAACCATAAGCAATGGTTCTTATGGGTCTTCAAGTATTTTCACACAAAAAACTTCCAATGCCTAGCCAAGTGTGAAGGCTTGGCACTGGCACCAACATGATGCAATGGAAAGTTAGAATATAGGCTCTTTTAGCTTGCAAATGGCACCAAGAAAGTACCTATGTACTTTGGAATTGATACTTGCTCATATTAGAGGACTTGAAAGTGCAAATGACATATGGAATGCTTTGGAGGAGCATTTCCAAGACACGACAAAGTCAAGGAAGGCATCTTCGTGGGTAGATTTTACCACATTCAAGAAGAAGGCTTCTCAATCCATTTCTGTTTATGTAACAAGGATGAAGGACATTGCAGATGCATTAGGAGCAGTTGATGAAGATATTGAAGAGGATAAATTGTTAAGGCAAATCCTCATAGGTTTGAGAGGAGATGAGAAATGGAAGCCATTCATTTTTTCTACTCAATTGTCACTAGATCATTTCACTCCTGATTTGAATCAATTGCTAGGACGTATGCTAACCTTTGAGCAAGATGTCAAAGGCGATGTTGATAAGAGTATAGGTCAAGCAATGTATTCAAATGACAAGAAGAAGATTAACAAAGGAAAGCAACAATTAAATGAAGATGAAGGTACAACTAGTCAAGCCAACTTCCTAAGAGGAAGAGGAGGTGGCAAAGGTAGAGGAAGAGGCAGAAGGAATAAAGATGGAGTCAAAGCTTGCTGGATTTGTGGTAAGACTAATCATTTAGCTCATGAATGTTGGCATAATAATCAGAATGGTGGAGGATATAATCAAAACTTTAATTCAAGAGGAAGAGGTGGTAGAAACCAAAGAGGTAATTTCAAAGGTAGAGGTTAGTTTGGAAGAAATGCAAGTAGAGGTTTCCAAAGTCAATCTTACAACAATACCTACTACAATTATGCTTTAGATCAGAAGGAGGATTCAACCTTGATTATGAATGCAACTTCTGAAAGACAAAGTGAAGATCAAAGAGTCTTCTACATTGAATCAGGGTGTAGCAATCACCTGAGTCATAACATAGCTTTGATGACTGATTTGGAGAATAAGGTAACTAATCATGTGGTTCAAACATGAGATAATACAAAGCATAATGTGAAGTCAATTGGATCACTAAAGGCTAGGGATGGGAGCACTCTTCTGAGTAAGGTTTTGTATATTCCTACAATTCCAAAGAATCTAATAAGCGAAGGGCAAATTGTTGAGAAAGTTATGAAGTAAGGTTCACTAATGATGGAGTTTTTGTGGCAGACCCTAGCAATGGGTATAAACAAATTGTTTCAGGGAAGCAAGAAGGAAGGCTCTTCACATTGAAGATTTAGGGCAATGTTGGTCATGCCTTGTTCACCTATGGAGGACATAAGATCTTTGAGTTAGATCTTTGGCATAAGGCTTGGACATTTCAATGAAAGAGGTATTAAGGATATGATTAACAATGGTTCAGTGCTTGTGTTACCTAATGGTTGCAGGTCAACATATGACATACAAATGTGAGGCATGTCAATTAGGTAAGGCTCATATACAATAATATACTAAGCATGGGTTCATGTATTTAGAGAAGCTTGAATTGGTACACACAGATGTGTGGGGATCATTAAAGGATTTCAGTATTAATGGTTCAAGATATTATGTGATCTATGTTGATGATGCTACTAGGTGGATCACTATATATGTGATAAAAGATAAATCAAGAGGTGTTCAATACATTTAAACATTATGATGTGTATGCAGAGAGTATCACAGGTCAAAAATTGAAGAGACTAAGGTCAAATGGAGGGGGAGAGTATTTCTCTAATGAGTTGAGTGATTACTTATGGAATACAGGTATAAAAAGAGAAGTTACTTGCAGTTACCCTCCTCAAGAAAATGGTGTAGTAGAAAGGAGAAATAGAACTCTTGTTGAGTTTGGAAGGTCAATGATGAAAGAGAAAAATTGTCCCAATTATTTGTGGGTTGAGGCTGTAAATACAGCCACATACTTGGTTAATAGGCTACCATGTAAAGCTTTGCAAGGTATGACACCATATGAAGCTTGTGGATGTTTGGCTTATGCATATGTGCCATCTCAGTTGAGGCATAAATTGGAACCAAAGGCTGAAAACTATGTGTTCATTGGTTATGATGATAAGCAGATGGGTTATAGGTTGTGGAGTCCATCCACAAAGCAATTCCTTCTGTCAAAGGATGTTACATTTGATGAGAAAAATAGTTGGTATGTAGGTACAATTAATATTCATGCAGATGATGAAGAAATTTTGAATCAAAAGAAAGGTAAATCAAAGGTTCAAATATTTGATGAAGTAGAGAATAATGAAGCACAAGTTGAAGTTGAAGAAGTTCCAAGGTTTGATCCAGAATGTGATGAACCACAAACTTCAAGAAGTGGAGAACTCAGAAGGTCATCAAGGCACGAATGGAAACCTACAAGGTATAGCTATGATACTTCTTTTTTTGCTACTAAAGATTATGCTTATATGGTGAAAGCAGAGGAAGACCCTTCTCCATATGAAGAGGCAAAAGGTAAGGAAAATTGGGAGAAATCTATGTAGGAAGAGTATGATGCATTGATGGAAAATGAGACATGGGATTTAGTTCCCAAACCAAATAGTCAGAAGATCATTGGATGCAAATGGGTTTACAAGACAAAGAGGTTTGCAGATGGAAATGTGTGTAGGTATAAAGCTAGACTTGTTGTGAAAGGGTATGCTCAGACATGTGGTATAGATTATGATGAGACTTATAGTCCTGTGGCAAAGATGGCAACCATAAGGACACTCATAGCTATTGCTGCATGTAAAGGTTGAAAGCTATGTCAATTAGATGTGAAGAATGCTTTTCTTAATGGTTACATTTCAGACTATGTTTTTGTGGAGTAACCAGAAGGGTTCAAAGATAAAAGGTATCCAAATTATGTATGTAAGCTCAAGAGAGCTTTGTATGGTTTTAAGCGGACCCCAAGTGCATCGGATTATAGACTTGTGAAGTTCTTGAAGGAACTTGGTTTTCAAGCGTCTAAAGCAGATAGTAGCTTGCTTGTTAAAGCAAGTGATGATGGGTTCATTTACATGTGCATATATGTTGATGACATAATTCTTAGAGGTACAGATGAGAAGGGCATACAAGGTCTTAAGAAGAAAATGGAGAAAGAGTTCAAGATTAGTGACTTGGGAGACGTCATATTTCTTGGGTATGGAGATCTCATATACTCAACATGGAGTATATGTGACTCAAGAAAGGTATTTGAAGAACTTGTTAATCAAGTTTAAAATGGAAGATTGCAAGGTAGCACCTACTCCAATGGAAGTGAATCACAAATTGAGCAGATATGAAGGAGAAGAATTCAACGACATGAAGCTATATCAAAGTCTCGTTGGTAGTCTAATCTATGCTACATTAACTAGGCATGATTTGTCTTATGTAGTTGGAGTGTTGTTTTAATTCATGCATTGTCCTAGCAAAGAACATTGGGTTGCAGGACAAAGAGTGTTAAGATACATTAAGGTTACACTCAAAGAAGTTTTTTATTATGGTTTCACATCAGATACAAACATCAAGATATATACTGATACACATTGGGCAGGTAATCCTCATTATAGGAGATCAACCTATGGGTACTTATGTTATGTGGGAGATAAGTTAATCTCTTGGTGTTCTAAGAAGCAACGTATAGTTGCTTTGTCATCTATAGAAGTAGAGTATAAAGGTATGGTTGAAGCTGCAAAGGAGGTCATATGGTTGAAGACGTTCATGAAGAGTTTTGACATCATTCAGAGTACCACTATTCATGGAGATAATATGAGTTCATTGTATCTAGCTACTAACCCTGTTTTTCATTCCAAGACTAAACACATTGAGATTCAGTATCACTTCTTGAGAGAGAAGGTGATTGATAAAGAGATTGAATTCATACATAGTTCAACAAAAGATCAGATTGCAGATATGTTAACGAAAAGCTTGGATGGACCAAAGCTACAGAGATTCAAAGACATGGCAGGTATAAAGAAGATGGAGAAAAACACAATTGATGATTGAGGGGGAGCTGTTGGTGCAGGAAAACCATCAATTGATGATTTGGACAAAGTTTTGAAGTCAAAGGATGAAGCAAAAGATCAATATATGAAGCTTAAAGTTAGTGCATGATTAGAGAATGAAGACTTGTATATACATGTCACAAAACTTGTAATTTACTAACTTATACTTTTGTAATGTTCACGAGTTTTTACATATATTCCTATATATACACAAGTAGAAAGTCGGGGCATGTAAGAGAGATGATGAAAGAAGAGTTGTAAGAGTCATTAGACACTTTAGAAGTGATGAGAATATGGCGCATCAATCAGATATAATGTTTTTCTGAATAGAAGAAAAATTGCACCCGATATTTTGCTCAGTGCTCCTTTTTTGTTTAATATCCTTTTGTGAAATGCTTTTGTACAACTCTGAGTCCTTAGTTGAATGACTCTGTACAAATTTTCAGATTCTAATTGTGATCACGCTGAGAGAATTGAGAGTAGGAACAGTTACATATGTAAATGTGAAGAATAGAAGACTGCAATATGTGCAAATTTGATGATAATGTTTTGGTCAGTTCTCCTTCCACAATGTAAATTTATGAGCAAGCAAGCACTCATTCTTTAAGCTCGAAGGCAAGCTACCTATGGCTAAAAGCATTTGAATAAATGAGTTCTAATTTAAGAGAGCTATGCACTAGAAGTTGTAGGTGTCAAAGTTGATTGTACAGAAGTACAGTTTTAGACATAGGTGAATTGCTTGGAGTAAATCTCAAGATTTACTAAACCTTTCAAGAAAAGTTAAGTTGGAGAAGATGCACAAACACTAGGCAACACCTCATACAAAGTTCATTGAAAACTTTACACATTTGATCACTCAATGTGTGAATTAAGTGGAACAGACTTTTTTGAATAATCACTCTCTTCAGAGTTAGTGCAAAGATTGGTAATCTGGCATTAGTCTTCCAAAATCGGATGAGGTTTTGAGTTGTTCTTGATATAGAGGTGCTCTAACATCAAGGATAACTTGTTCTTTTGGAGATTAACACTCTCGAACAAATACCCCACAAACCTTTGCCAATTAGGGAGTTGGTCATTCTAAACTTCCACATGGGGTAATTATTCTTATCCAAATTCTCTACTTGTTGATCCAACTCAGGCATTCAAGACTATCAAAAGCTTTGAGAGTTACCTCGAATATTTATATTATCCTTTGCTCTTGCATTTGTGAAGCTTCCCCTTGTTTTGTAGCTCCTCTTTTGCTTTTCTTTAACTCCAAATCTATTGATGAAGCTTCAGCACCAAGTTTGCTCTGATACCAACTATGGAGAATGAGTTCTCCTATGCGCAACAAAAATGTGTAGTGAACCCTTGTATGTCCAGCACTTAGACAAACAACTGCACCTTAGATACCTTGCTGCTCTCAAGGAAAAACTCAAATGGACTTGTGCCTTTAGTCAATAAAAGTAGACAAAGATAGATTTGTAACAAGTTATAAATAACTTAATTTGGACAAGTTTGGACTAGGAAACACAACTAAAAAAGATCAATTACATGTCCACACGCTCGGACTAATAACTCCCTGAATATGTATCCTTTGAGAAAGATATTTGAGGTAGACAAAATTCACGCAAATAGCTTTCCAACAAGCTAAAGACCAAGTAATTTGGATGAGTTTTGGTCAAGAAAACCAACTGAACAAAATAGACCACTTGAGCACACAAGTATACTGAAAAACTAGACTTCACTCTCTGATGGATACCTCACAAAATACAAATCTTTTGAATCAGATATTTGGGATTAAAAACATACACGCAAAGAGCTTAACAACAAGCCAAAAATCAAGCAATTTGAATACATTTTGGGTGGGAAACATAACCGACCAAAATAGACTACCTATCTACATAGGTATGTTGAAAAATTGGACTTCACTCTTTGAGTGATATCTCTGAGAATATATAATATTTGAAGGAGATATTTGAGATAGAGAATGAACAGGTGATAAGATTTCCAATGAGTGTTTAAATGCAAGAAATGGTTAAATATATACTGAGATATGAGCTTCACAACATATCTGTGTACAAAATGACGTGCAACTGGAAGGAGTCTATGGGAAGAGAAAATGACAAAGTGACCAGATCTGACTATTGGGAGCTCATGCCTCTTTCTCTCCTTGTTTAGAACGTGCTCCTACTCCACTTTTATAACCAATGAGCATGTGAATAAGTTTGTGCCTCCTTCTTAACTGACCACTTTGCCCACTACATGCCATTGACTATAAGGCAGATATTGTATCTTTTACTCATCATGAATTTTGACTAGACTTTTTTTTTTTACTTTTTTCATTTCACTTCTTTTCCTTTATCTTTATATTTTGGTAAATGTATCCAAGCATAATGAAAATGAGATTTTACATTTATCTTCAACACTTTGGTGGGGAAGCAAGGCGGTTGGGGAGTTCTTTATTAAGTGTGGTGATGATCTCTTGGGCTACTGAAGAAATTAGGGGTGATGAAGAGGTAACCAGTCTTTTGAGTGGTGAAGTCGCAGGGGTCGTAAAGGTTTCAACAACTTCCTTAATGGCTTCCTCCACAAAAAGTTCTTTGGGCACAGTTATGGTGGTCAAAGCTTCTTTCTGAGTAAGAATGATACCTGTAGAAAGGGGTGCAAAGGAATCACTCAAAGCTAGTGAAGAGGTAGCAACCACATGAGAAAAATTCTTTGGGAAGCAGAGAAAAACTTCATCATCTTTGTCATCAATGTCGTGTGAGATGAGGTAGTTGCAGCGAGAAGAGGGGGCACTGGGGCATCAGATGCAGCCATAGATGGGACTAGGAAAGAAAAGATGTGCAGTAAACGAGTTGAGGGAAATTCTCCCTTGGACAACTGCTTTACAACCACATAACATTCCTTGTGAATGCAACGAAAGAAAAACATCACCTAGTTGATGGGTTCAAGAGAAGCCACATCAAGGACCGAATACATCAGTGGAGAGATACGATAATTCATCTTTTGGAGATTGATGATAGAGACGATAAATTGTAGGGCATGACACTCAAGGGCATGGTGACACATAATAGTGTATTCATTAGATGACTTACGTGGAAATAGTTGATTTATAGTTTTGATAGGCAATTGGGTAACTTGATTCCGATCTTCATTAGCCAGGTGGAGATTGGAAACAACAATGGCGAGGGTTATGTGGATGGTGAAAGAGGGTGACACTATCGGCCAGGCAGTGTCGATGGTAGGGCATGCTGCAATGGCGTGAGCTAGGGTAAGGGATATCAGATGTGGCGGCATGGTGAGCCATGGTAGCTCGACAAAATCAAGCAAGCCACATACACGAAGGTACATGGCGAGCTCATCAGGAATCCCTATGTTGAAGGCGGCCTCACAATCAATATCTGATTATGTGACAAAGATGAAAGATATTACTGATTCTATAGGTGCAGTTGATGAAGACATTGAAGATGATAAATTGGTAAGACAAATTCTCACAGGTCTAAGCAGAGATGAGAAGTGGAAGCCTTTCATCTTGTCAACTAAATTTTATTAGATCATTTCACTCATGATTTGAATCAATTGTTAGGACCTATGCTAATTTTTGAGAATGATATCAAAGGAGATGTTGATAAGAGTGCAAGGCATGCAATGTATTCTAAGGATAAGAAGAAAGCTATCAAAGGAAAGCAACAATCAGTTCAAGATGAAGGTACTCCAAGCCAAGCAAACTTTCTAAGAGGAAGAGGAAGTGGCAAAAGTAGAGGAAGAGGCAGAAATAACAAGGATAATGTCAAAGCTTGTTGGATAGGTAAGACTAATCATCTAGCTCATGAACGTTGGCATAACAATCAAAAGGTTAGTAACTTTAATCAGAGTTATAATCAAAGTGGCAGAGGTGGAAGAAATCAAAGAGGAAGTTTCAGAGGTAGAGGTAGTAGAGGTTTCTTTGGAAGAAATGGTGGAAGAAACTTTCAAGCTCAATCCTACAAAAATACCTACTACAATTATGCATCAGATCAGAAGGATGATTCAACTCTAATCATGAATGCAACATGTGAAGTTCCAAGTGAATATCAAAGAATATTTTACATTTATTAAGGATGCAGCAATCATTTGAGTGATAACATTGCTTTAATGACTAATTTGGAGAATAAAGTGATTAATCATACAGTTCAAATAGGTGACAATACAAAGCACAAGGTGAAGTCTATTGGATCAATTATAGCCAAAGATGGAAGTACTCTCTTGAGTAAGGTTTTGTATGTTCCTACAATTCCAAAGAATTTGATTAGTGTAGGACAAATTGTGGAGAAAGGATATGAGGTGAGGTTCACTAATGATGGAGTTTATGTTGAAGACCCTAGCCAAGGGTATAAGAAAATTGTTACAGGAAAGAAAGAAGGGAGGCTTTTTACATTGAAGGTACAAGGTAATGTTGGACATGCCTTGTTCACATATGGAGAGCAAAAGATTTGTGAGTTGGATCTTTGGCACAAAATACTTGGACACTTTAATGAAAGAGGTATCAAAAGATGATTAATAATGGTTCAGTATTTGGATTACCTAATGTTGCAGTTCAACACATGACATACAGATCTGACGCATGTCAATGAGGTAAGGCTCATAAGCAATCATACAACAAGCATGGTTTCATGTATTCAGAAAGACTTGAATTGGTACATATAGATGTGTGCGGTCCTTCAAAGGACTTTAGCGTAAATGGTTCAAGATATTATGTCATTTATGTTGATGATCCTACTAGGTGGATCACTAATAATGTGATCAAAGATAATTCAAAAGTGTTTAGTACATTTAAACACTATCATGTATATGCGAAAGAGTTACAAGACAAAAATTGAAGATATTGAGATCAGATGGAGGGGGAGAGTATTTTTCAAATGAATTCAGTGATTATTTGTGGAATGCAAGTATAAAGAGAGGAGTTACTTGTAGGTACTCTCCTCAACAAAATGGTGTAGTAGAAAGGAGAAATAGAACTCTTGTTGAGTTTTCAAGATCAATGATGAAAGAGAAGAATTTCCCTAATTATTTGTGGGCTGAGGCTATAAATACAGCCACATACTTGGTTAATAGGCTATTATGTAAAGCTTTGCAGGGTATGACACCATATGAAGCTTGGTGGGGTAAGAGACCTACATTACATCATTACAAAGTATTTGGTTTCTTAGCCTATTGTAGCTCAGTGATGAGTAGCACCTCCTTTAATGTCAATCCGGGAAGACGAGAGGATGGTATGAAGACCTCGAGCAAGTGGAGGCACAAGTGCGTGAGTGAGAAGCACACAAACATGCACACACATACACACACACGCGCACACACGGCAAGACAAAGAGTGAGAAGCAATGGAGTTCTTAGATTACTTTCAAAAAGCTCTTACAAGTTCATTTCAATTACAATCCAGCCTCAAAAATGAGCTCTCTAGCTCTATTTATAGTTTTTGACTAGGTTTTGGCCCTGTCCAGACCTAGTGTCCGGCCTAGTTAAAAATTAGGTTCCAGGGCCAATTTGAGGGCTTAAACGGAGTCTAAAAAATACGAAAATTGATATGTAGGCACTTCTAAGGCTCCTCAAGCTCAAGGACTCCTTGGCTTGCACAAAATGGAGCTACAAAAATACGAAATGGTATTTACAATGGTTTTTAGTGATTAAAATCACTATTTGTGTAGGGATTTTCTCTATTGGTTTGTCGTACACATCTTTGAGCTCCCTACTTGCTCTTTCTTCTTGTGTGCTCCCCTCCTTGATGTCTGAAAAATTTAGATGGCCTACTTGCCAGATCTTCTTTGGCTACTGTGTCTGCTTGTGCTATCTCTTCGTTCCGACCCTCTTTGTCTTGTGGCTCCTTCAGTTCCCTGACTGCTGCCAACACCCCCCCACTCTCGCGTCTGTCGCCCCTGACAAACCCTTGTCTAGATGCTCGTTGAACGTAATATTGGACAACGTCGGAAGCGAGGTGATGTTCTTCTAATCTGAGCCCCCGTGCTAGATCTGTTAATAATGCATCCCAATTCACTGGTCCTGGTACGTCTGGATGTGGCACCCGCAGTTGTTCTGAATAGATGGTTCTCTCCACAGCAAATAAGTGGAGGAGATGTGAGGGCCTGGGTACAAATATTTCTGAGTGATATTCCCAAAATCCCGTTATGAACATCTCCTCGAATGTCTGTTTAAAACAAGCTGGGAGGTACTTTATTCTGGCGTGCCAAGCATATATTACCTCTATGGATGGGGTTGTGCTCATGTCGTATACCAGATCTTGATTTCCTGTAAGAAATTTGACACCTGAGAAGTGGGGGTCTTTAATATTCTTGAACGTCCTGAAGGTGATTAGCATTAGTTCAAAGATTTTCATACACATTTGTGCCATCACATCGGGGGTATTCCGTAGTCAAGTGCTCCAGTGTCTGATGGTAGAAATCATGTAATTTACAGTGGGAGGGCCTTGTGGCGGTGCTAGATAAACATAATTTAACCACTTCGTGCAACCCTTGACATTCTTGACAGCAATGGTAAACTCTGGCCAAGTGCGCCGGCGGAATACTGGAACATAACAAGGATTGTATTTAATAAAAAGGGGCATGTTAGTCCAGGTACGAACCATTTCCGGGTAGGTTTCAAGAAGACGGATTCTCCAGGTTGGTTGATAAATGGAGCCTTTCTTTGCACTTTCTGGGATATCCTCTGGCCCAAATTGTGTGGCAAAAGTTGGAGGTTTGCCACAACTGCGTTGAATCTCTGCATTGTAATCTGCAAGGAGCACACAATATGGCACATATTGATCATCGTTGGTGCCGATCCATCTATGATGAGACATGCTTCGAAAGTATTCAGACTTAATGATGATGTCTTCTAACTTTGCCATAGATTGGATTTGAATGGCCACTCTATCTTCATGGGTTGTTGTTGTCTTCTCGAGTGTTTGGAGCCATTCAGGTACTTCAACTTCTAATGTGTCCAGTCCTTCTGAGATCTGTGCACCACCTGGCATTGGCATAGGAACGTATGGTTCCTCATATGTTTCATCCACCTCAATGGGTACTAAATCCTCCGGTTCGGGTTCTACAACTGGGGAGGGCTGCCTTTCATATTCTAGTAACTTTTTCTGGAGTTCAGCCACCTGCTCTGTCAATGCCTTTACTTCCTCTGAAGTCGAGGCCGTTTCTATGACCTTGGTTGGAGCCTCCTTTTCCCTGAGCTAGCTATGTAGCTCATGTCGTTCCCTTTCCAAATCATCATGTGCATCTAATAAATCCGCATAACTTTCCAAGATGGTTTTCATTGTTTCTGTGGGAACCGCTTTGAACTGTTCTGGATCGATCTCATGGGGGACCCTTCCATGGCTGCTTCCAGGTTTTCTTCATTTTGTTTCTGCAACCGTTAATTTTCTTCAAGTGTTGTAGCCATATGCTTGTGAAGTAGAGTTAAATTACGCTGGACTCTCAGGTTATCTGATTGGTACACCTCCAGCAAGGCTTCGAGCTTTTTGACACCGGGTTCTACTGATGGTTGGGGTGTCTCCAAGAGTGTTTGATGGGCTTGCTCGAGAGTTGTATAGCGCTGGTTGAGTTTCGCATTTTCTTCTGCTAGCGTTGTAAGTTGCCTCTGTAGGTTCTGATGATTCGTTGTCAACTGTTGATGGCGGCCTTCGAGATCCCTGTACTCACGCTGAAGTTGATATACACACTGATGTAATGATAGGAATATACTATTTACATTAAAGGATGCAGGTAAAGATGAAGATGCAGGGGGAATGGGGATGGGGAAGGGAGTTGTGAATGCTGTGGAATCAAGTGGTGAAGTTGGTGGAGGGGGTATGGGAGATTGAGGTTGTGTGGGGGGTGGGGGTGGTACTGTGGCGGGTGATGTCTCCATTGTTTCAAATGTGTGTGTGACTGTAAAGATGGGGACAGTGGGTGGGGTGGAAGTGATATTTGTGAAGAGTGTCGTGAAGGTGGGCATGGAAACTCCTCCAAATTGGATACCGGGAGAGAGAGGAATTCCCATGACAACTGTGGTAGTGGTAGAAAAGGGCGTGGTTGTGCCGGTTGGTGAGGTGAATTGTGTAGCGAGAGGTGAGGTGGGTGTGGAGAGTGGTTCCTCCTGATGTTCTTCTGTTTGCGTGTTGCCTTCCGGTTTTGATACATTGATGTGTATTTGTTTTCCAGATCGCCTAGGGCGGGCAGGCACACGTTTCTCAAATCGATTAATGTATGTCATGGCCTCATGTATGGCCTCATCCAAGCCGACTGCCTCTGCGTGTAGGTTCATGGATTTGATAAACATATCGTCCACACCTTCCTCAGCCAATAGTTGGCTCATGAGCACCTTGCCTGATTCAAGTGACATTTTGTGTTGTTCCTGAACTCACTTCATGGTTTGGTACAATCTTTTTATTTGTGCCGAATATGCTGGGGCACTTGCTAGCTCTGAGAGTTCATCATATTCTTGATATTGTTCTTCGTCGGCTTCTTCTTCTTCTCCTCCTGCCTCTTGTTCATCTCCTTCGACTTCTACGATGACTGGTTGTGTCGGGGCTGGTGTTGTTGTGGTGGGGTGTGGTTCCTGGGTCTGGTCTGCTTCTCTTTCAAGATTAGATTCATAGATCAGTCTGGCAACTTCTTCATCCGTGAGGTCATTGAGAGTAAATCCCTGTGGAAATTCCAAGTCTGATGGAATGGGGGGAAACACCAAGTTGGGTCCTTCTGTACTTGGTCTGGGAAGACGAATGGTGAATGGCCGAACACGCCTAGTTTGAGGGGCAGTTACTTCAGGTGTGGTAGTAGCACCTCTTGGTTGAGCACATGGTAATTGGACGCCCCCTCTCATCTTCTTCGATGGAGGACCCGCTGTTGATAGTCGCCTTTGGAATTCTTGGGCCCTGGACCACACTAGTGCTCTTTGAATGGGCGCGTCATATGCTAGGCACCTATAAATTATTCTTGTTAGGGCACAACAGCCATGAAGTACATTTTTCTGCTTCTTATTCCAGCGCTGATGGGCTAGGTGTATCTGATCGATGACCCAGTGCGGTATGTTGAGGGTGAGGTTCTCTGTTTCTGCCAAGTATAAGCTGAACCATATTTTCTTAGGGGGCATAGTGAATCGTTCTTGTGCGGGAAAAGCAAAATGTTGCATAACAGTTCGTAAGTGGAGAGCAATGGTAGGCGTCATTGCCACCATGTCTTTCAATTTATTGAGATCCTTATGCTTCATCCTTCCCGGGACCATTGTTTCTTTCTCGGTGGGAATGTGCATACCTTGCATGTTCAATGCCTCCCGTACCAGATTGAGGTTCAGTTTGAATCTCTTGAGTTCGTGTCTTGGCAACAATGATGGTAGCACAAAAGTACTATCGCCTCCCTTGACCCTGCTAGGAGTTATGGTGCTTATGAAATATGAGCAGCGTAGAAAATCAGGTTTAGGTAAGTGTGCCCTGAAATATCTATCCAGGCCTGCCTTGGTCCAAACTGATCGCATTACCTCTGCATTCTGATAGTTCTCGAATTCCCGAGTGAAAAAGTGGTAGCGTCCCCATTTGCCATTAAATTCAATTTCTGCTTCCCAGAAGTAGGTGCCGTCACTCAATGGCCCTGCTACATCACTGAACCAATGAGCATGTTTCCCCACTTGAGAAGTGTGCCCCTGAGGAGGGTCTTGGATAGGAAGGACATGCACCGCTTGAAGTTCTTGAGGCCTTTCGGTGAGTGGCGGTTCCAGAAGAATAGTTTCAATGTCCACAATCTGTGCGTTGGACCCTGCCTGGGAACTGGTGCCTCCAGCTTCTGCCATCGTTATTGCTTGCTAGCTGGTTCTGTCGAGAATATAGAAACATGTGTTAACATTGTAAGGGACATGATAGAACGCGTGTTGCCCCCATTACAGTATTATTGTGATGTGAGTAATGGGTTAGTGGGTTAGTAAGTGCATGATGACCGTGTGTGTAGTTAGGAATTAGGTAGACCTAAGAGCTAAGCGGAATGAGGTGGTGTGAAGTGAAGTAGTTAGTAGGTGGACATGGATTTACAATTGGGGTCCGGGGGTTTATTACAAGTTTTAGGTTGCCAAATGCAATGGATAGGTTTTGATTTTGACTTATATTGAGTTCTCTGACAGACATCACAGCGTTTCACATAGGTATGTGCATCCATGTGAAGGGTCGGCCACCAGAAGCCCGCAAATAGTATTGCCTTGATCACCCGATCTGGTCCAAAGTGTCCTCCTACTACACCTTGGTGAGCAGTTTCCAAGATCTTAAGATATTCACTCTCATGGACACATAGTCTCAGGTAACCATCTTTACCACGCTTGTATAGATTATCACCAATGAGTGAGTAATCCTGGGCTTCTTATTCTAAACTCCTTTTCCTAGCCAGAGTCATGTCTGGAGGGAATGTTTTTGTCCTCAGAAAGGATACTACTGGTTCACTCCAATCCTGCACTATGGACACTTGATAAAGAGTGGCATGTTCCACAGGTGGTTTAGTGCAACAGATTGGGCATTCCTTGCACAACTTTTGGACATCAGCTTCCATAGTTGGCCAATGCACTCCGAGTCTCCTTAGTGTCTGTAGGGTTCGTTGTTTTGAGTAGTGTTGCTCTAATGCACCTACATGTGCTAATTGCAACCATTTAGCGTACTCATCCTCTTCTACACAACAAGCCAAGATCCCTTGGTCTGTGTGCTTGTACATACTTCCAGCCATGATGTGGTACTTTTGGGCTTTTACTACCTCTCTATCCTGTGTGGCTATTACTGGGTGGTTAGGCCCGTACGTCAATACTGGCACTAATGGCTTAGCCCACTGCGGCACCACTTCCAAATTAAACAAGTAAGCATCAGGAAGGTCATCTGACACTCCTTGTGGGGCTTCTCCAGATGTGAGCCTAGAGAGATGATCTGCTCTCAAATGAGTCCTCCCTTTTCTCACCACTACCTCAAAGTCATATTCCATTAGTAATAGAAACCATCTTACTAATCTACCTGTATTGCATGGTTTGTTTACCAAGTACAACAATGCCTGATGGTCAATAAAAAATTTAAACTTATTTGCAAGCAAATAATGTCTAAACTTTTTAACTGCATATACCATGCCTAATCCTTCTCTCTCCGTAGTGGTATAATTTCGTTCAACTGCATTCAATTGTCTACTAGCATAGGCAATTGGAAGATCCATATTACCTTCACCAGTAGGTTGAGCAAGCACACACCCAATAGCATAATTGGATGCATCCACGTGAACATGGAATGGCTTATTCCAGTCTGGAGTGGTTAAGATTGGTGCTGAACATAATCTTCATTTAAGCTCCTGGAAGGAATTCTCGCATTCATCAGTCCACTCAAAGTTAGTCAGAAGTTCGTACATGGGCTTTGCAATGACAGCATACATGTGGATGAACCGGCGGTAGTAACCACAATGCCCCATGAAAGCCTGCACTTCCTTGACATTCTTTGGCCTAGGTAACTCGGCTATGGCTCTTACTTTCTCTTCATCGATGGATATTCCATTCTTTGACACTATGTGTCCTAAAATCTTACCTTGCCTGACCATGAAAACGCACTTTTCTGGGTTTAGGCAGACTTGATATTCTCTACATTTGTCAAAGATTTGTCTCAGTTCAGGAATATGGGTTTGTCTGATGTTGGAATGAGCACAAAGATCATCAACATAGACTTCTAAGTTCTTCCTCAAGAACTCCTTAAATACATGGCACATCAGCCTCTGGAAGGTTCATGGTGCATTGGTAAGCCCAAATGGCATTACCCGAAAGGCGAATATGCCCCATTCTGTGGCAAAAGCTGTCTTATGCTGATCCTCTGGAGCTATGGCCACTTGATTGTAGCCCGAAAATCCATCGAGGAAGCTATACACTTCCTTGCCTGCTACTCTTTCTAAGAGATGTTCTGTGATGGGAAGTGGATAGTTATCTCAAATTGTGGCTGCATTGACCTTCTTTAAGTTAATGCATACACATAATTTACCATTCTTTTTGGGCACCACAACAATGGGGGATACCCATTCAGTGTGCTCAATTTCATAGATAAATCCAGCTTCAACCAGTCTATCTATCTCCTCTTTGATCTTGGCAGCGTAATTATCATTGTAAGTGTAGGGCTTCTGCTTCGAGGGTCTGGCGTCTGAGGTCATGGGGATTGTATGTGAACATATATCAGGGTCTACCCCTTTTAAGTCCTTATAACTCCAAGCAAATACATCTCGGTATTCTCTTAGCAAGGCTATTAGCTCTTGTTCTTCCTCTCCTGTCAGGTCATGGCCTATGTACGTGCATCTTTTTTCTCCCTCTTCGATGGCTACAACCACTTTCTTTGTGGTTTCTTTGTTATCATAGGCCTCCCTTGATTGCGCCTCTCGTTTAGGCATTCTGATCATGACTCTCCTGTCATCTATCTCATATTTCTTAAAATTTTTTGGGACCTCAAACAAAGATTCTTCCTCTTCTTGTGTGACTTCTCTCTTCTTTCTTTTCTTTCCTTCTTCCTTAGGAGTTACATGTGTGGCTAGCCTTACATCATTTGTAAGCTCTCCATGCCTCTGGGGTTGAAATTCTACTTCATAGAAGTATTCTTCATTTGATGCAAAAGGTGGGTCCATAATGATCGACTCTAGATCGGAGTCACTTGCCTCCTCAATTGCATTAGGGCTAGGTTCGCACTCTTCTAATACTGCCTCTCCCATGATTGGCTCTATGGAGAAGACTGAAATGTCATAGCCATCTTCATCACAGTGAGGTGTCCATTGTTCTTCATTGATGGCTACATCCATTGTTGCTAAGATTTCTGCCCAGCCGTGGGGTTCAAATTCTTCATCAGGAAATACTACAGGTGCATAGGCTGGGTCTTGAATGGGTCTATGTGTTTTGTTTGCACCTATTTCTCTGGCCTTTTCTCTTTTCTCCTCCTCTACTGCCACTTTGCATATCCATAAGTGGGTGTCTTCATGCATCCATGAGGATCCTGATCCTATGGAATGCACCGATTCTGTATCATCTTTAGCTCTATGGATGGGATTCCATTGGATAGGAGGGACATCTCTATGAGAGTAATCTTTGAGATTCACTTTGGTCGTAACACCTAAGTGTTGCAGGTACAAAGAATTGGCTCCCCAATCCTGTACCACTTGCAACTGTCGCATAAAGGGTCTTCCCAAAATCATCTCATAGGCATGATTTTTGCTAAAATCACATATAGCAAATGTGTGCTCGAACTCAACACCACAGGTGGAGAGAGTTATTCCTTCTAGCAATCCTGAGGGCCTTTCAATATGCCCATCGGCCATCTGCAATTTCATTCTTGTTGGCCTGAGTGCTGGCTTGCCCCAACGCTTCCATAGGGAAGTGGTGGCAATTGCAACTCCTGCACCTGAGTCCAAAATTGCCTTGGTGGTGTACCCCTGGTAGGTAATGGGAAGATAGGTGTTCCCTTCTTCACCTTCACACATGTCTCCTATCTTATCCAAGGGTATCTCTGGCACTGTCGTATGTGATCCTACCTGGGAATGAGGTTTCACTATCATTGGTACTTGTTTGGCGATATGTTTCCATAATTCAGGTCTAACCTTGAGTAGCTCTTCTAACTTGAGATTGCACTACATTTTAGTGTTTTTCACTACCTCTGTGTTCCTAGGTAAGACTTAGTCCTCATTTCGTACCATGACCGTGGGTGCTCTCATACAAGTAGACTTAGCTTCCCATGGGCCTGTGAAGTGGGGTAATTCTTGTAGAGAGTTAGACTCAAAGTCTAGTCTTTCCTGAGAGTGGGTGCTCTCCTGCTCCCCATAAATGGATGGGATGTCTTGTGGGAATTGGTCATGTGCGTCATCCACAAGTTCAATGGGAGGAGGGACTTCACTTTCTTTAGCCCATTTGTCTTCTTGAATCTCTCGTAGGAATTCTGGTGTGAATCGATTCATAGAAGATGATGTGTCTGGCTCCGTAGAGTTAGGCACATAGGCTTCAGGCACATAGGCTTCCTGGGCAGGAATGCTTACTCTTTCACTTGCCCTGTCCTTATGTTGAGAGGCGGGTTCCTTTTCTGATTGTGCAATCAGCTTCTCTATTCTTTCTAACAGTCCATCAAAGTGCAACTGTGTCTTTGCCGAACTAGAGATGTTAAATAGGCGACTGGCTTCAAACATGGTTTGAGCCAATTCCACCATCTTAGCACAAATTTTGGTTCGTTCTAGCTCTAGTTCTGCTCTAGGGTAACACTTCTCATGATCAGTTGCGTTTGGCCCTTCTTGGATTCTGGCCTGATATGCTTTAAGCATCATGTTTAGGTCCTCGGGAGTGGGATCTGCTAAGACTGATCCTACTCTTGGGGGTGGTGGGTTTAGGTGAGGCGGGTTGGAAGGTGGCGGCTCGGATGGAGTTGGGAATGGTGGAGGTGATGGAGGTGGGGCAGTGTGAGAGGGAGTTTGAGCTATGAGTTCAGTTATCCTGGCCTTTGTTTCTCTCAGGCTTTCCTCGAGTTCACTCATCTTTTTTGCCCATTGCCTTTTCATTCTTTCACGGCTATCTCTCCAAGCTCTAGTCCTCTTCTTTGTCATGCTCTCTGTTTCACTAACATCTGGGCTCTTTTCCTGGTCTACCCCTTGGTTTTGCTGCAATGCTTGAGCTCTAGTGACTACCTGTACTGGTGCAGTGGAAGTGACACTTCCTGTGGAATCTACCACTAACCCAATAACGTTAATGGGAGTGATTTTTGGCATATTGTTGGGATTCTTTGGACAATCTCGTAAGAGATGCTCCTTTCCACATTCTTGGCAAAGCCCTGGATCGTTACTGATTGGGGTTGTGGAGGTGGAGGCAAGGGACAATCACGAATGAGATGATCTCCCTGACATCTGTAGCATGGTCATTTAGGGAATGGGGGTCTTACTTGCCTAGGTTGAGGCCTAGGGTTGGGGTTTGCATACATGACGTTTGTGTAATCTGACTCCCAACTAGGTTCATTTGGCTCTTCACTATAGTAAGACTCACCATGTTCAGGAGACTGCATGTAGTAAGCCTGGGGACTATTAACATGTGTAGAATCGAAGCTATGGTCACTGGGATCACTTTCTGAAAGCAATGGTGTTACGGGGACTATAGCTCTATTCAGGTTTTCTTCTGCAGCTGCATACTTTACAGGGATCACGTTGGATGGAGCTGGAGGTTGTTGGGCTAACACAGGCTGAGGCCTTTGCTGGGCTTGATATTGTGGTTGGTAGGTTTTTTGAGGCCTAGCATACTGTTGTGGTGGATATTGGTTCTGATATCTTCCTTGTTGAGGGTATGTTTGAGGGTAGGTTTGCCTAACTGCTTGCTTGTTGTATGGGCAATCTTGCACGGTGTGATTGGTGTACCTCCGTTCTATGGTGCAGTACTGGCTACTAGGATTTACTTGGGGTTGAGCCATAATGGGACATACATTTGCCATGTGGTCGCCACCACAAGTATAGCATCTTTTCATAGGGGCAAACCTTGGGATTTGTTTGCTAGAGACACCTAGTTTCTGCGCCACTTTCTCAGCGAGTTCCTCAATTGATGTGGATTGTGTGGAAGAGAGGCTAGAGGCACTATCAGAATCTTTGTATATTTTGGAAAGCTCTAACTCCTCCCCTAGGTTATCCTCGATGTCAATGCACATGCGTACACACTCTTCTATGGTCCTAGGGTCTTTCAAGTACACATAGGATCTCAATTTTGTACTTAGCAATCCATCCAAGAATAAAGCCACTTGCTTAGCTGGTGTGGGGAGCTCCGAAACAGGGCATCTTTCAAGATATTGCCTAAATCTTCTTCCTGCAAGTCTCACGGTCTCTTGAGGGGTCTGCTTGAAACTGTGAATCAATGAGGAGGTATTATGTCTAATGCCACTCTTAGAGAATTCAATAATGAAAGCCTCTAGGAGTTGGTCTATGCACCTGAACTGTCTCTCATTCAATGGTTGGAACCATGTGAGGGCTGTGTTCCTAAAGGTTAGACCAAAGGCATTATATTGTGTGAATAGGTCCTTCACTTGTTCTGCTCTCAAGACTTGCCTAAACTCTGCCACATGATCGTATGGGTCTCCTGTGCCATCGAAGTAATTTTTCATGGACTTGACTAACTGAGTTGGTCTCAAAATCCTGGTGTGTTCTCTAGGTCGCGGTAGAGGGAAGTCTTCCATATTCCTTTGATTTCTTGGGGCTCTATGTACCTCAGGCTCTACTCTATTTGTTTCCATCCTCGTTCTTTCTCTGCCCCCTGGGTTAGCAAAGCTTACTTCTGGCCTATCTCTACTTCTGTCTCTTTGAGTTCCATGAGCTTGGGATGTTCCCGCTCCAGGGTGACCATAGGACATATTTGATCTTGGTTGGGGGAAAATAATTTCACCTTTCCAAGTGTAAGCATGCCTATCATTTTCTGTCACCACAAAGATCCTTTCTGAAGCGTGATCTAAGTAGGTCACTCTGCCTGGGCTATCAGGATCCTTAAACTCATAGATCATGATTGTTCCTATATCGATTGGCCGATCAGATTTATACCTCCAAAAGGCTTCGTTAGTTTCTCGGTTCAGAAGCAGATCTATGCTCTTATTATCTTGGGGAATCCACTCTGGTGTGATAATCCTAGTGAGAACAGATTTGCCTCGGGGGGTCCTTGGTTCTTCACCCATGCTT
Organism: Ceratopteris richardii; assembly: GCA_020310875.1. Classification (NCBI taxonomy): domain Eukaryota; kingdom Viridiplantae; phylum Streptophyta; class Polypodiopsida; order Polypodiales; family Pteridaceae; genus Ceratopteris; species Ceratopteris richardii. Next base: position 185,979,152 of record CM035416.1, read on the forward strand.
CCTTGCTCTAGGTCACCTAAGTCCGTTCCTGGGATCTCATTCCCAAATTCATCAGTCCTATCTGGATGACTAGTGACTACATATATTGTCCCTTCCTTGTCTAAGTACGCCCCGTTTTCGAACTTAACAGCTGGGCGCTCTAATCCTATGGATTGGTCAGGGTTTTTAATCTGGACCACGGATCTTCCTAGACCGTCCTCATAGATGCTAGCACCCAATCGGTTGGTCCTAAGGTATTCCAACTGCGTTTTGTAAGGGCCTTCTACCCTGTACAAGTATGGCACTCCTGAACCTCCTGTAGGTCTGTCCATGCCTTGAGACATCTCTGATTCACTAGTCTCAGAACTAGGGTAGTATGAGTGGTGGCTCAACTGCTGGGCCCAAGACCTAGCAGTGTGATTGACACTGGCCTCTGAAGACCTAAGGCTTTGTCTATCTCTCCCTAGATGTCGCCCTGATCTAAGGTTCATAAGCCTGATTGAATAACCCAAATTTGCCCAAGTACAACCTCATTGCAGAGTCCTTTTGTATCAGTTACTTGATTCTTTTTAGTTGATTACCGTGTTAAAATTCTTGTCTGATATCATGTCGTAAGGTATATTTGAGTGTAGTTCCGCACTTAAAGTTGATCGTTCCACGTTAAGTTCTTTCCCTTTAAGGTTCTTGACAGTACAAAGATTATGTCCTTAGCTTGAACTTGAAAGTTTAGGTATTCTTCAACTTGATAATTGCCTATCGTCGCCCTGACTTACTCCTACCTCTAGTCGTTCTTAGCCTAAGCTAGGAATTGACGAGGGGGAGTTGAGAATATTCCGACCTTTCTTGCTGATCCTTGTTCTTTAGTGCTCGAGAAGTTGATTCTCAAGCTTGCACAAAGCCCTTACTTGGACGCTCTCAATTGCTTCTCAATAGACCTGCATCAGTCCCAAGATTAGCTCCAGACTTAAATTCAAATGACAGACTAGACCACTTTCATGCATGTAACTTACCGTCCAAGTTATCCCTTGCCTTTATAAAAAACAATCCCAAGGATCCCTCAGTTCTCCTACCTCGGGTATGGTTAACTTCAAAAAACCCTATCTAATAATCCTGATCTTAGTTTTCACATAACTAGTGGAAGTTTTGGTTGTACTTCCCACGAGCTTTCCAACAAAACAAGAATCACAGCAATTGAATTTTGTATGAGGAAGTTATGTCTGATCAGGGTTTAGGTGCTAAAACAGGGTTCAAAACAGTTTACTCAGGCAGACAGGAATTCTTGAATTACTTGGGTTGCGGCCTCACAATGTAATGCTAAACCCTTAAAAGTTCCCAAAAAATTAGACCACTATTTTTTTGCCCTTAAAAATTGGCCAAATTTGCCCTTCTATCGCGTTCGCAAGTTCTGTCAGTCGCGATTGACAGGTCAGTTGCGATTGATGTGTCGATCGCGATTGACAGGTCCGTCGTGGCTGTCAGTCGCGATTGATGTGTCGATCACGATTGACAGGTCCGTCGTGGCTGTCAGTCGCGATTGATGTGTCGATCGCGATTGACAGGTCCGTCGTGGCTGTCAGTCGCGATTGATGGGTCAATCGCGATTGACACGTGGCTCAAAAAGTCAATCAGTCATGGTCAAAGGGTCGTTGACTCTGTCAGTCGCGATTGATGGGTCGATCGCGATTGACAGGTCGGTCGCGAGGGTCTGTCCGTCGTGGTCAAACAATCGTTGACTCTGTCGGTCGCGATTGACAGAGCCGTCGTGGGCTGTCAGTCGCGATTGATGGGTCGATCGCGATTGATGACTCGATCGCGATTGACACGTGTCACACGTATGATCCGTCAGTCGTGGTCAATCGGTCGTTGACTCTGTCGGTCGCGATTGACAGAGCCGTCGTGGGCTGTCAATCGCGATTGACTGGTCGATCGCGATTGACAGGTCTGTCCGTCGTGGTTTGTCGATTGCGATTGACAGAGCGATCGCGATTGACAGAAATCTGATGAATTTCAAAAATCTAAACACAGTTTGGGGAAGCTCTAGGCCTGTAGATCATGGTTTTGTACTTTGTTTGGCAAATGGAGCATTTTTTCTGTTGGTCGCGATTGATAGAGACCGGCGACACAGAGACAGTTACCACGATTTCCGTACCTGCGCAGAGTGCTGGAGAAGATGATGCAGCATGTACCTGCAAGGCAGCTCAAGAAACATGCAAAAACAGCACACACAATATCGCTCTCTCACTCTCTCTCACAAGTGAAATGAGGGAAGTGAAGGGAGGGAGGAGATATAGTCAAAAAACTGAAATTTTTGCGATGATGGAGATGGAGGTGGGAGGTGGTGATTATAATGATGGTGATGAAGAAAACAAAAGGAAATGGATAAAAGTGAAGAAAATACCTATAACTCCAACGCTTCAACTCTACGTCTTACCATCACACGCTCGTCCTCAAAGCTCGATCCCCGGCAACGGCGCCAAAATTTGGTGTAGCTCAGTGATGAGTAGCACCTCCTTTAATGTCAATCCGGGAAGACGAGAGGATGGTATGAAGACCTCGAGTAAGTGGAGGCACAAGTGCGTGAGTGAGAAGCACACAAACATGCACACACATACACACACACGCGCACACACGGCAAGACAAAGAGTGAGAAGCAATGGAGTTCTTAGATTACTTTCAAAAAGATCTTACAAGTTCATTTCAATTACAATCCAGCCTCAAAAATGAGCTCTCTAGCTCTATTTATAGTTTTTGACTAGGTTTTGGCCCTGTCCAGACCTAGTGTCCGACCTAGTTAAAAATTAGGTTCCAGGGCCAATTTGAGGGCTTAAACGGAGTCTAAAAAATACGAAAATTGATATGTAGGCACTTCTAAGGCTCCTCAAGCTCAAGGACTCCTTGGCTTGCACAAAATGGAGCTACAAAAATACGAAATGGTATTTACAATGGTTTTTAGTGATTAAAATCACTATTTGTGTAGGGATTTTCTCTGTTGGTTTGTCGTACACATCTTTGAGCTCCCTACTTGCTCTTTCTTCTTGTGTGCTCCACTCCTTGATGTCTGAAAAATTTAGATGGCCTACTTGCCAGATCTTCTTTGGCTACTGTGTCTGCTTGTGCTATCTATTCGTTCCGACCCTCTTTGTCTTGTGGCTCCTTCGGTTCCCTGACTGCTGCCAACACCTATGCTTATGTTCCTTCTCAACTAAGGCATAAATTGGAACCAAAGGCTGAAAAATATGTGTTCATTGGTTATGATGATAAGCAAATGGGATACAGGTTGTGGATTCCATGTACAAAGCAATTCCTTGTATCAAAGGATGTCACATTTGATGAGCAAGGTACTTGGTACTCAGGTACAAATAGTGCTTATGCAGGTCTTGAAGAAACATTGAATTAGAAGAAAGGTAAATAAAAGGTTCAAATCTTTGAGGAAGAAGAGAATAATGAAGTACTCATTGAAGATGAAGAAATGCCAAGGTTTGATCCAGAATGTGATGAACTAGAAACTTCCAAAAGTGGAGAACTCAGAAGATCATCAAGGCACGAATGGCAACCCATAAGGTATAGCTATGATACTTCATTTTTTACTACTAAAGATTATGCTTACATGATAAAAGCAGATGAAGGCCCATCCACATATGATGAAGCCAAACAAAAGGAGAATTGGGAAAAAGCTATGAAGGAAGAGTATGATGCACTCATTGAGAATGTGACTTGGGATTGGTACATAAACTAATTAATCAGAAGGTGATTGGATGTAAGTGGGTTTAAAAAACAGAAAGATTTGCAGATGGAAGTGTGTCTAGGTACAAAGCCAGACTTGTTGTAAAAGTATATGCACAGACATATGTTGTGGACTATGATGAAATTTATAGTCTTGTTGCAAAGATGACAACCATAAGGACTCTCATAGCTATTGCTGGTTGCAAAGGTTGGAAATTATCTCAATTAGATGTCACGAATGTATTTTTGAATAATTACATTTCATATGAAGTTTTCATGGAACAACCTGATGGTTTTAAAGATCAATTTTATCCAGATCATGTGTATAATCTCAAGAGAGCTTTGTATGGCTTGAAGTAGGCCCCAAGGGCATGGAATTACAGGGTTGTAAAGTTCTTGAAAGAACTTGGTTTCCAAGCATCAAAGGCAGATAGTAGCTTGCTAGTCAAAGCAAGTGAGGATGGATTTATATATGTTTGTATTTATGTTGATGACATAATACTCACAGGTACATATGAGAAAGGCATACAAGTGCATAAGAAGCAGATGGAGAAAGAAATCAAGATCAATGACTTGGGAAATTTGTCATATTTCTTAGGAATGGAGATTTCATATACTCAACGTGGAATATATGTGACTCAAGAAAGGTATTTGAAGAATCTGCTAATGAAGTTTAAAATGGAAGATTGCAGGATAGCACCAACTCCAATGGAAGTGAATCACAAATTGAGTAGATATGTAGGAGAAGAATTCAAAGACATGAAGCTTTATTACAATTTGGTGGGTAGATTGATTTATGCTATATTAACAAGACCTGATTTGTCATATGAAGTTGGAATTATATCTCAATTCATGCATTTTCCTAGAAAGGAACATTGGATTGCAATTCAAAGGGTGCTTAGGTATATCAAGGGCACACTTAAAGAAGGTTTGTATTATGGATTTACTTTAGGTACAAGGATCAAGATATATAGTGATGCAGATTGGGTAGGTAACTCTGATGATAGAAGATCAACACATGGGTATTTGTGTTATGTGGGAGATAAATTAATCTCATGGTATTCTAAGAAGCAACATACAGTTGCTTTGTCATCTACAGAAGCAGAGTATAAAGGTATGGTAGAAGCTGCAAAGGAAGTCATATGGTTAAATACTCTCATGAAGAGTTTTGATATCATTCAGAGTACTCCTATCATTTGTGGAGATAACATGAGTTGTTTGTATTTGGCAACCAACCCTATGTTTCATGCCAGGACCAAACATATTGACATTCAATATCATTTTATAAGAGAGAAGGTTGTTGATAACGAAATAGAAGTAATCCATACCCCTACAAAGGATCAACTTGTAGATAAGTTGACAAAGAGTTTGGGTGGATCCAAGTTGCAGAGGTTCAAAGATATGGCAGGGATAAAGAAGATGCAAGTAATCATAATTAAAGATTGAGGGGGAGCTTTTGGAGCAGGAAAATCATTAGTTGATGATTACAATGAACAATGAAGAGTGAAGGATAAAGAAAAGAACAAAGGATGAAGCATGAAGTAAAGAGAAGAATCAGAGGAAAGTGATTTGTATACATATGTACATTAAGTTTGTAATTAGTTCATAAATACTTTTGTAATACTCACACGTATATATAGATATGCCTATATATACTTTTTATATGGATGGGATACATATGAGAGAAGAAGCATAGATGATATAGAGAGAGGAATAGATCATAAGTTGAATGAGAATCATCCATCAGATGTGAGATGAGTTGAATAGAAGTTTTTTGAGAATTGCACGTTGATTTTTTCTCCATTTCTCCTCTGTGCTTGATCATTTTAGAAATCCTTTTGTACATGTCTAAGTCCATAGTTAGTGCATCTATGTTCAAGTTTTGAGACTCCAATTGCAAAAAAGCTAAGAGAATTGTGAGTAGCAACATTCATATGTGTAAATGTATTAAGTGACTTTTGAAACAGGTGCAAATTTGATGGTCAATGATTTGATCAGATCTTAGTGTAGAGTGTAATGTTTTACACAAATGAGGACTCAAAATCTAAGTTGGAAGGTAAACCATCTATTTCTAAAAGCATTTGATTAAACGGGTTGTAGATTGAGAGAACCAAGTAGCTAAAGTTGCATATATAAAAGTCGCTTGTAGAGAAAGCCTGTTTCAAACATAGGTTTACTTATTGAAGTAATTTTGAAGTTTTATAAGTTCTTTTGAAGAACTTTTACTTTTAATACTTGTGCAAACATTAGAGGAGTTTTGTGAAAAAGTTTCATAGAAAACTTTAACCATTTCATCAATCAATGAAAGAGTTTTGTGAAACAGACTTTTCCGAGTGAAGTTACAATTCACAGAAGTGATAGAGATTCATAGTTTGGTAAAATTATCCAAAATTGAAGAAGGTTTTGAGTTATGCTTGATATAGAGGTGTTCTAAACTCAATTGTAACTTGTTCTTTGGAAATTAATCATTTCTATCATTGATACACTTATTCGTTAGTATTTGGACTCTTCTAGATCCATTATCATTCTATTCAGTTCTCTACCATCATGGCATCAAAGGTCTCAGGCACATATGCTAGATCTGGGTCTAGTGCCAGTGTTCCGAGGAGAGCTATAACTTGCAAGGCAAAGTCCATTTTGAGATCCAAATATTTGATGGCACAAACTTTGCTTTATGGAAGAATCAAATTAAAGATGTGCTGATCCAAAAGAGGCAATGGAAGCCAGTAAATGGGATTTCAAAGAAGCTTGCTTACATGGATGAAGATGATTGGGATGAGTTAGATGAAATGGCCAGATCTACCATTTGCTTACACTTGGCAGATAATGTTTACTTTACAGTATTAGACTGTGAAAGTGCAAAGGAGCTTTAGAAGAAGTTATGCAATACATATGAAAAAGAGACGACATCAAATAAAGTGTATCTGATGAGAAAATTATGTGAACTTTGCATGAAGGACACAGATAGTGTTGTTGCTCATCTACATGAGCTTGATGCTATATTCTCCCAATTATCGGCTCAGAAAATGGATATGGATAATGAAATGAAAGCAGTATTGTTGTTATGCACCCTATCATCATCATGGGATACGTTTTGCACAACTACTAGCAATAGCGCACCTGGTGGTAAACTCATCTATGATGACATATGTGGAGCACTCTTGAGTGAGGAGATTCGTAGAAAATATATGGTTGGTACTCACAGTGGAGATGCATATAATGTTCATGATTCTTACCAAGGAAAGAATCAACAACGTGGCAGGAGCAAGAACATGAAAAAGAGTGGTCAATGGGATAAGAGTAGAAGTAAATCAAGGAATAGGGATATCGAATGCCATTACTGTCATAAGAAAGGACATATGAAGAAAGACTATTATGCATTAAAGAATGCTAAAGGTAAAGGGCAGAATGCTGATGGGCATGTTAAACAGTTACCTACACGATCTACTTCGACTGTGAAGATTGAAGAAATTAATGCTATTTTTGATGATGTTGATGTGCTGACACGATAGAATTGTGCCAACTAAGGCTCTTATGACTGATTCTCTTTCCCATACGTGGCTGCTAGATTCTAGTGCTTCTTTCCATGTGACACCACATAGAGAACGGTTCTCTAATTATGTAGCAAAGTCTCTTTGTACTGTGAGACTTGGTGACTCCTACTAGTGTGATGTTGTGTGGATTGGAGGTGTGGTTGTGCAGTTCATTGATGGTTCAAAATTGACTAATGCATAATGTATGCCATGTACCTCAGTTATTATGCAGTTTGCTATCAGTTGGTCAACTTGATGACCTTGGTTACAAGTTGGTCTTCTATGCTCAGTCCTTTCATATATCAAAGGGCAATATGGCTATTGCAAAAGGAAGCAAAGTTGGCTCACTTTATCCTTTGTTTGTATTACAGAAAGAGCACTTGTTAGCTGTTACTGAACAACCTATGGCTTGTATTTGGCATGGTTGCTTGTGCCATATATCTTGTAGTGGAATGGAAAATCTTTCTCGTTCTGGCTACTTATCTGTGTTATCTTTCTCTGATTTTTCATTCTGTGAGCAATATTGTCAATATGGAAAGCAAACCAAAAATGTGCATAGAACACACATTGACTCTTCAATTCAGCCTTTAGATCTCATTCATACAAATGTGTGTGGTCCTATGCCCACTAGGTCCTGAGGTGGTTCTCTTTACTTTGTCACTTGCATAGATGATGCTACTAGAAAAGTATGGATATATCCTATCAAACCGAAGGATGAGGTATTCCCTACTTTCAGAAAATGTCTTGCTTCAGTTGAGACCGAAAAAGGAACTAAGCTTAAGGCTTTATGTTCAAATAATGGGGGTGAGTATACTTCACATGAATTCAACCTTTTTTGTCAGTCTAGAGGAATTCGTAGAAATTTTATAGCTCCGTATACCCTAATATAGAATGGTGTAGCTGAAAGGATGAATAGAACTATTCAAGATAGAGTAGTTTCTATGTTGCATCATGAAAACCTCTCACAAGGCTTTTGGGCAAAAGCAGTATTGATTGTAGATCATGTGATTAGCCTTTCACCTAGTACTACCAAAGGTCTAAAAGTGGCACAAGAATTATGGATAGGGAAGCCACCATATTATGATCATCTTTGAGTTTTTGGGTGTGAAGCATATGTTCATATACCCAAGAGTTTTAGAAAAAAATTGGACCACAATTCAAAGAAATGCATTTTTCTTTGATATGGTCGAGAAGGACAATTTGGATATCGCTTACGGAATCCTGAAACACGATCACTGATCGAAAGTAGTGATGTCATTTTCAATGAGTCTAAGATGCATAAATAGCCCATTCACGAGGTTGAAGTGAGAAGAGTGGTGTTTGAGGATAGTAGTCCTCCAGTTAGCATGCATAAAAATGTTGCACATAGGGACGTTCAAGAGAATGTCCAATCAGATCAGTCTGCACATGTTCCTATTCAGCAACCATTAAGATACTCTACACATGTCTCACATCCACCTGATAGATATGTTCCAAGTTTAGATTTTGTTATGCTAACAGATGCCAGTGAGCCTTCTTGCTACAAAGAGGCTATGCTGACAGAGGATCATATCAGGTGGGAGCGTGCCATGAAGAGTGAGTTGGATTCTGTTCATAATAATGGTACTTGGGATTTAGTACCTTTTCCAAATGGCAGGAAAGCTTTACCATGTAAATGGGTATATAAGCTGAAATTCACATCAGATAGTGCTTCTCCAAAGTATAAGGCACAACTTGTTGCAAAGGATTTTAAGCAACAACATAGTGCTGATTTCGAGGAAATCTTCTCTCAAGTGGTCTATGCATGTTGCTTGGATTTGTTGCAATGGAGGACTTAGAGCTAGTCCAAATGGATTGAAAACTGCTTTCTTGCATGGAGATCTTACAGATGAGATCTATCTGGAACAACCAGAGGGTTATGTAGTTCCTCGCAAGGAAAGTCTAGTTTGTAAGCTCAAGAAGAGCTTGTATGGACTTAAATAGTCTCATAGACAATGGTACCAAAAGTTTGATGCTTTTATGAAGTCTCAAGGCTATTCTTGAAGCAATGAGGATCATTGTCTCTACACAAATATATGCTCAAATGGCAGCTTGATATGCTTGATACTTTATGTCGATGATATGTTGATTGATTGGAAGTCCTCTTATGACTTGTCAATTCTCAAAAAGAAGTCAAGTCAGATATTTGATATGAAGGATTTGGGGATGTCAAACATATTCTTTGCATGCGCATTACTCGTGATAGGAGTAAAAGATGCATATACTTATCTCAAAGTGAGTACATATCCAAAGTACTTCACAGGTTCAATATGCGAGGTGGAAAGGCATTGAGTACACCTTTACCCACATATATGAAATTGAGCAAGGATGATTGCCCCAAATCAGATGAGGAAAAGGAATTCATGACCAAAATTCTCTATCAGTCTGCTGTTGGTAGTCTCATGTATGCTATGGTAGCTGGGAGACGAGACATTGCATTTGTAGTGGGAGTTGGCAAGAAACATTGGGAAGCCGTCAAGCTGATTTTGAGATATCTGAGTGGCACTAAGGACAAGTGTCTATGCTTAGATAGAGGGAAAGCATCCATTATTGGTTACACAGATTCTGACTATGCTGGTTGTGTAAACAATCTTAAGTCTACATCAGGGTACATTTTTCATTTTGCTGGAGGTGCTATCTCTTGGAGATCTCGTTAAAGAATGACACCAGAGTGTTTCTAGTCAAAAATTGCCCTTCAATAATCACTTGCATCGCACAATTAGCATTATCAAAAAAGAAGAGGAAATATCCATTTGGCAGGTATTGAACGTCTTTGACAAAAAGATCTTAAGATTCCCAATTCATTCTCATCCATGATTTCAAGATGTCATGGGCAGGCCTAGGCCCATGACAACTTTGTCAAGGAGGTGGAGTTGCCACTTGTTAAGAGAAACTTTATCAATAAAAAGAGTGTTGTTCTCTGAATCTTCAAATACAGGATCTCTGCCATTCTTATTCCTAGATTCACTATAATCCTTAAACCCTAAGTTTCTACTATGCAAGTTCTCTTCAATTTTTAGGTTCTAGAAAATTGAGTATGTACCATTCGAGTTGCAGGTAGTTGCATCAGCATATGACTTCTTGGGAGACAAACCTTGGCCTTCCTCATAGACCATAGCACACTAGCTAGCTCCTTCCCCGAACTTGAACTATCCTTGAGAAGTGTACCCGTTCCATAATGCATCTTGGAGGGCCAGAGCCCTCCCCCGTCGGGGGGAGGCCCTAAGCAGACTGAATCAAACTTTCATAGTAGATTGAGGCAAGATGTAAGTGCATTCGAGAACTTTTGAGAGCTTTTAGAGGGAAGAGGGACCAAACCCTCACCCTCGCTGAGGGGAGAAAACCCTAGCCTCGCCTTCACCTATCCTCGCGTTCGTGGCACTCGTCAAGTCTCAACATTGTCCATGGAGAGAGCATTCGAAGGAGCACAAAAGCCTTTTTGTGCACAAGGCTCTTACAACAAACAAGTGCGAGTGCGACACCAGCTATCATGTGATTGCTTGGTCGCTATGGGTACAAGGGCTTCATCTCTCTGCTTCCCCATGGAAACAAAGATCCAAGTTTACTAATATTTATTTTCTTTGTTCTCCAAAAAAAAAGCCACTCTCTATTCTTATAATTCTAACCTATCATTTGTTCTCATGAGTGTATATTCTCGCATGAGATTCATGATGATAGTTGCTGTATTTTAACATGTCCTCACTCAAATTGGAATATAACTTTATGCCTCTTTTCTTTTTTTTTTAGGAGAGTACAATGAATCAGAAATACACATTCACACACCCAACTCCGTAAGGTAAAGGCACCCATCATGAGAGACTCATGGACATGTTCAGTCAAGACTTGAACTCAGAACTTCCTCCCACAACTTCAGGGCGTTGGCCACTAGGCTAAGCGAGATTGGATTTTATGCCTTTTTGGTGTCTCGAACGAGGTGAAAAAAAATAAGAGAAAAAGAAATCCGTTCTTCGCCGCAATCACGACTCCCACCCGTTTTGCAAGTTTTTTTTTAAATGGAGGTTCGGCCGAGGCCTACTCCCCAGGCTTCAACTTTGAAATTGCAACTGTACAAGGTAGGGCATAGTACCCATGAGACCCCCCTTATCCCACAAGAACAGGGGTTTACAAGATTGGGTTAAACGACGATCACGACTACCATGGAGATGGACAAACGATGGCACATCAGCCACATACAACATCTTTCCAAGATACACATGTCCTTTACATGTTGCTGTCAAAGATTGAACCCTCACCTCTGCCTCAAGAGGCGAGAAACCGAGCCACTAGACCAGCGAACTGAGACGACCCGTTTTGCAAGTTGTGACATCACCCATAACGCATTTAAGGCTACCGTTGGAAATCTTTCTTCTCGGGCGCCTCTACTCTGCTACTGTGGACTCTGGAGGCTATGAAAAAATATAGAGCCTCCGGCCGTCCGGGACTCGGCAGTCTGTCGTGGCTGCAGGCTACACATGGCCAATGCTCCAACGGCGAACGCCCGTCGCCAATCCAAGACCTATGCCGCCACGCAGCGCAATCAACAGCGCCGGCCTACGCTACTGCAGTGCCGGTATGCGTAGCACGCAGTAAAGCCGCCATTGCTAGCTGTGCTGTCAGATCTGCGGAAAGGATAGTGACGGTGGTGGATGCATTTGCTACTGTTCGACCGTCGACGACACTTCATCTTTCTTAAATCCGCTCAACCTGTTGCTGTCCAGACAGGTGGACTCACAACGTACAAAACAACAACATTGTAGACTGTGGAGAGTCTGTAGGTCACCCGACAGCAGCACGCTCCCTGTGACCGCAGCCTGCAGGTACACACCTAAGACCGTGGCCCGTGGGAGCTTTGAATTTCGAATCTCCCGCAGTCGAACCTCTTTTTTTTTTTTTTAATGGAGGTTCGGCCGAGGCCTACTCCCCCGGATTTTAACTTTGAAATTAACAACTGTACAAGGAAGGGCATAGTACCCATGGGACCCCCCTTATCCCACAGGAACAGGGGTAGACGAGGTAGACGAGGTAGAACGGTTACAACGCCCAAAGGCACAGGTTTCCACGCCCGAAGGCCAGACTTACACGCCCGAAGGCCAGGTTTTACACGCCCAAAGGCCAGGTTTTACACGCCCGAAGGCTCAGATGTCCCGCGCAGCACTGGGGGGTTGAACCCACGCCCCCGCCTCAAGAGGCGAGGGATTCAACCGTTAGACCAGCAGTCGAACCTCTTTAGTAATAAAAGATTTTGACGCTTTTAAAATCCATGAACAGAAAGTAGTGTATAGAAACATGCCACACACATGTTTTCATTGCTATAAGCAAGGACACATGATCCGAGACTATCCATTGCTTCAATACACAAAAGAGGAGAAGGTCCAAGCTGACACAGGTGTTAGAAGGAACAATGGGACAATAGAGGGTAAGGAGAATCTTAAAGCTCCAGGTAACACACTTAAAAGGTATGTTCCTAAGCCTCAAAGAAAAAAGAAGGCATGAAACAACTCTTATGATGTCTCGTTGGATAACGTTGTAAACCCTCTAAAAGATATTAACATGGACAACAAGACTGGACTTCCCTTTGAGATGCAGGAAGAGAATCAAGAGTCAAAAATGGGGAATCTACAGATACTATGGTGTTGTGAAATAAACTTCTTCCTAGAGTATAGCATCCACCAAAGAGTGAGTGAGTATGTCTCCACCCATCCAACTCCACTCATATATATACACCAAAGGTCCAAGGGGTGCATGACTTAATTTTTATCCATGTGTCCTTCCCCAAGTGTCCTTCATGTGGACACTTTCCAAAGAAAATCACATGGCTTCTATTTCAATTGAAGCCTTCCCTTCACGTATGAGTCAAGGTGTCCTTTGGGAGAAGCTTCTCCCAAGACTAAGGTTTCTTCCACCTTAGGATATTATTCCTAATGTAAAGAACCATTCAATTGAGACTTCAATTGAAGTAAAACCTCAAGGGTTAAAACCAAGAAGCATAGGTTCCTTCTTGGAGGGTCCAACCCATTGATTTAAACCAAGGGTTCCCTATTATTTGAGGGTCTAATCCAAGGTTTATACAACATTCTTCCCCCTTTAACATTTTCGTCCTCGAAAATGTGCTTTGGTATATTATGTGGAGTATTCCCCTGTGCACCAGGATTCAGTTCATTGATCATGGACTCACTCTCAAAGGATATTTGCCTCATTTCTAACTAAGAGTTGGAAAAGAGGGAAATATTTTATGGAACTTACTTGTTCCCAAGTAGCACTTTCTTCAGTTCCATCCCTTCATTTAACTAGGCACTCTTTATATAGATGACTTCTCATTTTTTTATCTTCAGTGCATAGAATTCTTCTGGTTCATGAGGGATGTTAAGAAGGGAGATTGGTTGAACGATTGTATCTGAAGATACAAGATTGTCTTGTTAAGCCAGTTTTCTTTTTAACTTACTTACATGGAATACTAGGTGAAGTAAACAATCGTCTAGAAGTTCTAACTCATAAGCCAAAGTTGCTATTCTTTTGAGAACCTTGAAAGGGCCATAGAACCTTGGAGAGAGTTTAGGACAAGGTCCTGTTTTTAATGTTTCAGATTTCTCAAGAACTTTAAGATATACTAATTCATCAACATGAAAGGAAATATCTCGCCTTTTAGGGTCACTAAAAGATTTAGCTCTATCTTGGGCTTTCCTCAGGTTTTCCTTGTCTATTTTTAGCTTAAAGTTCATGTCTTCTAAGAAATCTTTAGCTGCTTGGACTTTTTCATTTTGTAGTCCAACTACATAAGGTGTTCTTGGTTGAAACCTGTACATTAACATGAAAGGACTATATTTCGTTGTAGAGTATGACAAAGAAAATGCTGAAAAATCAAGTGCAAAATCTCAAGTTTTGAGTGGACCAAATGTGTCACCAAGCAATAGTTTCAACTCAAATCCATGGAGTGGAAGATTGCGTGTAAATTTTAGTCCAACAAATTCATCAACTACATCAAAGAAAGGTAAAGAAAAGCTTTGTACTGGTAGTAAAACATCTATAGGTTTTGAAGACATTGATGGAGATTCAAGTGGTTCAAAGAAGAGCCTTGATGAGGAACTTGGATTGCCCTATGTGAAGAATCCAAGAGTTAGAAAGGCACATGCAGATGATACAAGGAGAAGTGACCCAAAACCAAGAAGATCTCCGAGGATGCGGAATTCTGTTCGACGATTGATGTATGACAATTATATGGCTCGTCATTGTGCCTACATGACCAAGGTAATACAAGATGTTGAACCTTCTTGTTTTGAAGATGCAATTGGAAATTCAAATTGGGAAAAAGCTATGGATGAGGAGATGGCTGCCCTTTATGGAAACGATACATGGAAGCTACTTATGTTGCCACAAGGAAAGAAATCCATAGGGTGCAAGGGGGTTTATGTTATCATTAGTGTCCATGTGAAAGGCCAAATGGCCACCGGACACTTCTTTGTATATGTTCTTTAATAAAACATATAGTGGCTTGGTCAGTCACAGACTATAAGTTCGATCACATTTTGTAACACCTAAGAAGTCTGTGTTCGTGCTCCTTGTGTACTCTGTTTTTTTGCATATTTTGCAAACTTTGTGCGGAGTTATTGGCAGCACCCAAAGGCATAGACACAGACGAAGCATTTAGAGGTGGCCTACAAAGAGTCATGGGGAGCGAGGAAATCATTTTTTTCAAAGAAATATACTTCATATTACTTTTTCAAAACTCCAAACATCGATTTTTATCACTTTTGTAACATATGTATCATAAACATACCCAATTTTGTATTTAGTAGCTCCATTTTATACAAGTCGAGGAGTGCTTGAGCTTGAGGAGCTTAGGTAGAACAAGCGTACCAATTTTGGCTATCTTTAGATTTCGTTTAGACCTCCAAAGGCCTCCTAGAACCTATTCTTTAACTATGCCAATCACTAGATGTGAAACCAATCAAAACTAGTCTAGAATCTATAAAAAGAGCTAGAGAGCTCATTTTTGAGGTTAGCTTGTATGAGTTGAGGAGAGAATTAGAGCTTTGAGCTTGTAAAAGTGGTATTGAGAAATAAAGTCTACTTTCTACCTTCCATTGTGTCTTGCTTGTCTCTTCCAAGTGGGTGTGTATGTGTGTGTGCATCTCCATGCTTCTCACCTTCACTCTCACTACTTCTTGCATTCATGATCTTCATATCACTCTTATCTCTTCCATAGATTGACAATTAAAGGTGTTGTTGCCGAGGATCGATTTCTAGGATGAATGCTTGATGGTAAGAGTATAGCAAGAATCGACGTTGGAAGGTAATTATTTTAGTTTTTGTTGTTGTTTTGCATAGTTCTTAGTGTTTTTTATCTCTCCTATACTTCCCCTTCATCACCACATCATCTTCTTCCACTCCAAAAAAAATCCAAAATTTCACCATATCCACCTATTCTCCTCATTTTCCTCATTTGTGCATGCAAAAGAGAGAGAGAGAGCTATTGATCTTGCATATGTGTGTGTGATTTTGAGTTTTCTTGCAGGCACAACACTCTAGAACAGCAGGAGAGCTCCAAAA
Source organism: Ceratopteris richardii (assembly GCA_020310875.1). Classification (NCBI taxonomy): domain Eukaryota; kingdom Viridiplantae; phylum Streptophyta; class Polypodiopsida; order Polypodiales; family Pteridaceae; genus Ceratopteris; species Ceratopteris richardii. The sequence continues at coordinate 185,994,952 of CM035416.1, forward strand.
AAGTAAAAACTCATACTTTCTTCCATATCTCCCAAAGCTCTTGGACCATTGCGCACACACGAATCCACAACTGCATCCCAAGAATGTTCAGTTTGGTGGACCATCACGACTGGCTCACGCCATCACCATTGTTTCACACCATCGCGATTGGCTCATGCCATCGTGATGGCTCAGCCAGACCATCACAACGGTCTCACACCATCACGATAGTTTAGTTGGGCCATCATGACGATCACTGACCATCCCGACAATCTCGTCGACCCCACACCATCATGATTAGCTCATCCCATTGGGACGCTTCATGTGACACATGTCATTTGAACCATCATGATGGTTCGCTTAACCATTACGACTCCTCGTTACGATAGACCATTGTGGTGGGTCACTAGAACATCACGACTCACTCATTTTAGGTCATCGTGACCATATAGGCATGCCATCATGACGGTTTGTTGGACCATCATGACTAACCAATAAATTTGGCCCATCGTGATGCTTCGCACTTTCGAGCCATCGCGACAGTTCCAGACCATCGCAACGGTTCAACTAGACCATCCCGACGGTCCCAGACCATCGCGATTGTCCACCTAAAATGCCAAAATTGGGGTTTTGATTTTTGGTAGATTCAAGGCCTATTTTGAGTCACTTTTGAGTGATTAGGCATATTGGAGACCCCTTAGCTCACATTTGGAGAAAAACCTGTCTACCTATTTTAACCCTCGAGAGCATGAACGTCCATAACTTTTCATTTGAAGTCCATTTTTTGAGCTCGAGGGCTCATTGGAAAGCTTTTTTTGAATCCTACGTGGCCTCAAATATTTTTCTTAAGGATAACATGTTGATATGTAGATAGTACAAATTGAAGTTCACCCTTTTGTGGGATTAGGAAAGCAAGGGGGCACTTGAGAATGTTTGCCAAAGGAAAAGGGACCCTTAAAGGTGTATACATTAAAGTGTTTAAACATTAATTTAAGAATTGGTCTAAACATTGGATTTTGACAGGTCTACAAGTGGTCATCCAAGGGCATTCAAATCAAGGTAGAGAGCGAACTAATCAAGGCTTGGGAAGCACAACTTCTTGGGCATTAGAACGATCAAAGAAGCTGACTCAAGGTTGGAAGAATACTCAACTCCCACTGTGAATTTTTAGCTTAGGCTAAATGTGTAGCATTGTAGATTTGAATTAGGACTGTGATTGGAACGCATCAAGTCCAAGAGAATTAATTTTTTCAAGTCTAAATGTAATCTAAAAGAGTGCAAGAACAAAAACCCTAAGGGAAAGAACTTAAATTCGATGGAACCAGAACATAAACATAAAACAAAAAGTCGATTCATGATGTATGCATTGAAACCAGACAAGAATTTTAAGGATTTAAAAACAAAATAAGTAATTAAGAATAAGGAAGTATTGGTAATCAAAAAGAGAGGAACCAAAAGAGAGGTAACTACAAGGTACACTCCTGAGCAAAATGGAGTGGCAGAAAGGAGGAATAGGACAATTGTTGAAGCTGCAAGGTCTATGTTGAATGAAAAGCATTTACCTAATTACTTATGGGTTGAGGCTGTATCTACAGCCACTTACTTGATTAACAGGTTGCCTTCAAAATCCCTTGATGGGATGACTCCATATGAGGCTTGGAATGGAAGAAGACCAAGCTTAGATCATTGTAAAAATTTTGGTTGCATTGCTTATGCTCATGTTCCTTCATAGGTTAGAGGCAAGATGGATCCAAAGGCAGAAAGGTGCATATTCATTGGATATGACAACAATCAAAAGGGCTACAGGTTATACAATCCTACCAACAAAGGATTCTTGGTAAGTAGAGATGTAGTTTTTGATGAGAACAATTCATGGTATGAAGATTCATGCAGGAAGGTCAATTTACCATATGATCTTGAAGAAGATTTTCCAAAGCTTGGTAGAGAACAACCAAAGATTGAAGAACAAGACACCTCAGAGGATGATGAAGAATCTCATATGGAAAAGATCAAAGCATGGAAGTCTAAAGGTAAAGCCAAATTGTAGGAACTTGGGCATAAGGCAAAATCATCACATCATGGCCTAAGAAGATCTATGAGGGAAAAGAAAAAACCAGAAAGGTATGGGTTTGACACCTCATTAGTAACTAAACATTCTATCTACATAGCACAGGGCATAAACCAAGAGGAGCCATCGTCATTTGAAGAGGCCAAAGAAAAATCAGAATGGAAGCATGCAATGAAGGAAGAGATTGAAGCACTTGAGGGAAAAAACACTTGGGATTTGGTGCCCAAGACTTCATCTATGAAGGCAATAGGCTCAAGATGGTTCTACAAGCTCAAGAAGAATTCTGATGGTTCCATAAACAGGTATAAGGCAAGACTTGTAGCAAAAGGCTTTGTACAAACTCAAGGACTTGATTATGAAGAAACTTTTTCTCCTGTAGCTAAGATGCCTACAATCAGAGTGTTACTTAGTATTGCTTCTTCCAAGAATTGGAAGATACTTCAACTAGATGTAAAGTATGCATTCTTGAATGGTTGGATAACAGAAGAGGTATATATGGCACAACCACCTGGTTTTGAGAATCAAGTTTATCCTGATTATGTGTGTAAACTTCACAAAGCATTGTATGGTCTCAAGCAAGCCCCAAGAGCTTGGAATTTCAGACTTGTTTCATTCTTGCAGGACAAAGGTTTTCAACCAAGCAAGGCAGATCCTTCACTCTTTATTAAAAAGAGTAATTTTGAGGTCGTCTACTTATGTGTATACGTAGATGATATTATATTGAGAGGAAATGATGCAGATTGTATGAAGAAGATCAAAGATCAGATGAGAGAAGAGTTCAAGATAAGTGATTTGGGTTCACTTACCTACTTCCTAGGTTTGGAAGTTGTCTACAAAGATCATGGTTTGTTTCTCACTCAAAGAAAGTACATTAAGGACATGTTGGCAAAATTCAAGATGCAAGATTGTAAGATTGCAGGTACTCCAATGGAGGTCAATCACAAATTGAGCTCACATGAAGGTGAACTCATAGAGGACATCACATCATATCAAAGTCTAGTGGGTAGTCTCAACTATGCCACATTGACAAGAGTAGATATATGTTACAGTGTGAGTGTGCTAAGTCAATTTATGCACACACCAAGGAAACCACACATGGATGCTACCAAAAGGATTCTCAAGTATCTCAAAGGAACCATAAATGAATGCCTTTATTATCCTTATGTATCTTATTTAGGTTTGAAGCTATTTTCTGATGCAGATTGGGCTGGTCCCAAGGAAGATAGAAGGAGCACTTCAGGATATCTTACTTTTGTAGGTTCAAAGCTTATTTCATGGTCATCCAAGAAGAAACCTACAGTTGCTCTTTCTTCCACAGAGGCTGAGTACAGAGGTCTTGCCATAGCTACTCAGGAAGCTATGTGGATGAAGACATTATTCACAAATCTTGGATTGGAGTTTGGAACTCCAACTATTTTTTGTGACAATATGATTTCTATTCATTTGGCTGCTAATCCTATTTTTCATGCAAGGACAAAACATTTTGAAGTTCATTATCACTATGTACAAGAGAAGGTTCTAAGCAAAGAGATTCAAATATCATATGTGTCCACTCATCAACAATGTGCAGATATTCTAACCAAAGCATTTGATGGTACAAAGCTTTGCAAATTCAAAACTATGATAGGTTTGCAGGTAATCTTGGAAGATCGAAGAACTCAAGCATACTTGGCTTGAGGGGGAGCTGTTGAAGCAAGTCTATGACAAGCCTAATTATTGGCGTGAGTCCCAAAAATTCAAAGAAGAAGCCTTAAAGTGAAGACAATGTAAAGTTCACTTGTGAACTACCTCTTGTAACTTTTGAAGACTTTACTTAATGTAAAAGTGAAAGAATCTTAAGTCGTTGAGTCCAGTTGATCAAAAAGGGAAAGAGGAGCCACGAATTCCTGATTTGTGGTAGATAGAGAATCAAATCAATCACTAATTGATTGGAGAGTGATTAAGGGAAGTTAGCCTCCCAAGCTCAACTATAAATAGATGGCAGCTTTAGTCGTGGTTAGAGAGACCTCAGAGAAGAACTCGAAGAGCTGAGCTTTATGCTATATCAAGGTGTGGTTTCAAGGTACGCATATGTATCAATAAGTCCATTGTGTTGTAAAGTCAGTATACTTTCATTTTCATGATCATTTGAGTTCATATTTCCATGTTCTTGTGAAGTGTACTACTCACTGCCATATCTCTCAGTTTTCTCAGGAAGATTGCAGAGATGGTTTCTTTGAGCTTAGTGCATCATTTTCAGTGATCTAACTTGGTAAAGTTAGCTCTATAAGTCTAATATATGCTGACAAATGTTCATATCATTTGGGTGTTTCAATCTTCAGTTATGGTCAGTTGAAGTCAACCCTGTCTATTCATTTTCACTTCTCTGTCAGGTAGCCAACTTTTTTAATCATCTTGTCAGAGTTGTTTCTCAGTGTGTACTTACCCAAATTCAATGCTTTAAAGCTCTTTGCATTGCCATATTGTCTAGTATAAGCAAACAAAGTTTCATAATGATTATATTCTTAAATCTTGAGTTATGCTCATTTTGCTGCTCACTAGACTCATTACTATAGCAGCCCGTGAAAATCAGGATGATGTCATCACTTGTTAAACATCATTCTCAATGTGTGGTTCATTATTTTTTATGAGATTACTCTAGTTAGCTCTTTACATTAAATAGACTTCCTTAAAAGGAATTAAGCTAATTGCTGCTGTGCTCAGAGAATTATGCAAAACACTGGACAGGTGTATGAACCAAAATAGCAAGTTCTTCACCTTTGAGCTAACTCCAACTTATCTGTTTTGATCTATCTTTTTGAGAGTGATCCTCCAAGGTACATAGGGTGTCTAATACATCCATTGGCAAGCTAAAAGGGCCCACCACATATTCCGGGAGTATATTTGGCTGGTGTAGATCAAGGATTTTGCAACACCTCTTCATCTTCAAGCACATACCTATCCATCTCTTCACATAATTCATGCTTTTAGGTAGTTAGAGCCACGAGTTTTCTTTCTACATCATGGATGACGTAAGCCATTATTTTTCCTTTTTCTTTTTCACAATTACAAGAGATAAAATGTACTCTTTTACAAGAGGTGTTCACATGACTACACATGTGACTTACAAATGATCATAATATCAGGCATATAAAGCACGTAGGCTTGGGTAAAATGCACCAACAACTCCCCCTCAAGCTAACATGCTTGACCTCCAAATAAGTCTTCAATTGTCCTTGATTTCCTACAAGCCAATCATCAACTTGAATCTACTTAACTTTGTACCATCAAGAGCTTTGGTCAACATGTTTGCAGATTGCATATCTGTGGAGACATAGGATAGTTGAATATCTTTGCTCATTAGTTTCTCCCTGACATAATGGTAGTGGACTTCATTATGCTTGGTTCTAGCATGGTATACTAGATTAGCTGCTAGATGTAGTGAGCTTGTGTTGTCACCAAAAATGTGAGGTGTTGAAGAATGAAGTCCAAGATCCGTGTACAAAGACTTTAACCACATTATTTCTTGAGTTGCATTAGCCAAACCCCTATATTCGGCTTCAGTAGAAGATAGTGCCACAGTTGGTTGCTTCTTGGATGACCAAGAAATGATTTTTGAACCTGCAAATGATACATACCCCGATGTGCTTCTTCTATCATCTATAGATGCGCCCCAATCTGCATCTGAGTAGACCTTTAGATCAATATTTGAAGTAAATGGATAAAACAAACCTTCATTCATAGTCCCCTTTAGGTACTTGAGGTCTATCTTGGCCACTTCCATATGTGGTCTTCTCGGCTTATGCATAATCTGACTCAATATGCTAACACTATAGCATATATCCACCCTTGTGAGTGTTGCATAGTTCAAACTTCCAACCAAGCTTTGATAGCTTGTGATGTCTTCAATTGGCTCTCCTTCATAAGCACTAAGCTTATGATTTTGCTCCATAGTGTACCTGCACACTTGGTATTTTCCATCTTGAACTTGACGAGCATGTCATGCACATACTTCCTTTGTGTTATGTATATACCTGAATCTATGTAGATCAACTCTAATCCAAGAAAAAAAGTGAGTGGTCCGAGGTCACTTATTTTGAACTCCTCCTTCATTTGACTCTTTACTTGTTTGATTCGTTCAAGATCATTGCTTGTGATAATAATATCATCAACATACACACATAAATAGATCACTTCAGATCCATTCCTCTTTATGAACAAAGAGGTATCCGCCTTGCTAGTTTTGAATCCTTGGTCCTGCAAATAAGTCACCAATTTGAAATTCCAAGCTCTTGGAGCTTGCTTCAATCCATACAAGGATTTCTTTAATTTGCATACATAGTTGGGATGATGTACATCCTCATACCCAAGAGGTTGTGCCATATACACTTCCTCTGAAATCCATCCATTCAAGAAAGCATTCTTTACATCAAGTTGAGAGAGCTTCCAATTTCTAGATGCAGCAAGACTAATGAGAACCATAATTGTAGGCATTTTTGCAAGAGGAGAGAAAGTCTCCTCATAATCAATACCATGGGTTTGAGCAAACCCTTTGGCAACTAACTTTGCTTTGTGTCTATTTATACATCCATCTCGATTCCTCTTGATTTTGTATATCCGTCGAGATCCACTTACCTTCATAGATGGCTTGTTAGGTACAAGCTCCCAAGTGTCATTCTCCCTCAGGGCTTCCATTTCTTCATCCATTGCATCTCTCCAAGCTTTCTTGCTTTGTGCTTCTTCGAATGTGGTAGGTTCTTCATTGGTTGAATCCTTTGCAATGTAGATTGAGTGCTTGATGACCAAAGAAGTATCATAACCATACCTGTCTGGTTTCTTCTTCTCTCTTGAAGACCTTCTTGGTGGTTGATGTGAACTCTCGGGTCCATATGTAGCATCCTGCATCTTTGCTTTACCTTTGCTTTTCCATAGCTTTAGTCTTTCCAAGTCTTCTAGGTGAATCTCTGCATCACTTTCTTCCATTTGCTTTGGCTCCTTTGGTTGAAGTGATGGAAAATCTTCATCCAAGTCATAAGGTAGCTTCACTTTCCTATCATCATCAAACCATGATTTGTTCTCATCAAAAATTACATCTCTACTCACAGAAAATCCTTTATTAGTTGGATTGTACAATCTATATCCTTTTTGGTTTTGGCCATAACCAATGAATATGCACTTCTCTACTTTGGGATCCAATTTCCCTCTTACTTGAGAAGGAATGTGAGCATAGGCTAAGCATCCAAAAATTTTACAATGCTCTAGACTAGGTCTTCTTCCATTCCACACTTCATATGGAGTGGTTCCATCTAGTGACTTAGATGGAAGTCTATCTATGAGATATGTGGCTGTAGACACAACCTCTACCCACAGGTAGTTTGGCAATCCCTTTTCATTGAGCATGGCCCTTGTAGCTTCAACTATAGATCTGTTTCTCCTCTCTGCTACACCATTGAGTTTGGGTGTATACCTTGTAGTGACTTCCCTTTTAATGCCTCTTTCATGCAAGAAGGCATCAGATTCAGAAGAGAAGTATTCTCCTCCACCATCTGATCTGAGTCTTTTCAAAGACCTACCTGTTTGGTTTTCAACAAGAGCAATATACTTCTTAAAGCAATTAAAAACTTCATCCTTGTGCTTCATGATGACCAGAATGGTCCACCTGCTACAATCATCTACGAAAGACACATAATATCTTCAACCTAGTATAGATGGCTCCTTACTTGGACCCCACACATCCGTGTACACTAGATCCAAAAGATTTTGATACACATATCCCTTCTTATTGAAAGGTTGTCTATGAGCCTTGCCGAGTTGACGAGCTTCACACTTATAAATCATGTGTTGCCTTGTGATATTAGGCAAACCAAGTACACTTTGGTTCCTACAAATTTGTTTAAGTGTCCTCTCACCAATGTGAGCAAGCCCTTTTGTTCCATATCTCCAGCTCTGTGAGAGTTTGGGATCCATAACTAAACAAAGCTATGTTCTTTGTATCTTCCACTTCCAAAGTGAAAAGCCTTCCTGTATTTTCTCCTTTGGCAATCCTTCTAAAGCCTTGCCTTGGGTCTTCAACATACGCTCTAAATCTGTTGAATCTAACCTGCAATCCTTTTTCAACAATTTGTCCAAGACTTATTAATTTTTTGGTAATTGTAGGGACATACAAGACTTTTCTTAAGAGGTTCATATTCCCATTTGATGTCTTCACATTACCTATCTTCTCCACTGAGTGCTTTGTGTCATCTCCTATCTACACTTCATGCTTGTTATGAGGATATTCCAAATCAGAAAGTAAAGCCACATTTCCTGCTACATGGTTTGAGCATCCCGAATCAATGTAAGATATGTGATCATCATCCTTACCCTTCTTCATTGATAGATTCATAATCAATAATGAATCTTCTTGACTTTGGTCCTCTGCATAGTTATTGTAATCTCTTCTTCCTCTATGGCCACTTTGATAGTTGTTGTTGTTGTAATTGTTGTTGTAGTAGTTGTTGTTGTAGCCTCCATTGTATCTGCCTCTATTTGATCCATAGCCACATCTATTGAATCCTCTTCCTCTTGAGTTTCTCGAGTTCGTGAAACATTCTTCAGTAGTATGATTAGATAAGACACATATATTGCAAGGTTGAGATGATTGGAATCTCCCCCTGCCTTGCTTTCCACCTTTGCCTCTTCCTCTAGCTCTTCCTCTACCTGCAAAGTTTGCTTAGAAAGAGCTACCTTCATCTTCATTCTTCTTACTCTTTGACTTGTCCTTGACCTTAGCTTTATCAGTATATAAGGTAGAAGTTTGATTACCTCTTGAGGACTCACCACCTTTGCTAATCTTTGCTTCATGAGTGAAGAATTGGCCCATGAGTGTGTTGAGGTCGGGTACATGCATATCCATGTATAAATCCATGGCTGTTGTGAATGACTCCCACTTGTCGTCTGCTTTGATTCCATTTATGATTTGTCCAATGATTTGCTCCTCTTCAATTACCTCTCCAATGCTTCCAAGTTGGTCGAAAATCTCCTTCATCTTTGTGACATGCTCAGTCACACTTTGCTTCGGGCTTTTCTTCATTGTTGTGAACTCCATCCACAATTGGTTCTTCCTTGCTCGAGTGTTGGAAGAGAAGAAAGAAGCAAGTACATTCCAAGTCTCTCTTGATGCCTTGCATCCCTTAACATGAGGTAAAAGAAAATCAGAGATTGAGTTTAGAATATAGGACCTTGCAAGTGCATCCTTCGAACACCAATTTGAAATTCCTTCCACTTCTTCATGTGATGGTTGCCCTTTGTTCCTCATGGTTGGCATTGCTTCATCTCCAGATATGAATCCATATAGATTCCTCCCTTGAAGGTAAGCCTCCATCCTTAGAGACCATGCTGGGTAGTTTTTTCGATCCAATTTGTCAATTGTTGATGGAAATCCATCTCCCATGTTGCTTTACTATGCTCTGATACCACTGTCAAGAGAGATGGTGGATGCAATCCGAAGATGAGTTGGTGCTGCTACAACCGGCTTCACACCAACCAATTGAGACTTCAGAGTTGATTAATAGACCCTTTGAGCTTCCTAAATCCACCAAAATATCAGCCAAGTACTTTGGAACATGTATGCCAAAAGTTTAAGTCAGGACAGACTAGTTGCGAAATGACTAGCTCCCAAAACTTGCTATTTTTGGACATACACCTGCTGGAACAAATGAACAGTGCTCTCAACTTGGTAGGAATTAGATCAATTCCTTTTGGTCGTAGCAAATAGACTTAGCAAGCTTGCTAATCCAAGTTAAAACACTTCAAATGATCAACTGGGGCTGAGAAAAGCTTTTAACAAAATCTGGAACATGCCCGCCATTCGCAGGGCTCTGTAGAGATAGACCAGTGAGCATTAAAATGGAGATTTCTCCCAGATTACACATCCAATGACGATACAGATTGTTATGCAAAAAGAAAACTTTGAGATCTATCTAGCGCAAGTTAAAACACTGAACATGGATGAGTACACCTTGAGTTATGAGCTTATGAAGTTATTGCTCTGAGTAAGTATAGCAGAGAACAAAACAGAGAAGTAGAGAATGATGAATGTATAAATTCACATATGATTACAACCACATTGGCAATGAATATTTGCACAATGGGACTAGAATGATAGAGCTATGGAGTAAGCTCTTCAATCTCTACAAAATGACATGAAGTGGTCACGTACAAGGCTTGCTTATCGTCTCTTCCTTCTTGCTCTTTTTATATCTATTCTTGGAGGGAGTTTTGAATTCGAATTCGAATGGCTCCAGCTAAAAGTGATCCCCAAAGTTAGGAATTATTCCCTCAGCTCACTAATTCATAGTTTTAGGTAGTTAGAGCCACAAGTTTGCTTTCTACATCATGGATGAGGTAAGCCATTCTTTTCCTTTTTCTTTTTCACAATTACAAGAGATAAAATGTACTCTTTTACAAGAGGTTTTCACATGACTACACATGTGACTTACAAATGATCATAATATCAAGCATATAAAGCATGTAGGCTTGGGTAAAATGCACCAACACTCCATAGCTAGCTAATGAGCATAAATGGTCATATATTTTGCTTTGACAATGATGCACAAATGATAGGATCAAAACACATAGTTAGGCATATGATCCAATGCACAAAAACTTACTATTTTGATTGAGACACCTACTCAGTGTTTCACTTAATTCTCTGTGTACAGTAGCAATTAGCGAAATTCCTTTTGGGTAACTTTAATTAGATTAATAAGCTACCATTCATGAGTGGAATCATCTAAAATGATGAACCATGTGTAGAGAATTATGTTTAGCGAGTAGAGGAACACTCTCGACTTTTAGGGGCTTACACAATCACAGACCAGTGAGCAATCTTTGTTTAATATATGAAGATTGAGTGAGCCAATGTAGATGAAACTTTGTAGGAGTAAAGTAGGTAGCATACTGAAGATGTCATGTTTTGAATCATGCAAAATGATGCACCACACAGTGAGATGCAATTCATACAAAAATCACTATTGTGATAGAGTGTGATAGAGATATGAGAGTACGAAGTAATGAACATGTATAGATTAACTCATGTACAATTACAAGATCATTGGCAATAATGCATTGCTCAATGAGTGTAGGATGAGAGAGATATAGTATGAGCCCCTCTTCACAATGAAAGCACAAAGGAATGATCTTTGAACCTCGAGATAACACGTGGGAGTTACATCTTATCTTTTATAGCATTTTTGGAGGCAAAAACTTGAATTCAAATTCAAATGCTCACCTCAAAGTGATCCTAAAGTCTAGGATAGATTCTCACTTGACTTCAGCTACCAAATAGATATGAGATATATGCTTCCTAATTGCTTGTGGGGTTACATTACTTTTACTAAGAGTAATTACACTCAAAGTTACAAGAGGTAGTACATATGAAGCTTTGTCAATTGATATGCTATACATCAAGCTAATGTGTATGCATCAAGTATGTAGGCTTGGGCTTAATTGCACCAACATACCTAGACAATACTTTAGAGCTAGTGTTTGAGTGTCTGATCATGCAAGGTAGTCATACACATGGAGAGGTGAGATGGTATTTCCCTCATCATGAGCCAATGTAAACATTAGTCATCAAGGCGTTGGGACATCCTCAACCCATGGCCCTCAAAGAGAGAAGCACAAGGAAAAGCTAGAAGTAAGTTCCACTCATCTTATAGGGACAGGTAGACCAACCATGGACATTGAAAGAGGGGAAAGACAAAGGGAACCAAGACTACCAGGTGGTAGATATGATTTTCCTCTACCTAGACCACCTGAACATCCAAGAATATTGAAACCAACCCAGTTAGTAAAGTCGATGAAAAAGTTCTTTGACGAGACAGGAGATCCTTACGACCATGTTGCAGAATTTAAGCAAGTGTTGCGAGCAAAGCAAGTAGAAGACATGTTCATGCAATACAATGCTTTTGGACTCACATTAAAGAACATAGCCTTAACTTGGCTCCAACCTTTACAAAAAAGGCAATTTAGGGACATTCATCATTTGTTAGAGTCATTCATCATTGAATTCTCTAAGAGTGGAATTAGACATGACACTTCTTCCTTGATTCACAGCTTCAAACAAACACCTCAAGAAATAGTTAGAATTGCAGGATGTAGATTTAGACAATACATTGAGAGATGCCCAATGACAAAACTAGCCTCACAAGCCAAGCAAGTGTCTTTATTTTTGGATGGTCTTTTGAGCTCTGAACTATGATCCTATGTATATTTGAAGGAACCCATAACTCTAGAGCAATGTGTAAGGATATGTATAGACATTGAGGACAATTTAGGAGATGAATTGGAACTTTCAAAGGTCTAAAAAGACTCAGATATCTCATCTCAATCATCCTCAAAACTCTCTAGCTCGATAGAAGACCTACCAAAAAAGTGGCCTAGAAACTAGGAGTTTCTAGAAAGCAGATGCCCCGGTTGACAACAAATAAATGTTGTTACAGCTGTGGTGGCAACCATATGGAAAATGTGTGTCCCAATGTCACACAAACTTAAGCTAACCCTAGTGCCAGTATTGCATGATTGAAAGACGATACACGAATCACATAGCACAAGATTGCCCATATAACAAACAAGTAGTATGACAGAACTACCCACAAGCATACCCTCAACAAGGTAGATACCATGGACAATAAAATGCTCAGCCTCATTACTATAGGCCTCCTCAGAATTACCCTTATCAGACTCAACTGAGATCTCAACCTGTTTTAGCTCAGTAGCCACCCCCACCAGCCAATGTCATTTTAGTCAAATACGTTGTTGCAGAAGAAAATCTTAGTAGGGCTTTAGTGCCTTCTTCACCCCTTATCACGGAAAGCAATCGCAATTCAAATAGATTTGACTCCACCCATGTAGATAGTCCACTAGCATACTACATGGAGTCTCTAGAACACATGGAAGCATATCAATAATAGTCCACCATTCGAACCCAATTGGGAGCCCGAATATACCAATGTCATGTATACGAATCCTAACCCACGACCCCAATTGAGACAAACAAGACCACAAGGACCTAAAGACCCATGCTTTAGGTGCCAAGGAGATCATTTCATAAAGGATTGCCCACATCCTCGAATAGCAAGAGAGTCACAATACTATAAAATTCAAGGCTTTTGTGCAAAATGTGGTAAAGAACATATCATAAGAGATTGCTCTAAGAACCCTACTAATGCCTCAAAAGTGATGCCCCTTAATGTGATAGGTATTGTGCACACCTCAGATGGATCCAATCCAACATATGTACCTATCCAAGCTATAACAAGAGCACATGCACTATTGCAAAATCAACAGCTTAATCCAGACAAGATAGCTGAGACTAGTGAAGTTGGAGAATCTAGTGGTAGAAAGACAAAATCTCCAGACTTTGATATAGCTTCATATCCTTGAATTCTTCTCCTCCATATCTGCTCAACTTATGATTCACCTCCATTTGAGTAGGTGCTATCCTGCAATCTTCCATTTTAAACTTGATCAACAAATTCTTCAAATACCTTTCTTGAGTTACATATACTCCATGTTGAGTGTATGAATTTTCCATGCCCAAGAAATATGACAAGTCTCCCAAGTCACTAATCTTGAACTCTTTCTCCATTTTTTTCTTGAGGCTTTGTATACCCTTCTCATCTGTACCTGCAAGAATTATGTCATCAGCATATATGCACATGTAAATGAACCCATCATCACTTGCTTTAACAAGCAAGCTACTATCATCTTTAGATGCTTGGAAACCAAGTTCCTTCAAGAACTTCACATGTCTATAATTCCATGTGCTTTTCAAACCATACAAAGCTCTCTTGAGCTTACATACATATTCTGAATACCTTTTATCTCTGAACCCTTTTGGTTGTTCCATGAAAACATCATCTGAAATATAACCATTAAGAAAAGCATTCTTCACATCTAATTGACATAATCTCCAACCTTTACATGGAGCAATGGCTATGAGTGTCCTCATGGTTGTCATCTTTGCCATAGGACTATAGGTTTCATCATAATTTATACCATATGTCTGAGCATACCCTTTCACAACAAGTCTAGCTTTATACCTAGACACACTTCCATATGCATACCTCTTTGTCTTGTAGACCCATTTGCATCCAATGATCTTCTGACTATTTGGTTTAGGAACCAAATCCCATGTCTCATTCTCCATCAATGTTATACTCTTCCTGCATAGCTTTCTCCCAATTTTCCTTACCTTTTGCCTCTTCATATGTAGAAGGGTCTTCACCTGCTTTCACCATGTAAGCATAATCTTTAGTAGTCAAAAAAGAAGTGTCATAGCTATACCGTGTAGGTTTCCATTTGTGTCTTGATGACCTGAGTTCTCCACTTCTTGAAGTTTCTGGTTCATCACATTCTAAATCAAACCTTGGCACTTCTTCAACTTCAACTTGTACTTCATTGTTCTCTTCTTCATCAAATATCTGAACCTTTGATTTACCTTTCTTCTGATTCAAAACATCTTCATCACCTACATGATTATTGATTGTACCTACATACCAAGTACTTTTCTCATCAAATGTAACATCCTTTGATACAAGGAATTGCTTTGTGGATGGATCCCACAACCTATAACCCATTTGTTTATCATCATATCCAATGAACACATACTTTTCAGCTTTAGGTTCCAATTTATACCTCAATTGAGATGGCACATATGCATAAGCCAAACATCCAAATAGTTTGCAATGATCTAAGGTAGGTCTCTTACCCCACCAAGCTTCATATGGTGTCATACCCTGCAAAGCTTTACATGGTAAACTATTAACCAAGTATGTAGCTGTATTTACAGCCTCAACCCACAAATAATTTGGACAATTTTTCTCCTTCATCATTGATCTTGCAAACTCAACAAGAGTTCTATTTCTCCTTTTTGCTACACCATTTTGTTGAGGAGAGTACCTGCAAGTGACTTCCCTTTTTATACCTGCATTCCATAAGTAATCACTGAACTCATTAGAGATATACTCTCCCCCTCCATCTGACCTTAGTCTCTTCAAATTTTGACCTCTGATTCTTTTTGCATAAACATGATAATGTTTAAATGTATTGAATACCTCTGATTTATCTTTGATCACATATATAGAGATCCACCTAGTAGCATCATCAACATAAATCACATAATATCTTAAACCATTAATACTAAAATCCTGTGATGGTTCCCACACATCTGTGTGTACCAATTCAAGCTTCTCTGAATACATAAATACATACTTATTGTATGATTGCTTATGAGCCTTACCTAATTGACATGACTCACATCTATATTTCATACGTTGACTTGCAACATTAGGCAATCCAAGCACTGAACCATTGTTAACCATATCCTTAATACCTCTTTCATTGAAATGTCCAAGCCTTTTATGCCAAAGATCTAGCTCAGAGATCTTATTTCCTCCATAAGTGAACAAGGCATGACCAACATTGCCTTGAATCTTCAATGTGAAGAGCCTTCTTTCTTTCTTTCCTGAAACAATTTTTTTATAACCATTGCTAGGGTCTTCCACAAAAACTCCATCATTACTGAACCTTACTTCATAACCTTTCTCAACAATTTGTCCTACACTTATCAGATTCTTTGGAATTGTAGGAACATACAAGACCTTACTCAGAAGAGTACTTCCATCCTTGGCTTTCATTGTCCAATTGACTTCACATTGTGCTTTGTATATTCACCTGTTTGAACTACATGATTAGTCACCTTATTCTCCAATTCAGTCATCAAGGCTATATTACCACTCCGGTGATTGCTACACCCTGAGTCAATGTAGAAGACTCTTTGGTCTTCACTTTGTCTTTCACAAGTTGCATTCATAATCAAAGTTGAATCCTCCTTCTGATCTGAAGCATAATTGTAGTGCATATTTTTGTAGGATTGACTTTGGAATCCTCTACCTGCATTTCTTCCAAAGTAACATCTACTACCTCTTCCACTGAAATTACCTCTTTGGTTTCTACCACCTCTTCCTCTTGAATTAAAGTTCTGACTATATCCTCCATTATTCTGATTATTATGCCAACAATCATGAGCTAAATGATTTGTCTTACCACAAATCCGACAAGCTTTGGCTCCATCTTTATTCCTTCTGCCTCTTCCTCTACCTTTGCCACCTCCTCTTCCTCTTAGGAAGTTGGCTTGACTAGTTGTACCTTCTTCTTCATTTAATTGCTGCTTATCTTTGCTATTCTTCTTCTTGTCCTTTGAATACATTGCTTGACCTGTACTCTTATCAACATTGCCTTTGACATCCTGCTCAAAAGTTAGCATATGTCCTAGCAACTGATTTAAATCAGGAGTGAAATGATCTAGTGACAATTCAGTAGAAAAAATGAATGGCTTCCATTTCTCATCTCCTCTCAAACTTGTGAGGATTTGCCTTACCAATTTACCTTCCTCAATATCTTTGTCATCGCTCCTAATGCATCTGCAATGTCCTTCATCCTTGTTACATAATCAAAAATGGATTGAGAAGCCTTCTTTTTAAATGTAGTGAACTCTGCCCATAAGGATGCCTTCCTTGACTTTGTAGTATTTTGGAAATGCTCCTCCAAAGCATTCCATATGTCACTTGCACTTTCAAGTCCTCTAATATGAGGTAGCAAGTAGTCATTGACTCCCACGTAGATAATGCTCCTGGCTTGAGCATCCTTCTTCATCCATGTCTTCAAATCTGAGAGTTCATCCCTAGTTGGAACACTAGGATCTCTAAATTATGGTTTTTCTTCTTCACCTGTGATATAGCCTATTAGGTCTTTGCTCATGAGATGAGCTTCCATCCTCATTGACCAAGCTGGATAATTTTCTCTATCCAATTTCTCTATCTGAAGAGAATCTCCCATCCTTTCTTCACCTGTGTATTAAATGCTTCAAGCTTTATGAGGAATAAGTGTACGTTTACTTTTAATGAAGTTTCTTTTGATCTTCTTGATAGCTTCATGCCTCCTTCTCAAGCTTTTCCTTTAAGCTTTCACCTTTTGAACCTTCAAATGTTGGTTTCTGTATGACTACAGCAGTCGGGGTCCTCCCTTCTTCTATTTTGATGATTCTTGCTCTGATACCACTAATGGAGAGTGTTAGTCTTGATGTTAGAACACTTCTATATCAAAACCTTGATCAATTTCGAAAAACCAATGTCAAACTATCAAGATTTGCACTAACTGTGAAGAAAGCCACTACATAGAAAAGTCTGATGCACATAACTCACTCATTGGCTCACCAAATGTTTAATGTTTTCAATGAAACTTTGTATAAGGTGTCTCTTAATGTTTGCGCACCTCTTCCAAGTTAAATATCCTCAAAAGACTTAGTAGATCTTGAGAAATGATCCAAACAATCTACCTATGTCTAAAACTATCTTCCTGTATAGTCGACTTTGATACCTGCAACTTCTAATGCATGGTTCTCCCAAACTACAACCCATTTAATCAAATGCTTTTACCCATAGATGGCTTACCTTACAACTTAGATCTTGACTCCTCATTTGTCTAAAACTTTACACTATGCACTGAGATTTGATCAATTCTTTGACCATCAAGATTGCACCTGTTTTAGAAGACACTCATCACTTCTTCACATAGAAATGTTCCTACACATAGTTCTCTCAGCCTCTTTACAATTAGGCTATCAAATCTTAACCATACTATGGAGTTAGACATCTACAAAAGGATTCCTAAAATGATCAAACACAGGATGTCGAGAAAGATGAGCGAACTTGAGGAAAGCCTAAGAGAAACATGAGCCAAGATAATTGAAATCATATCTCAAATGCCCTCTCACACGTCACCACCGCTGCCATCACCATCACCTTCTAATCCACCTCATGTAACCTCATCACCACCTAGAGTAGGATCACTCCTAGTAGATCCCACTCCTAAAGACCTAGACAAGATGCTTAAAGCCTATAAGGCCAAAATCCAAGAAGGGCCAAATGTGACACAAAATGAAAAATGTTACCCCAAGGCTGACTTAGAGATTGAAAGAACAAAGCTTTGTGCAAAGATGGTAGAATTAGTGTTGCTAGTACTTCTGGTAGTGGCCATAGGCATCGACACAGAGGCAACATGTAAAGACAGGAACATAGTTTCGGAGGCAGACACTTCATTTTTTTCAAGAAATATACTTCATGATATTCTCTTTAGACTTCAAAGAGTATTATTATCACTCTTATAGCATATGTACCATAAAACACCCAAATTTGTATTTAGCAGCTCTATTTTGATGGAGATGATTAACCTCCAAAAGACAAGATACACTTGAATTTAGAACACCTCTATATCAAGAATAGCAAGAAACCTTCATTAATTTTGGAATTCTTTACCAAATTATGAATCTCTATTACTTCTGTGAGTTATAACTTCACTCGGAAAAGTCTGCTTCACAAGACTCTTCCACTAATTGATTAAATGGTTAAAGTTTTCTATGAGACTTTGTCACAACACTCCTATAATGTTTGTGCAGGTACTACAAGTGAAATTCGTTCAAAAGAACTTATAAAACTTCAGATTTACTTCAATAAGTAAACCTATGTTTGAAATAGGCTTTCTCTGCAGGCGACTTTTACATATGCAACTTAAACTACTTGGTTCTCTCAATCTATAACCGGTTTAATCAAATGCTTTTAGACATACATGGGTTACCTTCCAAATTAAATTTTGAGTCTTGATTTGTGTAAAATTTTACACTCTACACTGAGACCTGATCAATTCATTGACCATCGAATTTGCACCTGTTTCAGAAGTCACTTAATACATTTACACATACAAATGTTCCTACTCACAATTCTCTTAGCCTGTTTGCAATTTGACTCTCACAAATTGACCATAGATGCATTAACTATGGAATTAGACGCATACAAAAGGATTTCTAAAATGATCAAGCAGAGAAGGAGAAATGGAGAAAAGATCGATGCACAATTCTCAAAAAAACTTCTTCTATTCAACTCATCTTACATCTAATCAATAATACTCAGTCAACTTATGCTCTACTCTTCTCTATATCATCTATTCTTCATCTCTCATATATATCACGATTATATACAAGTGTATATACATGTAAGTGTGGATTTGTCATTACTTCAAGTATTTGTGAAGTATTTACAATGCTAATATACATGTGTATATAGACCATCTCTTTCTGAACCTCTACTTCACTTCATGCTCTTAGGCTTCAATATTTTCTTCAATTCTTCACTCCTAAGCTTCATATAATCTCAATTGTTGATTGTCTTTCTCCAACAGCTGCCCCTTAATCATCAATTGTGATTACCTGCATCTTCTTTATCCCCGCCATATCTTTAAATCTCTACAACTTGGGTCCATCCAAACTCTTTGTCAACATATCTGCAAGTTGATCCTTTGTAGGAGTATGCATGATTTCTATTTCTTTATCAACAACCTTCTCTCTCAAAAAATGATATTGAATCTCAATATGTTTGGTCTTGGCATGAAACACAGGGTTAGCTGCCAAATACAAAGAACTCATGTTGTCTCCACAAATGATAGGAGTACTCTGAATGATATCAAAACTCTTCATAAGAGTTTTTAGCCATATGCCTTCCTTTGCATCTTCTACCATACCTTTGTACTCTACTTCTATAGATGTTAAAGCAATTGTATGTTGCTTCTTAGAACACCATGAAGTTAACTTATCTCCCACATAACATAAATACCCATGTGTTGATCTTCTATCATCAAAGTTACCTGCCCAATCTGCATCACGATATATCTTGATCCTTGTATCTGAAGTAAATCCATAATACAAAACATTCTTTAAGTGTGCCCTTGATATACTTAAGCACCCTTTGACCTGCAATCCAATGTTCGTTTCTAGGACAATGCATGAATTGAGATAAAACTCCAATTGCATATGACAAATCAGGCCTTGTTAATGTAGCATAAATCAAGCTACCCACCAAACTCTGATAAAGCTTCATGTCTTTGAATTCTTCTCCTCCATATCTACTCAATTTGTGATTCACTTCCATTGGAGTTGGTGCTATCCTGCAATCTTCAATTTTAAACTTCATTAGTAAATTCTTCAAATACCTTTCTTGAGTCACATATACTCCATGTTGTGTATATGAAGTCTCCATTCCCAAGAAATATGAAAATTTTCCCAAGTCACTGATTTTGAATTCTTTCTCTATCTACTTCTTAAGCATTTGTATGCCTTTGTCATCTGTACTTGGAAGTATTATGTCATCAACATAAATACAAACATAGATAAACCCATCTTCACTTGCTTTGACTAGCAAGCTACTATCTGCCTTTGATACTTGGAAACCAAGTTCCTTCAAGAACTTCACAAGCCTATAGTTCCATGCCCTTAAGGCTTGCTTCAAGCCATACAAAGCTCTCTTGAGCTTACACACATAATCTGGATTATATTGTTCTTTGAAACCATCTGGTTGTTCCATGTAGACTTCATATGAAAAATAGCCATTTAAAAAGGCATTCTTCACATCCAATTGAGATAATTTCCAACCTTTGCATGCAACAATTGCTATACGGGTCCTTATGGTTGTCATCTTTGCAATAGGACTATATGTTTCATCATAGTCCACACCATAGGTTTGTGCATATCCTTTCACAACAAGTCTGGCTTTGTACCTTGACACATTTCCATCTAAAATCACTTTGTCTTGTAAACCCACTTACATCCAATTATCTTCTGATTAATTGGTTTATGTACTGATTCCCAAGTCTCATTCTTAATGAGTGCATCATATTCTTCCTTCATAGCTTTTTCCCAATTCTCCTTTCCTTTGGCTTCATCATATGTGGATGGATCTTCATCTGCTTTCACTATATAAGAATAATCTTTAGTTGTCAAGAAAGAGGTGTCATAGATATACCTTATAGGTTGTCTTTTGTCCCTTGATGACCTTCTGATTTCTCCACTTCTTGAAGTTTCTGGTTAATCACATTCTGGATCAAACCTTGGCATTTCTTCATTTTCAACTAGTACTTCATTATTCTCTTCTTCCTCAAAGATTTGAACCTTTGATTTATCTTTCTTATGATTCAATGTTTCTTCAAGACCTGCATAAGCACTATTTGTACTTGAGTACCAAGTACTTGCTCATCAAATGTGACATCTTTTGATACAAGGAATTGCTTTGTAGATGAACTCCACAACGTGTATCCCATTTGCTTATCATCATAACCAATGAAAACATATTTTTCAGCCTTCGGTTCCAATTTATGCCTGAATTGAGAAGGAACATAAGCATAGGCCAAGCAACCAAATACTTTACAATGATCTAGTGTAGGTATCTTACCCCACCAAGCTTCATATGAGGTCATAGCATGCAAATATTTACATGGTAGCCTATTAACCAAGTATGTAGCTATATTTATAGCCTCAACCCATAAATAATTAGGGCAATTCTTCTCTTTCATCATTGACCTTGCAAACTCAAGAGTTCTATTTCTCCTTTCTGCTACACCATTTTGTTGAGGAGAGTACCTGCAAGTAACTTCTCTCTTTATACCTGCATTCCGCAGATAATCATTGAATTCATTTGAGAAATACTCTCCCCCTCCATCTGATCTTAACCTCTTCTATTTTTTTCCTGTAATTCTTTCTATGTATGCATGATAGTGTTTAAATGTACTAAACACTTCTGACTCATCTTTGATCACATAAATAGTGATCCACCTGGTAGCATCATCAACATAAATGACATAATATCTCTACCCATTTATGCTAAAGTCCTTTGACGGACCCCACACATTTGTATGCACCAATTCAAGTCTTTTTGAATACATGAAACCTTGCTTATTGTCCATTTCAGACACCTTTTGCTCTCCATATGTAAACATGACATGTCCAACATTACCTTGTACCCTCAATGTGAAGAGACTTCCTTCTTTCTTTCCTGTAACAATTTTCTTATACCCTTGGTTAGGATCTTCAACATAAACTCCATCATTAGTAAATCTCACTTCATATCCGTTTTCTACCAGTTTTCCTACACTGATCAAATTCTGTGGAATTGTAGGAACATACAAAATCTTACTTAGAAGAGTACTTCCATTATTAGCCTTCACTGATCCAATTGACTTCACCTTGTGCTTTGTATTGCCACCTGTTTGAGTTGTATGATTGATTGCCTTATGATCCAAGACAGTCATCAAAGCAATGTTTCCACTCACGTGATTGCTACACCCTGAGTCAATATATAATACCCTTAAGTATTCATTTGAAGCTTCACATGTTGCATTCATAATAAGAGCTGAATCTTCTTTTTGATCTGATGCATAATTGTAGTAGGTGTTATTGTAGGATTGGTTTTGGAAGTTTCTTCCTCCATTTCTTCAAAAGAAACTCCTACCACCTCTACCTTTGTAATTTCCTCTCTGATTTCTTTGACCTCTTCCTCTTTTGTTAAAATTTTGATTAAAGTTACCATTGCTTTAACTATTATGCCAAAATTCATGAGATAGATGATTGGTCTTACCACATATCTAGCAAGCTTTGAAATTATCTTTGTTATTTCTGCCTCTTCCTCTACTTTTGCCACTTCCTCTTCCTCTTAGGAAGTTTTCTTGGCTTGAAGTACCTTCATCTTCCACTAATTGTTGCTTTCCTTTGATAGATTTCTTCTTATCCTTAGAATACATTGCATGACCTGTATTCTTATCAACATCTCCTTTGATATCATTCTCAAAAGTTAGCATATGTCCTAGGATTTGATTCAAATCAGGAGTAAAATGATCCAATGATAGTTCTGTTGATAATATGAAAGGCTTCCACTTCTCATCTCCTCTTAGACCTATAAGAATTTGTCTTACCAATTTATCTTCTTCGATGTCTTCATCAACTGCACCTAAAGAATCAACAATGTCTTTCATCTTTGTCACATAATCAGATATTGATTGTGAAGCCTTCTTCTTGAATGTGCTAAACTCTGACCATAGTGATGCTTTCCTTGACTTGGTTGTATTCTAAAAATGCTCCTCCAAAGCACTCCATATATCATTTGCACTTCCAAGTCCTCTGATATGAGGAAGCAAGTAATCATTTACTGCCATGTAGATAATGCTCCTTGCTTGAGCATCCTTCTTCATCCAAATCTTTAAATCTACAAGTTGCTCCCTAGTTGGAACTAGGATGTTTGAAATTTGGCTTCTCTTCTTCCCTTGTGATGTATCCCATCAGATCTTGGATCATAAGATGAGCTTCCATCCTCATAGACCAAGCTGGATTGTTCTCTCTATCCAACTTCTCAATTTGGAGATTGTCTCCCATTCTTTCTTTACTTGTATGATCAAATCTTCAATCTTTATGAGTAATGTATGTACCTTTGCTTTGAAATTTACTCCTTCTGATCCTTTTGACTACTTTTGTGTGTCTTCCTTTAGCCTTTCCTTCAAACTTTGTCCTTTTGAATCGTCAAAAGTTCAATTTTATGTTTGCAATAGTCCAGGTCCTGCTTCCCTTCAATTTTATTAGTTCTTGCTCTGATGCCATTGATGGAGATGATTAATCTCCAAAAGACAAGTTACACTTGAATTTAGAACACCTCTATATCAAGAATAGCAAGAAACCTTCATTAATTTTGGAAGTCTTTACCAAATCATGAATGTCTATTACTTCTGTGAGTTATAACTTCACTAAAAAAAGTTTGCTTCACAAAACTCTTCCATCGACTAATGAAATGGTTAAATTTTTCTATGAAACTTTTTCACACCACTCCTATAATGTTTGGGCAGCTATTACAAGTGAAAGTTCTTCAAAAGAACTTATTAAACTTCAGGTTTACTTCAATAAGTAAACATATTTCTGAAACAGGCTTTCTCTATAGGTGACTTTTACATATGCAACTTTAACTACTTGGTTCTCTCAATCTACAAACCGTTTAATCAAATGCTTTTAGACATAGATGGATTATCTTGCAACTTACATTTTTGAATCCTCATTTGTGTAAAATGTCACACTCTACACTGAGATCTGATCAATTCATTGAGCATTGAATTTGCACCTATTTCAGAAGTCACTTAATACATGTACACATACAAATGTTCCTGCTCACAATTCTCATAACTTTTTGCAATTGGACTCTTAAAACTTGACCTTAGATGCATTAAATATGGAATTAGACACATACAAAAGGATTTCTAAAATGATCAAGCACAAAAGGAGAAATGTAGAAAAGATCGATGTGCAATTCTCAAAAAAACTTCTTCTATTCAACTCATCTTACATCTGATGGATAATACTCATTCAACTTATGCTCTACTCTTTTCTATCTCATCTATTATTCATCTCCCATATATATCATGACTATATACAAGTGTATATATACATGTGAGTGTGGATTTGTCATTACTTCAAGTATTTGTGAAGTATTTACAATGCTAATATACATGTGTATATAGACCATCTCTTTCTGAACCTCTACTTCACTTTATGCTCTTAGGCTTCGATCTTTTCTTCAATTCTTCACTCCTAAGCTTCATATAATCATCAATTGTTGATTGTCTTGCTCCAACATATTTTGTGCAAGCTGAGGAGTCCTCGAGCTTCAGGAAGCTAGATAGAATGATAATACCAATAATGAGCCGCCAGAATGGAATTTTGTAGTTTTTGTAATGTAATTCTGAAAAGTTGCACGCATACCGAAAGCGCGTAGCACAAACATTTGTAAACTTTTTTATTAATGAAAAGAAGCGTGCGTGAGACAGAGGGTATGTCGTTGCCGGACTGTGGTCTAGGCGAATGCCTGAAGTGGAGAATAGCGCGCATTGTTGATACTCTGAGTATTCTGTCACTCTGTTAATTAAGTTCGGTAATGTGTTAAGTTTTGATGAAGTATTAAGTTAATTTGATATCGCAATAAGTGACGAAGTTGCGCAGTTAGTTGTCTTGTGTTGGAACACGTTGTAATACACAGAACAAATAAGTAGTTGAAGAAGAATCTAATTCAGCGTGTTAAGCTGGTGTAGTAGCATATAACTGAATTTGTAGATTTGGGAAAATACAAACAGGGCCTCTATTTTACAGACTCCTAACCATCCCAAGAACCCAGATTTGATAACAGTTTAAACATTAGTTTAACATTGGTGCCGTCTGTGGGAAATGGAGTAGCCAATTGAAGAAAAAAAAAGGTTAAGGTTCGAAGAAGAATCCTTTGATATATGCCGGTAACACGTTCCGACAAATCTTATCCCAAATATCGAAGTGATCCATATCCCCGGGAAATTCCAAATCTGTTAGGAACACCCTCTGGTGGTAGAAGTGAAGAACAACCAAGTTTACTAGCAAAAGGTTCAATCCAGCAAACTAGTGGCAATTTCGATGCCAGTTCGGTGCTGTGTAGAAGCAGTTTGATAGAGTGCGGTGACAATCCGATACATTCTAGTGACAATCCGATACTTTTTGAAGATAGTACATTAGTTTCTGGTTGTACTTCGGTGCAATGCCGTGTTAGTTTAGTGTCATCCGCGGAGAATTCGGCAATTTTTAGTGAGAGTTCAGCATTATTTGGTAATAATTCAGTGATCTCTGGTGACAATTCGATGATCTTTGGTGATAGTGCGCTATTGTTTGGCAAGAATTTACAGCATTCACCGTTTTTGGGTGCAAGTTTAGCCAATTTCGACACTAAGATTGAGAAAGGGCTGTTAGATTTTGAGCTAAGTAATTGGCTCAGAGACATTTTTGGACCGAAAAGTTGGCAAAGTGACCATATGTTCTAGGAACATCAAGAAATCCGTCCCCAAAGTTCAGGCAACATGAGTAGTTTGCAGCAACAACAACAACAACAACAACAACAATAGCAGCAACAACAACAACAACAACAGCAACAGATTATTCCACCGCGTCCGGTGCTAGTCAGAGTCACGTACACAAAATTTGGAGGTTTTCTGGGAGATGATCCCGATGTGCATGTGCGGACATTTGAAATTAATTATTCAGTTTTGAATTACCCAGCAGACCCTACTTATAAAGCCATTTTGTTCCAGTCAACTTTGGTTAATGAAGCTGTGCGCTTGTTAACCGAGTATGACTTGAATCATTTCCGGCAGTATGATGACGTGAAGGATGCATTCCTGCAACAATTTTGGTTAAAGAAAAACCCAGCAGAAATTTTTGATTACCTGCAGAATAACAGGTAGAAGCCACACCAAAATGTACAAGACTATGCCACTCTATTCCAGACTCATTTATGACAGTTACCACCAGTGCATGCGAACTTACCAGATGACATCACTACTCAGTGGTTCATAAACCGATTAAACCCCCAATTGAAACAGATCATGATTATACGATGTGTGGGAGGAATGACCTTGGATGCCTTAATCGCTATGGCTTTACAGTTAGAAAATAAAGTGGGAGGATTCACTGAAGATTTAGAGTGGTTGAAGGCATCCAAGCATTCGAATGAGGATCCTCCAAAACAAATTTACTGTACTAAATGTAAAAACACAGGACACAGAAGCTCAGCCTGCGCTCTGAATCAAATGTATTGCGCCATTTGCCATACAGCAGACCATGCTACATCGACCTATCCTTATGATGCAAAGATACAGAGCAGAGTGGCAGTCAATGCTATCATCGAGGAACAAGGGCAACCGGCCAATCACTACGTACCACCACAAATGAGGAATACTCCTTACCAAGGATACAAGACTTATAGAGGAGTACGGTCAACTAACTTTGGACAAACTCGATGGAATGCGGGTCTATCAGGTGAAGGTGCATTTCCTCCACCACCTAAATGTCATTTTTGTGGTGAAATAGGGCATATCCATAGGTACTGTAAAGATGTGGCTGAGTACGATAAAAGGAAAAAGGAAAGACAACACCCGATGGCAAACATGGTGTACATTTCAGCAATAGACACTCAAACGGTAGTGGTGCAAACACGTTCGGGAAAGCAATTATAGCCAGCTGTGGACATTTTTGAGCCTGGAATTTGTGAACAATAGAAGGTGTTTGCTAAAGCAGGCAACTGGGCAACCCAGGAACAAACTATTTTTCTTGACCTAGTTTCGGTGATGCAGCAAAGCATACCGCAGGCAGTACCGGAAGGCAAAAATCTGATGCACGCAGTACCGGAGCCCCCACCAGACACTGTACCGAAAATAGCAAAATTTGATCCGGTGTGGGATGTCTTATCCAAGGCGTCCATTACACTACCATTGGGACAATTATTGGCTTTGGTTCCTGGCGTGCACGAACAATTCCAGCAACAGGTCAGTCCAGGACCTTCATGTGCTCCTTCGGCAACAACAATTCAGCTCGAACTTGATCCGACGGTGGATCATACGGTGCCCTTGATTACGGCTTGGTATAAGAATCATAAGATCACTCAAGTATTAATTGATGGAGGTTTTGGTGTAAACATTGTAATAGCAGCACTTTGTCAACGGATGGGATGGACACAAATCAAACCTGTCCAATTTTTTTTCCGAATGGGTGATCAATCTCGAGTTCATCCGGTTGGATTGGTGCGATTCCTATTACTCTTCAAGGAGCTGTCTTTAAAATGAGCTTTGTTGTTCTGGAATTACCCGAATCCAGCCTTGACTATAACCTGCTCTTTGGACGACCATGGTTAAAGCAAGCTAAGGTAGTTCAAGATTGGTCAGTGCATGAATTGATTTTTAAGAATAACCACCATAAATATGTCGTTCCATTGGACGACATGAAGCCTTGCAACTTGCATGCAGGACCATATGTAGTCGAACCTGTACACATGTTGGATGGCCTTTCGGATGATGAAGAGGAAGCTTTTCTTAAAGCCAACAAGGATCTGATGGAGCTGGGAATTGTGGACTTACAAACGGTTGCAGATAACTAGAGGCCGGCGGCCTGTACGATAGTACCACTGACCGGTGCACCAGAATCAAGGGCAGTACCGACCTTGGATGATATGATGCTACAACAATTGCTTCAGTCAGGGGACGACTTTTCCATGCCCCGGTAGTTCTACGTACTGGAAGACCAATTGGTTACCTGCAACTTAGGTTATGAAACTAATCCGCGGCCAGTGAAGATCAAGGCGGGACTATCAGAGATCTTCCAAGATAACTTACTGCAGTTACTACGTGAATTATCTGATGTATTTGCCTAGGATTACCGTGATATGAAGGGGTTGGATCCGCGCATCTATCAACACAGGGTTATGTTGAAACGAGATGCTCGGCCTATTAAACAACCCAGCTATAGGATGAATCCTCATTATGCGGCCTAGGTCAAAGTAGAATTGGATCGATTGCTGAAGGTGGGGTTTATTGTCCCTATCGAGCATGCGGAGTGGATTTCCCCTATTGTCATAGTCCCTAAGAAGAATA
Source organism: Ceratopteris richardii (assembly GCA_020310875.1). NCBI lineage: Eukaryota > Viridiplantae > Streptophyta > Polypodiopsida > Polypodiales > Pteridaceae > Ceratopteris > Ceratopteris richardii. The sequence goes on from CM035416.1 coordinate 186,023,324, forward strand.
AGCAATTATGGATATGTGTGGACTATCGAAAATTAAATGTAGCAACAGTACCTGATCCATTCTCTCTACCGTTTTTGGACACAATGTTAGATGATGTGGCAGGTCGAGAGATGTACTCCTTCTTGGATGGATATAGTGGTTATAACCAAGTACGAATGGCGGAGCAGGACATTCCAAAGACAGCATTTATAACCAATTGGGGCATTTATGCGTGTACAGTGATGTGGTTTGGTCTGCGAAATGCTCCAAGTACATTTCAGCGCTGTATGCAGGTAGTTTTCTCTCCTCATCTAACCACATTCATGAGAGTTTACTTGGATGACTTCTCCTTATCCGGTGATACTTCGACGCATTTGTACAATTTACGGTGCTGTTTTTCAAAGTATCGAGAATACCATTTGTGCTTAAACCCAAATAAACCTATGTTCTCTGTATCTTGCGACAAGTTGCTAGGGCACATTATCTCAAAACAAAGGATTCAAGTTGATCCAGAAAAGGTGAAGGTCGTACTGGAGGCACCTGCTCCCAAGACACCCAAAGAAGTGATGCGTTTCTTCAGACAAATTCAGTGGCATGGGCGACATTTGCGGTGGCTTGATCATTTGGCCACACCGCTCAATCGACTAATAACCAGTACTTCTCACCAGTTTGAATGGACCGAAGCCTGTCAGTTGTCTGTCGATCGGTTGAAATCACTTTGAACGCAGGCTCCTATTTTACAAGTGCCAAATTGGGAACTCCCATTTCACGTTTCTGTGGATGCATCCGACATTGCCATTGGCAGCATGATTATGCAGCAAACGAAGAAGTGGTTTTGCCTAGTTTATTATGCGAGTTGCAGATTAGCTCCGATAGAGAAAAATTATTCAGTCACCGAATGTGAATGTCTCCGATTAGTGTATTCGGTGAATAAATTCCGGCATTATTTGCTGGGATGTCGTTTCACCTTCCACATCAATCATGCAGCCTTGGTGTACCTTGTTCGTCAATAGCATCTGGGAGGAAGGTTGGCAAGATGGGTATTGTTGCTCCAAAAGTTTGATTATTCAATAGTACATCGACCAGGGTCCGCACACGTGCTTGCTGGCTTTTTATCTCGGTTAGATTTCGGTGAACTTTCGGAAGGAGTTGATTATACCAGACCAACTGTATATGCAACAGAGATGGTACATGATGATTAGCAAGAATTGCCGGTAAAATCCTACTACTATGACACTTTGATGCTTTTCTTGACCAGTGGATGTCCTCCCGGCATGACCTCTCCTACTGCTCGATGGAAACTGGCCATGTATAGTTAGCGATTCTGGCTAATTGTAGGGCATTTATATTACATGGATCACTCGGGAGTGCTGCTAAGATGTGTTCCACCACATGAAAGTGATTCAGTAATCACAATGGCTCATTCTGCCCCAGTTGGAGGGCATTTTGTGGTTGACCTAACCCACCAGAAGATCTTGCAGAGTGGCTTATGGTGGCCTACTATGTACTGTGATGTGACCAAGTATGTGCAGTAGTGCGATGCGTGTCAACGTTTGGGTCAACCTTTACAGAGACATTACTTTTCGCTCCAACTAGTTTTGCCTCTTGAACCTTTTCAAAAATGGGGCTTGGATTTTATCGGACCAATTACACCTCCGGCTACACTTACCAGTAACAGATATATTCTTACATGCACGGATTATGCGACGAGGTGGGCTGAAGCTTGGGCTCTACGGTCAGCCACAGCGATTGCGGTCGCTAAATGTTTGATGAAAGATATTTTTCCACGTTATGGTTTACCTTTGGAGATTGTGACTGATCAAGGTACGCACTTTGCAAAGACATTAATGCAAGTGCTTACTCATACCTTCCAGATTGTCCATAAGTTCAGTTCCCCCTACTATCCACGAGTGAATGGCCTCGTCGAGAGCATAAACAAATCCTTGTTGAACATCTTAAAGAAATTGGTATTGGATTGCCCGGCGAGATGGGACAGATTCCTACTTGCCGTATTATGGGCTTACCGTACAACATATAAAGTGGCGACCGGAACAACTCCCTTCAAGTTGACCTATGGTTTGGAGGCAATTGCTCCTATGGAACTGGTGGTTCCGAGTTTGCGAGTGGCATTCGAGCAGAAATTACTACCGGAAGAATCATTCCCTTTGCGATTGGATGTTTTACGGTCTCTGGATGAACAACGCCTTGAGAGTTTTCTGGTGCTATAGGAAGTTCAACTTAGACAAGAAAGAACTCACGATCGTTTCCTCAAAACCCCCATTTTTACCATCAACCAATTAGTGCTATTTTATAATGCTAAATCTAATAGATCCGCGAGAAAGTTTAAACTACGCTGGTTCGGTCCCTACCGTATTGCCGAACAAGTGGGACTAGTGACTTTTCGGTTATCCACCTTAACTGGTACCCTTCTTCCTAAGGTGATTAATGGATCGAAGCTTCGTTCCTATTATCCATCGTCTTCGTCATCATTAGACTTGATCGGTATTTTTACTTTCTATCCATTTTTTTCCACTGTTCTGACTCCACAATCCTTTCCTTTTTGAGTAATTCTGGTTGACCGATTGGCCGTAATCTTTCTGTTTTCCTACCTACCCTTGATTAGTAGTTACCTTCTGTGTGTCCGATTCTGTTGATGTGTGCATGTCACCATTATATCTATATATTTCCAACACTCCGTGATGATTATGTTTCTTTCCGCCTGATTTTTTCACCATTTCTACTTAATTCTCTTCTTCACGTTGTTATTCGCTATTGTGTCCTTGTGTGCTTGCAAACTCTGTGTTACTTATGCGTTTGTGTCATGGAAGCTCTGGCTAACATTGTCACCTTCCGAGCTGGTCTCGCTTTGGACGTGAGTGAGTATCTGCGTGTTCATGGCCTCCTGGCCTTCGCTGAATTGCCTTGGCATTCAGTGGAATGTCATCCTTTTTTCGCATAGATAATCTCTGCCATTGCAGCTACGCCTACTACAGAACAATGCTGGCCCCTTGCATGCCTTAACCCCCATGTCGTCATCACACTTAGTACAGTCACTGAGGGGTTTCATCTCCCTCATGAGGGTCTGGTCGATGGAACTCTCCTTCCCATGTCGGCAATGAAGGAACTCTTTCCTCGGCACTCGTCTAACGAGTTTGCCATTTTGTGTTGACCAGAACCAGAGCGCATTGCACTCTAGTTCTTGGTAGCTTCCCTGAATCTCCAAAAATGCACTTACAGCATCTCACGCCCTTTTTACTCGATGATTGATACTGCAGCTTGAGAGGCAGTTAACTTCACTTCCTTCTTTTTTCGACGCATTCACCGTGAATGCCAAGCGGTTTCTAAGCAATTGGCCAAGAATGAGATCCCTCAGACTCGCTTGCTGCACCTTATCACTTTCCTCCTCCCGAAAATTTAGGCCACGCAACCTCCTCCTTTGCCTACAATTCTATTACATGAGGAGTCTACACAAATGCTGGAGATCGATGATGATGAAGATCTTCTCCACTTCTTCCGGCGCAAGCGCAGTCACATCAGCCCATCACAAAGTCAAGTGCAGGAATCAACCATTGTACAAGAGGTTGAAGTTTTTCATGATACAACAACATCATTATAGGTAGCATCTGCCCAATCTTCTCCTATTAAGCAGCATGATTCCGATGTTATCATGGAAGACGTGGCAGAAACTTCACGGCGGGATGAACCACACCACCTGGATGATACGGCTGTGAAGGATACAAAGGATGATAGCACTGCCATCATCATCCTCACACCTAGCAGATGATCAAGCAGACACGGCAAAGCCCAGCAAAGTGTTGAAGAGGCAGTTACCGAAATTTCCACTGTTTTATCATTGCCCCAACACGAAACAGGCATTATTTTGGTCCAAACACCTATTCTTCCCCTTCCTCCTCCAACCACACTTTTGGCCGCTGTTGCTGCTCCTCCCTCCTCACCTTAGGCCGCAATCCATGAGGCCTTGTCCAAAGTTCCCTCTTCTTTCGACTATTCTCCACCCTCGTCTCCACACCTCCTTTCTGCCCAACCATCGCAGCCTACACCTCCTCTTCCCATCCCTTTTCCGTTCACCCAATTGGCGTCCATAGGCCAGTTTTATTACAATTATCCCAACAATTACCCCTTCAATTGTAGACGACACAACAAACTATTCGTCAGGAGCTGCAACGCAAGGTTGACATTCTGGAAGCTGATATAGCGCCTCTCCAAGAAGAACTCCTTGAGGCAAAAATGGATATTCACTCACTACAAACCCACATTCAGCGATTGCAGGAACAATTGATAGAAAAAGATACTATTATTACCAAACAGGACGTAGAAATTAATGGATTGAAGCAAGAAGTTAAAAATAAACAAGATGCAATGACTGTGTTAGGTACAACGCTCCATGAAACAAAGGATAAGCTCAGTATATTAGAAGAAGCTTCTCAGACACTAGCTACGAATGTAATAAAGGCTGAGAAAGAACTCAAGCAAGTTACCGAAGAACTTTTCCACAAAAGTTGTTCTTTGGACAAAGAGATTGGCCGGAACATCCAATTAAAGAAGGAGATTGAAGCCATTAAAAAGGAGAGAGAAGATTTCTATAAGACAATGCAGTTTCAATCGGAAGAACTCGAATGTAGGGAAAAGCAGTTAGGCATCCACGCTGAACGTTTATCAAGGATAGATGCTGAAATTGCCGAAATGAAGTTGCACAGAGATGTTGGTCTCGCCAATGACTTCTACTTACAAGAAGCTTTCCTGCAGACTCAGGCTGAGTCCTTAATAAGTGAGGTGGTCACTGCCAGTTCAGTCAAGACTGATGTGCAGCTTATTGAACCCGAAATTTTACGGAATATGTTAGATTCTTTGAAGCATAAAATCACCCGCACCTTTAAGTTAGCCCGCTCCATGTATGTCCAGGGCATTATAGATGAGTCCTAAATTTTGTATTTATCCTTTTGGGTTCGAGTCCACCGTGCATGCCAGTGTGAGCCGCCAGAATGGAATTCTGTAATTTTTATAATGTAATTGTGAAAAGTCACACGCATATCGAAAGGGCATAGCGCAAACAGTTGTAACCTTTTTTATTAATGAAAAGAAGTGTGCATGAGACAGAGGGTATGTCATGGCCGAATTGTGGTCTGGCCGAATGCCTGAAGTGGAGCGTAGCACGCATTGTTGATACTCTGAGTATTCTGTCACTCTGTTAATTAAGTTCGATAATGTGTTAAGTTTTGATGAAGTATTAAGTTAATTTGATATCGCGATAAGTGATGAAGTTGCACAGTTAGTTGTCTTGTGTTGGAACACGTTGTAATACGGAGAACATATAAGTAGTTGAAGAAGAATCTAATTCAGTGCGTTAAGTTGGTGTAGTAGCATATAACTGAATATGTAGATTTGGGAAAATACAAACAGGGCCTCTATTTTACAGACTCCTTACCATCCCAAGAACCTAGATTTGATAACAATTTAAACATTAGTTTAACACAATTTTCATAATTTTTGGACTTCATTTGGACCCCCAAATGACCCCGATAGCTATTTTTTTAACTATGCCAAACATTAGATATGAAATCGATCAAAACTAGTATAGAATCTATAAAAAGAGCTAGGGAGCTCAATTTTGAGGTTAGTGTTGAAGGATAGTTGATAAGTTAAAAAGTGTTCTCTTGGAGTTGTGCTAACTCGGAATTTTGGTGACTCGGAATTTTACTGAATCACACTTTGGTGAATCAGATGTAGTTAAAATCGGACTTTTTATGAATAGTTATAGTGAGTTAGTTCTTTGGCATCACGTGAAAGTATTTTTATCCATTTTGACTTGTAATAGAGTGAAAGCATTCAAGGGAAGGAGAAGCATTCGAGAAGGAGAAGAGGACGCCAACAATCAAGAAGGTTCTTCTGCAGAAGCGGATCAGGAGTTTGACAAAAATGAATCTGATGAACCAATTTTGATGGCAGAAGCCTCTATCGAAAATCAACCCTTGATATTGAATTCGAAAGTTGTAAACCTTGAAGTTTTGAAGAACTTAATGAAGTCTTTCTCTTAAATCTGTTGTGCACAAGTATTGCGAATGAATTATCTTCTTTGGTAGATGTTCTGTTGTGTATTGTGTGTAATGTAGAAAGTCATCAATCTGAATCTCCTGTCTAGTTGAATACTTCCTATATTGTCTGTTCGTTTGATACGAGAATAGATTGGAGGTTAAGTTCATTTTCCTTTGTGTGAATTTAAACCAGTAAGTAGTTATGTGTTGAACCCGAACCCCAACACATTTGGCGATCCTACTGTATTGCTAATGAAGCAAGAAATGCATGAGAGGATGAAGAGGAAGATTTGGTAAAGTTTATTTTACAAGAGCATAGGCAAATTCAGCTAACATGGAGTCATCTTCAAAATTTTACGATTGGTACAAAGCATAGGAGGAATCTAATCTCGAAACTGAAGAGGAGGAAGGAGGAAGAGGTGCAGCAGAGGTAAGGCTGGTGGGCAGAATACTAGGAGCGTTGATCTTGACAAAAGAAGCTGCAGGAGTAAGAAGACAACTCCAGTTGACCCACTTGGAGGGGCAACCGATCAAAGAACTAGGCGTACACCTTAGCCACAACCAATGGTGCAACCACGTCCAAATCCCAAGATTAAAGACACCCATTTTAGAGGAGGCTCTAAAGAAAATGCTGATTTTCATGTTGCTCAATTCGAGGTAAAGTGGACAGCCAATGGATATCCAACCATATATAGTGATGACATCAAACTTTAGAAATTTGCTGCTACATTGGAAGGAAGAGCAATGAGCTAGTTTAGTCAATACGGTATTGCTCATTTTGCAACATATGATGCATTAAAAACAACATTTTTACAAAGATTTGGAAAAGAAAAAACTCCCTCTGATGTGTTGAGGAAGTTGAGAACAATTAGACAAAAGACTATGCTAGTAGAAGACTATGCTAGTAGAAGACTATGCTCAGAAATTTAGAACCTTAATGGAAAGATTACAGGGTAACGAGACACCTACGGACGAGATGTTGGTGGGTTATTTTCTAAAAGGATTAAGGAGTAGCATCAGACATGCAGTTGCAAGTGTGGACATTGCTAATGGTTTTGATGTATTAGTGTTAGCGGCTGCAAGAGTGGAAAGAAGATTTGGAAGATAAAAAAAGAGACATAGTGATTCAAGTTCAGAGGTTGAATCGGATTCAGAAATGGAATCAGAGAAAGGGACAACTGATTCTAATTCGGATACATAAGATGAAGAGCTGGTGGTGAGAAAGCACCGCAAACATAAAGGTAAACAAAGTAAAGAAGAAGCATTGATTAGTAAGTTAAAGAAACATGGATATTCTATTATAGCTCCAAAAGAGAAAAGATTTTGTGATATTTGTGATAAAGATGGACACACAACAAATCAATTTTGGTATAGTCCCAAGCATAGAGGACAAAGTTCACAATAGGACAATAGAAATAATAATGAAGTGGCTTCCAATCAGCCTATTCCAGTTCAGGGTCGAGGTAATTTTCAGAGGTAGTAGTAAGGACCACCGCCATGGAGAGATCAGGCGAACCAGCAAGGAAATAATCAATAAGGAAATCAGCAAGGTAGACCACCTAGGGTGATGCCTTATGGATATTGTTCAACATCTGATCATTGGATAGGGCCTAATTGTCCTAATCAAAATAATCAACAGGGGTAGTAGCAATAACAGGCTCAGCAGGCTGCTCACGCTAATGCTATGGTGATAGAATTATCGGATCAGGAGTGTCGTAATGATATAGGTGCCGGTACATCATGAAGCTTACATTCGAATCATGAAAATCAGTGGAATTCTAATTGCAAGCAGTGTGTGAAGGCTAAAGAAGTGGATGTCTTGGCAGTTACAAGGTCTAAAAATAAAGGTCCCATCGATTGGTAGGAACAAAGACATATCAGAGAGCAAGTTCAGAAATGGATCCTGCAAGATCAACAAAAATAGGTGCAATCTACAAGTTCATCTTAGGAAGAGGATGATGTGGTTTTTGTACAAAAAATGATGGGGGAGGATAAGACTCAGTCCAAGCAAGATCTAGACAATGATTGGTTTGATGTAATCATTAAATCTCCTTTACAATTGTCCTTAGATCAGCTATTATCTTTGGTACCAAATTTTAGAGAGAAGTTATTGAAGAAGGTTGTTGGACAAGAATCAGAGCTAGCAACTAGGAAGGTACCATCAACATTAGCTAATAATGTTGATCCAGCTGATGTAGATTTTGTTGTTCCAATAATTCAAGTACAATATAATCAGAGGTGATTTGATGAAGTATTGCGTGATGGTGGCTCAGGAGTGAATATATTACCGTGAGCATATTTTTAAAAAGATGGGGAAAGGGGTTTTGGCTCTAGTGCCTTTTCAAGTAAAAATGGCAGATCAAGCTAGAGTTCAACCATTGGGAATTCTAAAGCAGCAACAAATCATAATTTTAGGGATGTCATTCATGGTGAATTTTGTGGTCATTAGAATGTCTGATTCGGCATATCCATATGAAATGTTGTTAGGAAGACCTTGGTTTAGGTTGGCTAAGGTGAAGCAAGACTGGGGATTGAATGTGGTGATGATTACAAAAGGTAAATAGTAGGTGACAATTCCCATGAAAGGTAGAAGAAACATGTTGGTACAAGAAAAACCATTGATGGCTTATACTATTAGTTTGGCAGATGAAATAGAATATGATGAGGAGGAGGAATTTCTGAAAGCAAACCCAACTATTGTACCAGTTTTAGAAGTTGATGTGGAAGGTGTGTTAGCACAGGATGATGAAGTAGTGAAGAAGTCAAGTGAGCCAGTTCTAGGAAAGGCATTGGAAGGTGCACAAGTGCGACGAATGTTTGAACAAAGTCTTGAAATTCCTACACAACAAAAACCGGAGTAGCAAGAGAAAGAGGTAATTAATTTGGCTGAAAAGATTTATGAATAGAAATATGCAAGTTCTGGTAGGGTAAAAGAGGATGAACTTCAAGAAATTAATTTGGAGATAGAGACTGAACCAAAGATGGTGAGAGTAAGCAAGGAACTCGAGGGTCGGTTTATGGAAGGCTTGATTTGCTTATTAAAGGAGTATGTGGATGTTTTTGCTTGGGATTACTCATAGGTGAAAGGTATAGACCCTGATCTACACCAAAGCAGGTTAAGGAAGAACTTGATAAATTGTTGGCAGTTGGATTTATTAACCGGTCAATCAAGTCACATGGTTGTCTCCCATTATTGTGGTCCCTAAAAAGAATGGAAAGCTTAGAATTTGTGTTGATTATAGAAAGTTAAATGCGGCAACGATTATAGATCCCTTCCCTATGCCGTTTTGTGATGTAGTAGCTAGGCATGAGATGTATAGTTTTTTGGATGGATTCTCAAGTTCTAATCAGATTCGTGTTGTTGAGGAGGATCAACACAAAACTGCATTCATTATAGAAGTTGGTGCTTATGTATTTACGGTCATGAGTTTCGGATTGAAGAATGGACCACCCGCATTCAATTATGTGGCACATAAAGTGTTTGAACCTTATTTACATGATTTGTTAGCGGCCGCCGGATTGGAAATGTATAACTGAATCTTGTTCGCACGAGTGAAAAGTTGTTACAAACAGTTTGTAAAAAAGTTATATAAATCAAAGAAAGATGCGCCAGTGACGGTTCCGTGATGGATCACCAGACTGTCTGTCTGGGTGACTGAGCGGGTCGTGACTGTAGTGTCGTTTGCATAATCTCCAGTATTCAGAGTTCATGTTCGTCTCTTGTCTTGTCTGCCGTTGACGTCTGTTCTGTTTGTTAACTTCATAGACATTCGAGAGATCACCAGGCTGTCTGTCTGAGTGATTGGTCTGTAGCGTTACTATGTGTCGAGTTGAGTAATCTAGAGTATCTTGGCGACTTTCTGAGTATTCTTTGTGTATCTGTGTTTCGGTTTATCGGTTGTCTGTTGGTATCCATTGCGGTTGTGAGACTCAGCTAGTTCGTGCATCGGGTTGTTTCTTTTCTTGAAATGTTCTGCAAATATGTGGCAAAGTCTGTGTAGTCGTGGTAACTCTTCTAGTATTCGTGTTATATTAAGTGGTTGTAGTATCTAGGTTTAGGTTCCATACGGCAAAGTTTAAGCTACAGTAAAGATTCCCTCGATTGCGTACTGAATCTTCAGTACGATGTATCTAAACACTGGGATTTTCTATGTCTTCGAATATTGGACGGAGTGTGGTATCCATGCTGTGAAGGTTGAACGAATACTCTTGTTCTGACATGTTCAGTAAGTTATGTGCAGATGCAACATCGCATCTTAGCGTATTCGGTACACATGGTTGATCTAAGACTGTGAGCTATAATGTCTAAGTACAGCAGATTTTTGATAGAGCTCTTAGCATTAGTATATTGTTGGGCGTGAGCAGTGAGTTTGGGAACTAAGTACAGGGCCTCTGTCTAACAAACCCCTCCCACTCCCAAGAACCCAAGAATCACTTAAACGCACTTCTGACAGTTAGAAGAATAAACAGCGTTTAACACTGGCGCCGGCCATGGGGCGGTGGCAACAGATCAGATTGTTGCAAACCTGTTGTGGAAACGTGACTGTAAATTTTTAATCGACAGTAACAGTACGCGATTAGTACAAAAGATGATACATGCCGGTTACTCGATCCGGTGAAACGTATCCAAAGAACCGCCAGCTTGGGGTACTTAATTTGCTAAGAACGACTCTGGGAGGTAGAAGTACAACTAGGTCTAACCCAATTGTCAAGAAAGTAAAGAACGTTAGTAGTGATTCCGATCATATTCCGGTGGAACGTGTTACGCCTCTGGTAAATTCCGGTACTATTTCGACACAGTCTGTCGAAGATATAGTAACTCCAGAATCTACCAGGACGCAGCTTGAAGTTAATTTAACAACATTGGGTAAAGATTCAAATCTGTTTACGACTAGAAACACTTTAGGCAAGGAAATTAGTGAAGGAGAAAAAACACCTTGTTTTGGCGAAGATTCGACACATTCCGATGATATTTCGGTAACAGTTGCTGAAAGATCGCAGTTTTTCGGTGACGATTTACCATTTCTCGGTGAATCTTCAGCCCAGCCACCGCTATTGGGAGCAAGTTTCCCTACCATCGACATCAAGAAGGAAGATAACCTGTTCAAAACCGAGATTCGAAACATACTGAACAAGATTATCGAACCGGAAAGTGCACAGGCTGACGATACAGATTCCGATAGTTCAGATATTCAGCCCTGGGATACAGAAGATAGTCACAATACAACCATCAGAGCCATGAACGGGCAACAACAACAACTATGCCCACCAAGGCCGACTCCAATAGGAGTAACGTACACCAAATTTGGTGGATTCCCAGGAGATGACCCGGATGCTCATGTATGCACATTTGAGATAAGTTACGCAGTGCTCAACCATCCACCTAATCCGGCGTATAAGGCTATTGTTTTCCAATCGACATTGGTCAACGAAGCAACTAGATGGCTTACAGAATATGATATTAACCATTTTGGCACCTATGAAGCAGTAAGGGATGCCTTTTTGCAGAGATTCAGGCTAAGAAGAATCCAGCCGAAATTTTTGACTACCTGCAAAACAATAGATAGAAGACAAATCAAACAGTACAGGAATACGCCACGCTATTCAGGACTCATTTGAGGCAGTTACCACCAGCACATGCCAACCTACCGGATGACGTTATTACTCAATGGTTTATCAATGGATTGACTCCACAACTTAAACAGATTATGATCATACGCTGTGTAGGAGCTATGACGCTAGATGCAGTGATTGCAATGGCTTTGCAGCTGGAAAACAAGGTTGGAGGATTTACAGAAGATGTGGAGTGATTAAAAGCAAATAGAAATATTGCCGAAGACCCGACCAGACAGATGTACTACACTACATGCAAGAATTCAGGCCATACTAGTGCCACTTGTGCACTTAATCAATTGTTTTGTGCTATCTATAACACTACCGGACACACCACCGAAAACTTCGCATATAACACCAAAGTGCAGGGAACAACAACTGTCAACGCAATTATACAGGAACCAGGGCAGCAAGCCAATCACTATGTACCTCCGCAAATGAGAAACAATCAGCAACAAGGATATTGAAATTTCAGAGGACAGAGAAATAATAACTACAATGCAAACCGCTAGCAGGCCGGACAAGCACCGGAAAATCCCAATTTGCCACCACCGCGCTGTCATTTATGTGGTGAATTTGGTCACATTAGAAGATTTTGTAAGGATGCAGCTGAGTATGATCAGAGGAAGAAAGAACGTCAAAACCTAATGGCTAATATGGTACAAATCACACCAGTAGAAACGCACGCTGCAGTAATTCAGACCCGATCCGATAAACAACTACAACCAGCAGTAGAAATATTTGAACCAGGCATACGTGAACAACAAAGGATGTATGATAAAGCTAGTCAATGGACCACCGCAGAACCTCCAGTCTTCCCAGATCCTATTCCGGTGACCCAGCCTCCTTTAACCGAGGAAGGAATACAACAACAGGATTCTAATTCAGCAGCAGGCACATCATCTTCAACAGGTGCATCATCTTCAAAATCTGTGGAAAATACAATCCAATCACAAAAGGCCTGGGAAATTTTATCTAAAGCATCCATCACTCTTCCTCTAGGCCAATTACTTGCACTAGTACCAGGAGTTCGACAACAATTCCAACAGTAGTTCAGTCCTGTGCCTTCTTGCATTCCAGCAACAGCAACAGTGCAACCGGAACCTGATTCTACCGTCGATCATTCAGTTCCTTTAATTACAGTATGGTATAAAAATCATAAAATCACACAGGTACTAATTGATGGAGGATCTGGTGTCAACATTGCTACTGCTGCACTGTGTAAAAAGTTATGGTGGACCAAAATCGAACCAGTTCAGTTTTTTGTCAAAATGGCCGACCAGTCAAGGGTCCATCCCGTAGGACTTGTACGAAATGTACCAATAACTTTACAAGGTACAACATTCAAAATGACCTTTGTCATACTAGAATTACCGGAATCCACCCTTGATTATAATCTCCTTTTCGGCTGACCTTGGCTGAAGCACGCTAAGGTGATACAAGATTGGTCTGCACAGGAACTCACTTTCAAAGATAATAATCGTAAATACGTTGTAAAATTAGATGCTATACAACCTTGCGAGTTGCATGCTAGACCGTATTTTGCGGAACCAGTCCATATGCTAGATGGGTTGTTAGATGATGAAGAAGAAGAGTTTCTGAAAAATAACATTGACTTGATCTCCCTAGGAACTATTGATGTACAATCTGTTGTAGATAATTGGAATCCTTCAGTTTGTACGGTGATGACTGTAACAGAAAAAGATATGAAAGAAGATAAGGCTACCATAGAGGACCCTGATCTACAACAACTTTTTAAGCCAGCTGAGAATACAGAGAAGCCTTGACAATTTTATGTTCCAGAAGATCAACTGACCACTTACAATTTAGGTGATGAAGAAAATGTTAAAAGTCAAGCTTCAAGCTATAAATTCGTGGGGAATCTTTTATGGACATGTGGAGCAATCAAAGGAAGCCAAAAGCCACGAGATTTCATCAAGAAAAGTCACTCAACCACTCCCCAAGTCATCTCAACTAAGTCCTCCAAGTTAGGAGGCTGATTTGGAAAGGTAGTTCCTAGATTTTAGGGGCACACTTCTCACTATAAAAGCAGCATGTATCCCTACTTCTTTTGGCCCATCTTCTTGGAGTTTTAGCTCATTTAAAGTGAGCACTAAGTGCTGGAGTTGTGATAAGCAAGCCCCTTGCTTAAGCTAGCCCCTTGCTTAAGCTAGCCCCTTGCTTGCTTGTTTGTTTTCTTTTAGTAGGCATATCTATGTGTGTGCGCAGGCAGTGTTGCAACTCTCTACCCCTGAGTTGTTAGCATTGGTTCTCCCTCATATTGTATCCATTTGATGTAATTCTTGTCTCATTAGATAGCTATTAGAGTCTATTTTATGCTCACAAAGTCTCTGGATCATTCTCTGAGTAATCTGGGAGAAACATTCATTTTAGTGAAGTTGTGTGATTGATATCTCTCTTGGTGTGTAGGCTCTGTTGGAAATATTTTGCTCTCTGTTGTAAGGGCTGGTTCTCCTTCCTTATGTATCCATTTGCTATGATTTTGGTGTCATTGGGTAGCTATTAGAGTCCTCTAAAGTTGACCCAAGTTTGAGATTCATTCTCTGTATAATCGCTGAGAAAAGCTTGCTGGAGTGAAGTGAGGTATCTACTTGACTGGCAGTTGTGAGCATTCAACTAGCTCATGTTGTAGACATTGTTTCTCCTTGTGTAAGCATCCATTGAAGTGAAATTTGTTTTGTTGGAAAGATCTTGGTGTCTACTACAGGTCTACAAAAGCTCACTGGAGTTCTCTGCATAAACTCTGAGTAAGAGCATTTTTTGTGTGCAGAGGTCAAAGAAGGATACCTATGGAGGTCATTCACGCTTCGTCGTTGCTTAGGGGTTGAGATACTTTCAACATCAGTGGTATCAGAGCATTTGGGCATCTTGGAGGCATCACATACAATCAAGAAGACCTCTTGGAGTTGGTGGTTGAAGATTTGCATCAACAAAAGCTTCTTGGAGGTAGCTCACATCAAGGGGGAGCTATTCTACTCAAAGTTTCAAAGAGCACAAGGTGTCCATCTAAGGAAAGCTTTGGATTGAGGTAACCTCAGAGCCTCATTTTCATTTTACACACATTGGAGCATTAGCCAAGGGCTAGGTCAAGTATCAAAGACTAGATATGGGAGACTTCAACACTCAAATTGAAAAGCTAGACAAAGGGAACTATCAACCATGGAGATTTAGGGTCTCCAACTATCTTATGGGAAGGGCCTTTGGGGGTTGATTAGTGGAAGTGAACCAAGACCTAGGTTGGATGAGAATCCAACCAATGACCAGAGAAGGGCCTTTAGGGAATGGAATGAAAGAGACAAGAGGGTTATCTTTATCCTTTCCCAACACATTAGCAATAGCATGATCGGCCATATCCAAGACTTGGATTCAAGCATGAAGGTATGGGAGACACTTGAAAGGCTTTATTCAACAAGCACCAAAGCAAGGAAGATCCAACTCAAGAATGAGCTCAACAACCTTAGGAAGAGCTCAGGGAGTAGCATAAATGACTACATACTTAAGGTCAAGGAGTTATGAGATGCATTGGGATCCATTGGAAGCCACGTAGACGATGACGATCTTGTGGCTTATACTCTCAATGGTTTGAGAGATGATGAGAAGTGGAAACCCTTTACCACTTCAGTATATGTAAGGGATAATCTTCCCGATTTTGAGCAATTGGTTGCTCTCATGGTCACCGAAGAAATGAACATAGGTGGAAGTTCAACTAAAAGCAAGGATGCACAAGTTTTCTATGCAGGTAATCAAAGGGGCAAAGGAAGACGAGGACAAGGAAGGGGCAAAGGAAGGTTTGGAGGAAGGCAAGGCCACTCAAGCAATCAAGGACATGACCAAGGCACCTCATCACAAAGAGGGAGAGGAAGAACAAGAGGAAGAGGAGGACGACATCAACAAAACAGGAATCAAGATGGTGAAGGATGTTACATATGTGGCAAGTTTGGCCACTATGCTAGAGATTGCTACCAAGGAGGAAACCAAAGGAGCTATAATCAAGGTTCTTCATATAAAGGCCAAGGTAATTATGCTTCTACAAGTTCAGAAAATGACAATCTCTTGATGATGCACATGAATGGGAATTCAAGCAAAGTAGATAACACTTGGTATATTGATAGTGGATGTAGCAACCATATGAGTTGCATTGCTTCTTGGTTTACTAATCTACATGTTCCCAAAGGTAAAGGACATGTAGAAACAGGTGATGATACAGCCCATGAGATCTCCCATGTTGGAGATGTAGCTTTGGATGACAAGGAGGAAGGAAGATGTCTCAAGGATGTCTTGCATGTACCTACTATCACAAAGAACTTGGTGTCCGTTGGGCAAATGGTTGAAAGAGGCTATCAAGTAAGGTTCAACAAAGGTGGATGCTTTGTGGAGAACCCTAAGCAAGGTTACAAGGTCATAGCAAGAGGAAAGAAGCAAGGGAGACTCTTCACCTTGGAGGTAAATTCTCATTCCACTCAACATGTCTACTTCACATATGGAAACAAGAGGATTTCGGAGTTGGACTTGTGGCACAAGAGGATAGGTCACATCAACATACAAAGAATGAAGGAAATGCAATTCAAGAGGCTGGTTGAAGGTCTTCCCAACTTCCAAGGACAAGGTATGAAGCATTTATGTGAATCTTGTCAACTAGGGAAGCAAGCGAGACTTCCATTCAAGAAGAGTGGCTACATAAGCCAACATCCATTGGAGTTGATACATACAGATGTGTGGGGGCCAACCAAAGAGCAATCCATTGGAGGTAACAAGTACTTTGTCACTTTTATAGATGATTGCACAAGGATGGTTTGGGTTTATTTCATAAAAAACAAATCAGATGTGTTTACATGTTTCAAAGCATTCAAGGCAATGGTAGAGAAGGAAACAGGTACATATATCAAGAAGCTAAGGTCCGATGGAGGGGGAGAATATTTCTCAAATGAGTTTTCTGATTTTTTAATGGATCAAGGCATCAAGAGGCAAGTAACATGCAGGTACACACCCCAACAAAATGGAGTAGCAGAGAGAAAGAATAGATACATTGCTGAGATCGCTAGAGCAATGCTTAATGAGATGAATGTACCTAACATGTTTTGGAGTGATGCAGCAAATACTGCCGTGTATCTTATGAATAGGGCTCCTACCTCAGGGATCCATGGCTTGACACCATATCAAGCCTATTATGGTAAGAAACCTGATCTTTCCCACTTGAAGATATTTGGATGTACTTGTTATGTACATGTGCCAAGTGAATTGAGGCACACTACAACCAAAGGCAGAAAAGTGTGTGTTTCTAGGATATTCAAATGATCATAAAGGTTACAGGTGCTTCAACCCAAACACAAAGGACTTGAGGATATCAAGGGATGTAGCATTTGATGAGCTACTCCCTTGGTATAAGAAGTATGATTGTATGCAGGACTATGAAGAAGAAAAGCATGGACATGATGAAGAACAAATCGACCTAGAGCTAAGCGGCCCAAGGTGTTCCATCAATGAAGATAGTTCAAGCATGAACTCACCATGGAGGGGGAGATCTTCGTCAAGCTATGAAGCACAATCAATCAACAAAGGCAAAGCAACATTGGTGGAGTTGGATGAAGAAGGTAATGAAGTTGAAGATGATGAAGGACACATGATGGAGAAAGAAGCCATGTCAAAGAAAGAGATCAAGTTCCCAAGGCAAAGGAGGTTTATTCCTCCAAAAGGTGAAGAAAGGAAGTCTTCTAGAGTTAAGTATCCAACTCAAAGGTTTACTTATGATTCATACATGGCAACTCATTATGCATATATGAACAAAGTAGTAGAAGATCATGAGCCCGATTGCTATGAAGATGCAAGCAGGTACACCGAATGGAAAGAGGCAATGCAAGAAGAGATCGACGCACTTGAGGAGAATCAAACATGGACTCTAGTGCCCAAGAAGGATAACATGAAGGTAATAGGTAATAAGTGGGTGTACAAAGTAAAGAGGAATTCAGATGGATCTATTTTTAGGTTCAAAGCAAGATTGGTGGCCAAGGGTTTTGCACAAACCTATGGAGTGGACTTTGAAGAGACATTCAGCCCCGTGGCAAAGATGAGCACCATTAGGACACTCATTGCAATGGCTGCTAGCAAAGGATGGAAGCTTTTCCAATTGGATATCAAGAATGCCTTTCTCAATGGAGACTTGGAAGAAGAGGTATACATGGAGCAACCACTAGGTTTTGTTCATAAAGAGTTTCCACATCATGTTTGTAGGTTGAAGAAGGCACTTTATGGCCTAAAGCAAGCTCCAAGGGCTTGGAACCAAAGATTGGTGGATTATTTGATCAAATGTGGCTACAATCAATGCACGGCGGATCCATCTCTCTTCATCAAACAAAGAGGAGAACTTGTAGTCTACATGTGCGTGTATGTAGATGATCTTATCATTACAGGTAATGATACAAAGGGCATTGAGGAGATCAAGGCAAAGCTTGGAAAGGAGTTTAGGATCTCTGATCTTGGAGATCTTAGGTATTTTCTTGGCATTGAAGTTGTATACAAAGAAGAAGGTATTATGCTCATACAAAGGAAGTATATTCTAGACCTACTTGAGAGGTTTGGGATGCTACATTGCAAGCCTATTTCAAATCCCATGGAAGTTAATGTAAAGCTAAGCTACATTGATGGAGAGCCATTAGAGGATGTAACCTTGTATCGATCTATTGTAGGATCTTTCAATTATGCCACAATAACTAGGCCCGACATAGCATATGGAGTTGGAGTGTTATCACAATTTATGCATAGTCCAAGGACTACACACTTGCAAGCTGCAAGAAGAATGTTACGATATCTCAAGGCCACTATAAATGAAGGATTGTTCTATTCATTTGATGATGATATGCAGGTCAAAGCTTATTCTGATGCCGATTGGGCCGGTTCGAAGGAGGATAGAAGAAGTACAAGTGGTTACCTAGTCATGCTAGGTAGCAAGATCATCTCATGGATTTCAAAGAAGCAACCCACGGTGGCATTATCTTCCACGGAGGCTGAGTATAGAGCTTTGGCTCAAGTCACATGTGAGCTAATGTGGATTAAGAAGTTATTTATGGAGCTTAATTTGCAGGTTGACACATATCCAATTTTTTGTGACAACATGAGTAGCATTCATCTAGCATCGAATCCTGTCTATCATGCTAGAACCAAGCATATTGAAGTGCACTATCACTTCATAAGGTAAAGGTGATATCCAAGGAAGTTTCAGTACATCATATTGGTACCAAGGACCAAGTTGCAGACATGTTTACAAAGGCTTTGGATGGGATGAAGATTTCAAAATTCAAGCAATGCATTAACATGAAGGAGCTTGGATGAGGACGAAGAATTGAAGCATGAGGGGGAGTGTTAAAAGTCAAGCTTCAAGCTACAAATTCGTGGGGAATCTTTTATGGACATGTGGAGCAATCAAAGGAAGCCAAAAGCCACGAGATTCCATCAAGAAAAGTCACTCAACCACTCCCCAAGTCATCTCAACTAAGTCCTCCAAGTTAGGAGGCTGATTTGGAAAGGTAGTTCCTAGATTTTAGGGGCACACTTCTCACTATAAAAGCAGCATGTATCCTGACTTCTTTTGGCCCATCTTCTTGGACTTTTAGCTCATGTAAAGTGAGCACTAAGTGCTGGAGTTGTGATAAGCAAGCCCCTTGCTTAAGCTAGCCCCTTGCTTGCTTGTTTGTTTTCTTTTAGTAGGCATATCTATGTGTGTGCGCAGGCAGTGTTGCAACTCTCTACCCCTGAGTTGTTAGCATTGGTTCTTCCTCATATTGTATCCATTTGATGTAATTCTTGTCTCATTAGATAGCTATTAGAGTCTATTTTATGCTCACAAAGTCTCTTCATTATTTCATGGCTTTCCTTGCAAGCTCTTCTCCTTTTCTTAGTTTGACTCTCGATCTCACTACCCTCCGAATTCTTTTCTTGACCTAAGCCTTGGTTTTGCTGCAATGCCTAAGCGCTGGTGACTACTTGCACTAGGGCAGTGGAAGTCTGTTGGCAGTAGCCAGAGGCACAGACGTCGAGGAAGTATGTGAAGATAGAGCACAACGAAGTAGTGGGGAGCCAGATAGATTATTTTTCAAACAAATATGTTTTATAAATACTTTTCAGAAACTCTCAACAGTGATTTTCATCACTCATGTATCATATATAACATATAGGAAAGTTAGACCGACGAAGCCTTAGATCATCAGAAGCAAGTGTAGGAACTACTGCACGTTCATGGGCACAACAATTGAATAGCTATCCTTAAGAGTTGGGCTCAGATACGAGTGAGTTGGAAATGAATTTTAGCACAGAAAGACCAGAAGGAGGGTTAAACATAGCATATTTGGAAAGACCCGAAGGACAATACAGAACTCAATTAGAATATGTCCGCACCAACCACTTAGGTGCTCACATCTATGAGGATGGTTTGCGAAGATCGGTGGTGCAATTGCACAATCTTGATCAACCCATTGGATTGGATCATCCAGTGGTGAAATTTGAAAGAGACGCATATATAGACAAAGAAGGAACAATGTACATCATAAGTACTCAACCAAATCATACCAATGAGTTTGGTGTAGTTCAGCCAGATACAGAAGCTAGAACCCAAGGAAAAGAACCCTAGGAGAAGAACCAAGGACACCTAGAGGGAAATCTATACTGACAAGAGTACTAATCCAAGAATGGATCCCTTTGAATAAGGAAACCGATGAAGCATTTTGGAGGTATAGAATGGAACAACCTAGTGAGGTAGGCTCCATCATGATTTACGAATTCAAGGACCCAGATACACCTGGAAAGGTTGTATACCTGGATGAGACTTCAGAACGAGTATTTGTAGTACCAGACCATGCAAGAAATACCTACACATGGAGAGGCGAGTATGTTTTTGGATTTTAAGTGCATGCAATTGTTCCTAGAGTGCATATACCCTCTCCCCTCAGTCTATGTCACAAAAACAAACTTTCTTTTCCCCGGGATGATCCTCACGATACTCGCCACAGATCGTTCTACTAAAATGCTTGATTTAATTGGCAATGATGAGAGAAAGATTAAGATGCTCACCTTGGAAACTATCCTCCAGCTCTTCCATGACTCCTATTTGCCCTGCATGACTCAATAACCCTGATCTTAGGTCACGATATCTGACTGCTAGCTCTCATGATTCTTGCTTTGAAAACAAGTGACTTGAAAAAGATAGTTTTTTTGGCTTTTATACTTTTGAAAGTTCTTCCTAACTAAAAAGGCTAACAAGAACAAAGGTTGAAAGCTACTCTAACTTCCTAACCTACTTGCCTACTGTTGGAACTGAAGGACTCACTAGGCAAGGAAGCTTAAGAAGGGAGTCAGAGAGAAGAGAAAGTACAAGCAGACAGAACAGTCAACGACGATCTGGCAAGTAGGCCAATATTTTTTCAAGACATTTATGCACATAAGAGAGGTGGACACAAGGAGAAGGAGCAAGTAGGGAGCTCCAGGAAATGTATATCAAAATGTTAGAAGAAATCCCTACAACAATAGTGATTTTCATCACTAAAAACCCTTGTAAATACCATTTCACATTTTTGTAGCTCCATTTTGTGCAAGCCAAGGAGTCCTTGAGCTTGAGGAGCTTTAGAAGTATCTACCTGTCAGTTTTCACATTTTTTAGACTTCGTTTGAACCTCCAAATAGGGTAGAGAACCTAATTTTTAACTAGGCCGGACACTAGGTCTGGACAAGGCCAAAACCTAGTCTAAAACTATAAATAGAGCTAGAGAGCTCATTTTTGAGGTTAGATTGTAATTGAAATGAACTTGTAAGAGCTTTTTGAAAGTAATCTAAGAACTCCATTGCTTCTCACTCTTTGTCTTGCCGTGTGTGCGCGTGTGTGTATGTGTGTGCATGCTTGTGTGCTTCTCACTCACGCACTTGTGCCTCCACTTGCTCGAGGTCTTCATACCATCCTCACGTCTTCCCGGATTGACATTAAAGGAGGTGCTACTCATCACTGAGCTACACCAAATTTTGGCGCCGTTGCCGGGGATCGAGCTTTGAGGACGAGCATGTGATGATAAGACGTAAATTTGAGACGTTGGTGTTGTAGGTAATTTCTTCACTCTTCTTATTTCTCTTTTTCTTACCTCACCACCATCATCACCATCATCATCATCACCATATCTGATCTCCATCTCCATCATCGCAAAAATTTCAGTTTTTTACTATATCCCCTTCCTCCTTTCATTTCCCTCATTTCACTTGTGAGAGAGAGCGAGAGAGCGAACTGTTGTGTGCTATTTTCTGCATGCTTTTGGAGTTTCTTGCAGGTTTTAGCATCATCATCCCCTCCAGCACGTCGCGCAGGTACGGAAATGTGCAGAACTGTCTCGCAGTCGCCGACTCCTGTCCATCGCGATTGACAGAAATTTTCACCTTTTGGTAAATCTGAGTGCACCACAGTGGACTAGAGACCCTGCACACCACATTTCCACAAAACTTTTTGAAAAATTTGCAAAATTTCAATCCATCGCGATTGACAGCTCTATCCGTCGCGATTGACTGCCTGTCCGTCGCGATTGACTGCCCATCCGTCGCGATCGACTGCCCATCCGTCGCGATCGACTGCCTGTCCGTCGCGATTGACTGCCTGTCCGTCGCGATCGACTCCTGTACATCGCGATTGACTGCCCTGTCCGTCGCGATCGATTCCTGTCCGTCGCGATCGACTGCCTCTCCGTCGTGATTGACTGCCTATCCGTCGTGATTGACACCTATCCGTCGCGATCGATACCCATCCGTCGCGATCGACACCTGTCCGTCGCGATCGACAATCGATTCCTGTCCGTCACGATTGATTCCTGTCCGTCGCGATCGATACCCATCCGTCGCGATCGACACCTGTCCGTCGCGATCGACACCTGTCCATCGCGATCGACTCCTGTCCATCGCGATTGACTGCCCTGTCCATCGTGATTGATAGCCAATATTAGCCAATTTTTTAGGGTTTTTAATTTAAAGAGTTTGGCTAATTTTGGGCATGAACATGTTACTCTAGAGCACATAAGGAGGCCATAGGAAAACAACTTGGGGAAAACCTGTTGCACAGTGATCCTGTTTGAACCCTGTCTTAACCCTAGAACCCTGAACGGTCATAACTTTTTCATACGAAATCCATTTTTTGAGCTCTAGGGCTTGTTGGAAAGCTTGTGGCATATACTACACGCTCTCAACTGTTTTTTATAAAGATAATGCGTTGATTTTCAGCTAGGGTATTTTGAAGTTGACCATACCCAAGGGGATCAAAGTCAGGGCAACGATAGGCATCAATCAAGTTGAAGACTACCTATGCACTCAAGTTCAAGATTAAACATAATCTCTTTGTGATGCGATAACCTTAAAGGAAAGAATCTAACGTGGAACGATCAACTTACAGTGCGAAAAATTAACTCAAATATTCCTGACGACGTGATTTCTGACTAGAGCATAGACACGATAATCGACTAAAAAAGAATCAAGTGACTGAAACAAAAGAACTGAGCAACGAGGTTGTACTTGGGCAAAATTGGGCTATTCAATTAGGCTTATGAACCTTAGATCAGGGCGACATCTAGGGAGAGATAGACAAAGTCTTAGGTCTTCAGAGGCTAGTGTCAACCACACTGCTAGGTCTTGGGCCCAGCAGTTGAGCCACCACTCATACTACCCTAGCTCTGAGACTAGTGAATCAGAGATGTCTCAAGGCATGGACCGACCTACGGGAAGTTCAGGAGTGCCATACTTGCACAGGGTAGAAGGCCCGTACAAGACACAGCTAGAATACCTTAGGACCAATCGATTAGGTGCTAGCATCTATGAGGACGGCCTAGGAAGATCTGTGGTCCAGATTAAAAACCCTGACCAATCCATAGGATTAGAGCACCCAGCTGTCAAGTTTGAAAACGGAGCATACTTGGACAAAGAAGGAACCATATACGTAGTCACCAGTCACCCAGATAGGACGGACGAATTTGGAAATGTGATCCCAAAAGCGGACTTAGGTGACCTAGAGCAAGGAAACATGGGTACAGAACCTAGAACCCCTCGAGGCAAATCGGTTCTCACTAGGATTATCACACCAGAGTGGATTCCCCAGGATAATAAGAGCATAGATTTGCTCCTCAATCGAGATACTGACGAAGCCTTTTGGAGGTATAAATCTGATCGGCCAATTGATATAGGAACAATCATGATCTATGAGTTTAAGGATCCTGATAGCCCAGGCAGAGTGACCTACTTGGATCACGCTTCAAAGAGGATCTTTGTGGTTACAGAACATGATAGACATGCTTACACTTGGAAGGGTGAATTCGTTTTCCCCCAACCAAGATCGAATGTATCCTATGGTCACCCTAGAGCTGAAACATCCCAAGCTCATGGAATTCAAAGAGACAGAAGTAGAGATAGACCAGAAGTAAGCTTTGCCAACCCAGGGGGCAGAGAAAGAACAAGAATGGAAACAAATAGAGTAGAACCTGAGATACTTAGAGCTCACAGGAATCAAAGAAATGCGGATGAGTTCCCTCTACCACGACCTAGAGAGCACACAAGGACTTTGAGACCGACTCAGCTAGTTAAGTCCATGAAGAACTACTTCGATGGCACTGGAGATCCATACGATCATGTGGCTGAGTTTAGGCAAGTCCTGAGAGCTGAACAAGTGGAGGATCTATTCACGCAGTACAATGCCTTTGGTCTAACCCTTAGGAACACTACCCTGACATGGTTTCAGCCACTAAATGAGAGGCAGTTTAGGAGCATAGACCAACTCCTAGAGGCTTTCATTATTGAATTCTCTAAGAGTGGCATAAGACGTAATACCTCCTCGCTGATTCACAGCTTCAAGCAAACCCCTCAAGAGACCGTGAGACTTGCAGGAAGAAGATTTAGGCAATAACTTGAAAGATGCCCTGTCCCTGAGCTACCCACACCAGCTAAGCAAGTGGCTTTATTCTTGGATGGATTGCTAAGTACCAAATTGAGATCATATGTGTTTAGAGCTTTCCAAGATATACAAAGATTCAGATAGTGCCTCTAGCCTCTCTTCCACGCAATCCACATCAATTGAGGAACTTGCAGAGAAAGTAGCTCAGAAATTAGGTGTCACTAGCAAACAGATCCCAAGGTACGCCCCTGTGAAAAGATGCTATACTTGTGGTGGTGACCACATGGTGAATGTCTGTCCCATTATGGCTCAACCCCAAGTTAATCCTAGTAGCCAGTACTGCACCATAGAACGAAGGTACACCAATCACACCGCGCAAGACTGCCCATACAATAAGCAAGCGGTTAGGCAACCCTACCCTCAGCCATACCCTCAACAAGGCAGATACCATAGCCAGTACCCACCTCATCAATATGTGAGACCTCAACAAACCTACCAACCCTACCAAAACCAACTGAGACCCCAGCCAGTGCTAGCACAGCAACCACCTGCTCCTACTAATGTGATCCCAGTAAAATATGCAGCTGCAGAAGAGAACCTGAATAGAGCTATAGTCCCTGTAACATCATTGCTTTCTGAAAGTGACCCAAGTGACCATAGCTTTGATTCTACACATGTCGATAGTCCCCATGCTTACTACATGCAATCTCTTGAACATGGTGAGTCCTACTATAGTGAAGAGCCAAATGAACCTAGTTGGGAGTCAGATTACACAAACGTCATGTATGCAAACCCCAACCCTAGACCTCAACCTAGGCAAGTAAGACCCCCATTCCCTAGAGGACCATGCTACAGATGTCAGGGAGATCACCTCATTCGTGACTGCCCCATGCCCGCACCTACCCAAACCCAATCAGTAACGATCCAGGGCTATTGCCAGGAATGTGGAAAGGAGCATCTCTTACGAGATTGTCCAAAGAATCCCAGCAATATGCCAAAAATAACTCCCATTAATGTTATTGGGTTAGTTGTAGACTCCACAGGAAGTGTGATGTCCACTACACCCGTGCAAGTGATCACTAGAGCTCAAGCATTGCAGCAAAACCAAGGGGTAGACAAGGAAAAGAGCCCAGATGTTAGTGAAACAGAGAGCATGACAAAGAAGAGGACTAGAGCTTGGAGAGATAGCCGTGAAAGAATGAAAAGGCAATGGGCAAAAAAAATGAGTGAACTCGAGGAAAGCCTCAGAGAAACAAAGGCTAGGATAACTGAACTCACATCTCAAACTCCCTCTCACACTACCCCACCTCCACCATTCCCAACTCCATCCGACCCTCCACCTTCCAACCCGCCTCAACTAATTCCACCACCCCCTAGAGTAGGATCAGTCCTAGCAGATCCCACTCCCGAAGACCTTAATATGATGCTTAAAGCATATCAGGCCAGAATCCAAGAAGGGCCAAACGTAACTGATCATGAAAAGTGTTACCCTAGAGCAGAACTAGAGCTTGAACGAATCAAAATTTGTGCTAAGATGGTGGAGTTGGCTCAGACCATGTTTGAAGCCAGTCGCCTATTTAACATCTCTAGTTCAGCGAAGACACAGTTACACTTTGATGGACTGTTAGAAAGAATAGAGAAGCTGATTGCACAAACAGAAAAGGAACCCGCCTCTCAACACAAGGACAAGGCAAGTGAAAGAGTAAGCATTCCTGCTCAGGAAGCCTATGTGCCTAACTCTACGGAGCCAGACACATCATCTTCTATGAATCGGTTCACACCAGAATTCCTACGCGAGATTCAAGAAGACAAATGGGCAAAAGAAAGTGAAGTCCCTCCTCCCATTAAACTTGTGGATGATGCACATGACCAATTCCCACAAGACATCCCATCCATTTATGAGGAGTAGGAGAGCACCCACTCTCAGGAAAGACTAGACTTTGATTCTAACTCTCTACAAGAATTACCCCACTTCACAGGCCCATGGGAAGCTAAGTCTACTTGTATGAGAGCACCCACGGTCATGGTAAGAAACGAAGACTCGATCATACCTAGGAACACAGAGGTAGTGAAAAACACTAAAGTACAATGCAACCTCGCCTTAGAAGAGCTACTCAAAGTAAGGCCAGAGCTATGGAAACATGTAGCCAAACAAGTACCAGAGATATCAAAACCTTGTTCCCAGGTAGGATCACATAGGACAGTGCCAGAGATACCCTTGGATAAGATAGGAGATATGTGTGAAGGTGAAGAAGGGAACACCTATCTTCCCATTACCTACCAGGAGTACACCACCAAGGCAATTTTGGACTCAGGTGCAGGAGTTGAAATTGCCACCACTTCCCTATGGAAGCGTTGGGGCAAGCCAGCACTTAGGCCAACGAGAATGAAATTGCAGATGGCCGATGGTCACATAGAGAGACCCTTAGGATTACTAGAAGGAATAACTCTCACCACTTGTGGTGTCGAGTTTGAGCATACATTTGCTATATGTGACTTCAGCAAAAATCATGCCTATGAGATGATCTTGGGAAGGCCCTTTATGCGACAGTTGCAAGTGGTATAGGACTAGGGAACCAACTCCTTGTACCTACAACACTTAGGTGTTACGACCAAAGTCAATCTCAAGGATTACTCTCATAGAGATGTCCCTCCTATCCAATGGAACCCCATCCATAGAGCCAAAGATGATACAGAATCGGTGCATTCCATAGGGTCAGGATCCTCATGGATGCATGAAGACACCCACTTATGGATGTGCAAAGTAGCAGTAGAAGAAGAGAAGAGAGAGAAAGCCAGAGAGGTAGGTGCAAAAGAAACACATAGATCAATTCAAGACCCAGCCTATGCACCGGTAGTCTTTCCTGACGAAGAATTTGAACCCCACGGTTGGGCAGAAATCCTAGCAACAATGGATGTAGCCATCAATGAAGAACAATGGACACCCCACTATGATGAGGATGGCTATGACATTTCAGTCTTCTCCATAGAGCCAATCATGGGAGAGGCAGTGTTAGAAGAGTGCAAACCTAGCCCTGATGCATTTGAGGATGCAAGTGACTCCGATCTAGAGTCAATCATTATGGACCCACCTTTTGCATCAGATGAAGAATACTTCTATGAAGTAGAATTTCAACCCCAGAGGCACGGAGAGCTTACAAAAGACATAAGGCTAGCCACACATGTAACTCCTAAGGAGGAAAGAAAGAAAAGGAAGAAGAAAGAAGTCACACAAGAAGAGGAGGAATCTTTGTTTGAGGTCCCAGAAAATTTTAACAAGTATGAGATAGATGACAGGAGAGTCATGATCAGAATGCCTAAACGAGAGGCGCAATCAGGGGAGGCTTATGATAACAAAGAAACCGCCAAGAAAATAGTGGTAGCCATAGAGGAAGGAGAAGAGAGATGCACTTACATGGGACATGACCTGACGGAAGACGAAGAGCAAGAATTGATAGCCTTGCTAAGGGAATACAAAGATGTGTTCGCTTGGAGTTACAAGGATTTGAAGGGTGTTGATCCAGACATCTGCTCACACACTATCCCCATGACCTCGGATGCCAAACCTTTTAAGCAAAAGCCATACACATATAATGATAATTATGCTGCCAAGATCAAAGAGGAGATAGATAGACTGGTTGAAGCTGGATTTATCTATGAAATTGAGCACACTGAGTGGGTATCCCCCATCGTAGTGGTGCCCAAGAAAAATGGAAAGCTGCGCGTGTGCATTAACTTAAAGAAGGTTAATGCAGCCACAATTCGAGATAATTATCCGCTTCCCATCACAGAACATCTCTTAGAAAGAGTAGCAGGCAAGGAAGTGTACAACTTCCTTGATGGATTTTCGGGCTACAATCAAGTAGCCATAGCTCCAGAGCATCAGCATAAGACAGCTTTTGCCATAGAATGGGGCATATTCGCCTTTCGGGTAATGCCATTTGGGCTTACCAATGCACCAGCAACCTTCCAGAGGCTGATGTGCCATGTATTTAACACTAGTTCTGTACTAGGACACTTGAGTGTCCTGGGACACTTAAGTGTCCTGTAAACGCACAACATTGATTGATTTTTCTAGAACAATATATTTATGCTTTCCTCTGAATTTAACTTGGAAATTGTAGTTCACTTCATGTTCTTTCATAGAAAAATATTAGTTAACTTTAGAAGTGTCTAATATTATTGCAAAAGTTAAAAAAAAAAGATCATATTTTTAAACTTTAGAAAAATTAGCTTTTGTAAGCTTCAGCTCAACGTGAGTGATCCTAATCGAAAAAGGCCGTCTATTCAGCTGCGCGCGCGACGAATTGAGCTGCCGGGTAGCAGGTGTGTTGCGTGGGATACAAGCTCTAGATACTGAGCATTGAAGGTATGAAAGTTTGCTGTGGCTGAGCTTTATAACGAGTGTTCTAATCGTCATTCACTCTTTTTTTCAGCAGCAAAAGAATGGCTCACTCTACATTGACTGTAAAAGAGATTCAAGAAAAGTGGTCTGGTGCTAATAGTCAACCCTCAGGCTCACTCAATCCTCATTTTTATTCAAAGTTAGTGGGTCTCTATATTCAGCTAGCGGCCATTGAATTCGGAGTTGAATGGGCGAAGAGTTCTTTCCCTTCTTCATGGGAAGAACATAAATGCAAAGGTAAAATACTTAAATATGATGCAAGAAAAAAATTATTCAAGTGTTCTTTTGAGAATGATAGCTCTAAATATCTGCTGCCATGTCATGTTGTTATTCCTAATCTTCTTGATGAAGAAGTTGTAGGTCATGGTGCTTGTGAGCACAATGCAGATGAAGGAATTCATATCTCAAATGCCTTTGAAAATGATAATGTAATTCAAAATGGCATGGATGATGGGGATAAGAATGATGCATATCATTCTCATGATGTGGAACAGCCTATTAAAGACATGCCTTTGGGTGATGCAAGTGTTATGAAAATTGTTGCTCATGGAGGTATACATGCTGATGATGTAAGTATCATGAATGATGCATCAAATTTTGATGAGGATGATCTTCTTTTGGCTACTTTTTTAGCCAATCATAAGAAGACAAAGATCAACCATGGTTATTGTGAACAACACCATGATGTATTAGAAATTGTGGATAATCCATTCATGGATTATGATATGTGTATGTCTCCAACACATGATGCAATTGATGTGGATGATGTGGAAAACATTGTAGAGACTACTACATGTGAAGATGAGAATGTTGCATTTTCATCTAAATCAAGGAAAGGAAGACCTTCCAAAAAAAAAGTTGTTGGAAGAGGAAGACCAAGGATTATCCGTTGTGAGCAAAATGATGAGCATCATGTGGCCATTTCTGAGCTGAATGACACAAATGTAATAAGAGGGAAAAACATGCTTATTACTCATGCTCACAAAAGAAAGAGTGTTGGAAGAAAACATAATTCCATTCACTTTGAAGAGCATAAAATAGGAAGACCTCAAAATGATGCATATTCTTTGGATGATTCAGGAGATGAACATGCATCTATTGGCGAGGGAGAAGAACTAGAGGATGAGATCCTGGAGGCTGATGGTCCTGTGTTACGTAGTGATGATGACTCTGATGATGATGAAGTGTATGCTTCCAATATGCAAGAAGCTTGCTGGAAATCTTGTGGTGGGATTGATTTTGAGCCACATGGGACTTTCAAAAAATTCCCTTCTTTCATTGATATTTCAGGTCCAGATTTGGGGCAAGTTCCACGAGAATTTACTGAAATCCAAATATTTTTAGCACTTTTTCCACTAGATTTAGTGGATATGATTATCATGGAAACCAATCGTTATGCTCTTGAGAAGCAAAGTAAAGCATTGGCTGAATATGGATCTACTCGTAAATGGGTGCCACTTGATAGATATAAGTTTATGCGCTTTTTGGGTGTATCATTGGGAATGGCTTTGCAATATATGCCTGATAAAACATTTTATTGGAAAGGTGATACATGTGGAGCAATTCAATGTCCAAACTATGGGACAAAGATGGGACAAACAGAATACCAGCAAATAAAGAGGTTTTTGCATATTAGAAGCAATGAGCAAAGACCATTGACCAAAGGCACAAAAGAGTATAAGCTTTGGCAAATTATACCATTAGAAGAAAAGTTAAATTATACATTTCAATTGCATTATAATTGTGGAAAGAATGTTACTGTTGATGAGCGCATTGTACCTTCTAAATGCAAGTTGAATCCTTGTCGTGTTTATAATCCTAAAAAGCCTCATAAATTTGGGATTCAAATTTGGAACTTGTGTGATTCCAAAACGGGATACAATTATGCATTTAGAATTTATGACAAAGTCCCATGTGTAGAATTATCTTTCCATGTAGTTTCCACACTTGTGAAAGATTTAAAACAAAAAGGTCATAATGTATATTTTGATAGATGGTTCACTTCCATGAAATTGATGATGCACCTGACAAAAGAGGGATATGGTGCTACGGGGACTTATGTTTCATCACGAAAGTACTTTCCACTAAAGAGCATGTTAGATATTGAACGTAAACCTAGAGGAACATCAAAATTTGCATATTGTGATAAATCAGGAATTCTTGCATGTAGTTGGATGGACAAAAAGCCAATTCTATTTGCATCTAACATACATGGTATGAAAAAGAATGAAGTCCAAAGACAAGTTGGCAATGGAAAAAAGATTGGTGTTCCATGTCCGGACCTAGTTGTGCAATATAATAAACATAAAGCTGGTTGTGATGTTTTTGATAGCATGGTATTGGGAAATGGTTATAGCCTTGAAACTAGTATACATGGCTGGAAATGGTGGCATTCTTTATTTTGGGGATTACTAGATTCTGCATTTGCAAATGCATACCTTATTTGGAAAGAATGCTATGGAAAGAAGAGTACAAGTAGATATTTGTTCATGGTTAAATCGCAAGAACAACTTGTGAATAATCATTTTGTTGGCTTACATACAAGTAGATCATATTTGTACTTTGATGATTCTACTTCAGGAGAGCACATGCTAGTTAGAATGAGTGATCGTGCAAGCAAATATTGTGTGGTATGTGCTAGTGAACGCAAGAGGCTTATAAATGAAGGAAAGTTAGTGAAAGGATGTAAACCTTGTAGATCAATATGGGGCTGTTCCAAATGTAACAAAGTCTTATGCATCGAGCCATGCTTTCAAAAATATCATGCTATGGCAGGTTATGAACGTTTGGGAACTGTAAAGAAACGGATAGTGAGGTCATATAATAGACCTAGTCTTCTTTGATATTCATCTTTGGATATGTTTGAGAGTGGTTCACTACAGGTACTTTCTTTTTTTACTTTTGTATTTCAAATTCATCATAATTTTCTAATATTTACTGAGTTTTTAAATCTTCATTTTGTGTTTGACAGGAGTTGACATTGATGATTGAAATGTACCTGAAAGCGATTTCATTATTTGCTGGAAGTTATCCAAGAATGGAAGTTGGAATGGAACTAGCATATGCTCTATAATTCTTGAGGCTTTGAGTCTTTGAGTCTTTGAGTCTTTGAGTCTTTGAGTCTTTGAGTCTTTGAGTCTTGAGGCTTTGAGTCTTTGAGTCTTTGAGTCTTTGAGTCTTGAGGCTTTGAGTCTTTGAGTCTTGAGGCTTTGAGTCTTTGAATCTTGAGGCTTTGAGTCTTTCATGTGATGGATTTTATATTTTGGAGTAATGATAAATCTGCTACATGTCTTTAGACCATCATATGAAGGATTTCTTGTTTGGAAAATGTTTATCTTTCTTATGAATATATTTGTAACTGTATGCTGGTATGTGTGCAAATGTGTGTGCTGGTATGTGGATGCACAGGTGTATGCACACCTGCGCATGTGTCCAGCTGGACACATGCGCAGGTGTGCATACACCTGTGCATCCACATACCAGCACACACACACACTTGCTCAATTGCACACACACACACACCCCATGTGCATACGTGTGTATGTGTGTGTGTGCCCTTGTGTATGTGTGTCTGCTGGTATGTGCATGCTCTCCTGAAGTAGAATCATCAAAGTACAAATATGATCTACTTGTATGTAAGCCAACAAAATGATTATTCACAAGTTGTTCTTGCGATTTAACCATGAACAAATATCTACTTGTACTCTTCTTTCCATAGCATTCTTTCCAAATAAGGTATGCATTTGCAAATGCAGAATCTAGTAATCCCCAAAATAAAGAATGCCACCATTTCCAGCCATGTATACTAGTTTCAAGGCTATAACCATTTCCCAATACCATGCTATCAAAAACATCACAACCAGCTTTATGTTTATTATATTGCACAACTAGGTCCGGACATGGAACACCAATCTTTTTTCCATTGCCAACTTGTCTTTGGACTTCATTCTTTTTCATACCATGTATGTTAGATGCAAATAGAATTGGCTTTTTGTCCATCCAACTACATGCAAGAATTCCTGATTTATCACAATATGCAAATTTTGATGTTCCTCTAGGTTTACGTTCAATATCTAACATGCTCTTTAGTGGAAAGTACTTTCGTGATGAAACATAAGTCCCCGTAGCACCATATCCCTCTTTTGTCAGGTGCATCATCAATTTCATGGAAGTGAACCATCTATCAAAATATACATTATGACCTTTTTGTTTGCTGGAAGTTATCCAAGAATGGAAGTTGGAATGGAACTAGCATATGCTCTATAATTCTTGAGGCTTTGAGTCTTTGAGTCTTTGAGTCTTTGAGTCTTTGAGTCTTTGAGTCTTTGAGTCTTGAGGCTTTGAGTCTTTGAGTCTTTGAGTCTTTGAGTCTTGAGGCTTTGAGTCTTTGAGTCTTGAGGCTTTGAGTCTTTGAATCTTGAGGCTTTGAGTCTTTCATGTGACATACACAAGTGCACACACA